>JAZKJV010011123.1:0-509961 GCA_037367405.1 Ottelia alismoides | reverse complement strand
TGGGGCTTCAGGCGGCTTTGGTCACGACGATAACGATCGCAGAGGGGATACTGTGGCTGGCAGAGGCTGCTCATCGGTGGCGCCCAGGTCGCGCATACATCGTGGCTCCTCCAACTGCGGCTGGGGGTTGCAAGGAAGCGATTGCTGGGGTCAGGGATGGGAGAAGCCATAGTGGGAACCGGTCGAGGAGTGGTTGGCGAAGGGGTTGACACCGTCGGAGGCATTGTTGGTGGTAGTACCAAACCCACTCCCTTTCGGACATCCTTTACCCGTGCGTCGAGGGCAAGTTTTGTAACTTCTACGATCAGATCTGGGACGGCAACAGAGAGGGCTGTAACAGGTAGTTCCATATCCTCCTCCACTTTGCTTCATCGAATCTAGGTATCGCTTGTTCCGGGGAAACAGGTTCGCCCGCGAATAAATCGAGAAGTTCGAGTTCTCCATCCGCAGGATCGTCGTCGAATAAGGGTCTTGTATCTTCATCGTATTGTTGTTCACGAGTAGAATCCATAAAATCCACTTTCGGACTGAAAATAGTTTCATTTTCTTGGTCAAAAACGGGCTGTACAGCTTCTGTGCTCTGGATTTCGTTGTTGTCGAGTGAAACTTCTTTGATTTGCGAGTCCAACCATTCTTGGACTTTGATGCTGGATACAAGGCGTTGCTTGAACTTCTTGAACGCGTGCGAGAAGGCGAGTCGTGGGTGAGACGACTCAGATCGAACTGCAAACGCCAATAGGTGACATGATGCAATATTTCCCAAATTGGCAAGACAAATCAAATTGAATCAGAGGGCTGATTTGGGGATTTTCAAATTAGGGAATTTCATCCTCAATTAGTTATTTTCTATTAATTGCGTATTTTATTTAAATAAATTGAGATTGTTATCTCAACTTTTGGTAGATAAAATTAGTTAGAGTCTAATTAAAGTAAATTACTTAGAGTCTAAGAGTCAATTACATAAGTTGATTTGAATTTTGATTTTGGTTTCTATTTTTGTAATCTCATCCCTCCTATATAAAGGGATGATGGTCAATTGTTTTGAAACAAGTCCAATGATATATGAAAATTGAAGTTTATCTCGTTATCTCTCTTTGTCTCTATCTCTCCCTCGACGCGATCTTCGCAGTTCCTCTCCAAAACCTCGCGTAACCGACACGTTCTTCTCTCTCTTCCTCTCCTCTCCAAATTTTCTTCCACCAAAATTATTTTCTCTACCATTTCGAATTTCCGACTGCATCATTTGGTATCAGAGCATGGAATCCAAATTGTTCTCACGATTCGACGATCCCGTTGCATTTTGGCGTTTGCAGTTCGATCTAAGTCGCCTATCTCATGGTTCGCATTCACGTTCACGTTCAAAGAAGTTCCAGCAACGACTTATATCATGCGTCAAGGTGCAAGCATGATTAGATACGCTAATCGATGAAGACTCGTCCGTCAACGAAAAAAATCAGAACGTCGCAGTTGTTGTGCAACCCGATTTTGAGCAAGAAACGAGAGGTATTTTCACTCGAGATAGAGATTTTGTCGATACAATTTCAATACAAGAAAATGAAGACTCAGGGCCCATAGTTGTTGAAGATCCTGAGGATGAAGAACCCGAAAATCTCAATATATTCGCAGATGATCTTGCTGTCCAGGAAGATGTGGAACCCCTATACGATGATCTCCCCTCTGGGATCCTCTCCAAGCGACCCCCATCTGCACACCATCCCTGAAAATGATCTATTCACACGATTGCTGATGCGTCCATGGCTATCGCCCCAACCACCGTTGGTCGCGATGCAAGAAGAGCGGGCTCCATCGTTGGCGTTTCCTCCCACCCGCCTCCCAACATGGCCGCCATCGCCCTTGCGTGACTCCACGCACGACTCCACATCGCCCGCGCTGCTACAGCCGCCCGATCCAGAGTTATCGCGGCCGTCACGCACGCGACATGCACAGTCATCACCGCACGCGAAATCTGGGACCATGTCATCTCCTGCCTTTGCACTGCTTGAGACCTTCCTGCTTGTGGTGCTGCTACCCGTGGCCCCCCCTCCCAGGCACCCGCCGCCAACTTTCGAAGACAAGAGAAACCCTAGCGTGTGATCTCTATGCAAGAGAAATCGGATCCCATGAGATTTGGGATGGTGATTTAATTTGGAGAAATTGTAGAGAAGGCCTTCCTTACAAAAATTTTCATCAAACATGGCAATTGGAGGATATGTTATGTTATGGAATCCTCTTAAGTGAAGGGGTACGGAAATTGCAGAGACGCCCTCCAATTGAAAAAAATTACAAACGTAAAGTTAAAAAGGATATGATTGGAGGAATTTGAAGCTACAATTTCAAGATCGAATTCTCTGACGGCGCATCGAAGATCAAGCAATTCGTCAGGAGACGAATTTTTCAAGCGGAGGAGAATAGATGCAATATTTTCCAAATTGGCAGGGCAAATCAAATTGAATCAGAGGGCTGATTTGGGGATTTTTCAAATTAGGGAATTTCGTCCTCAAATAGTTATTTTTTATTAATTGCGTATTTTATTTAAATAAATTGAGATTGTTATCTCAACTTTTGGTAGATAAAATTAGTTAGAGTCTAATTAAAGTAAATTAGTTAGAGTCTAAGAGTCAATTAGATAAGTTGATTTGAATTTTGATTTTAGTTTCTATTTTTGTAATCTCGTCCCTCCTATATAAAGGGCTGATGGTCTATTGTTTTGAAACAAGTTCAGTTGATATATGAAAAATTGAGTTTATCTCATTATCCCTCTTTATCTCTCTTTGCCTCTCCCTCTCTCTCGACGATCTACGCGCTTCTTCTTACTTGAATCTCGCGCGACCGGCTTGCCTTTTCTCCTTCTCCTCCTCTCTCTAAATTTCTTCTACCAAAAAAATTATATTTTCCACCATTGGATTTTTCCGTTTGCATAATGACACGATCGTCGAATCGTGAAAACGATTCGGTTTCCATGCTCTGATACCAAATGATGCAAAAATAAATTTGCGTTAACGGAAAAATAATTATTGATGGTGAACATTTGGTGGAAGAATAATTTGGAGGGAGAAGGAGAGAAGGCGCGCCGGCTGCGCGAGATTCAAGGAAGAAGAGTGCGTAGATAGCGTCGAGGGAGAGAATAACGAGAGAGATATAAAGAAAGAGAGAGAGAGAGAGATAATGAGATGAACTCAATTTTCATATATCAACTGAACTCCTTTTTTACAATAGACTACCAATCCCTTTATATAGGAGGGATGGAATTACAAAAATAGAAAGTGAACTAAATTCGAATTCAAATAAAATCTGACTCGATCCTAATTGACTCTAACCGATTGTAATTGACTGTTAAATAATTTCATCTACGAAAAATGTTGAGATTACAATCTCAATTTATTGAAACAAAAATGCGCAACTAATTTAAATTAACTAATAAAAAACGGAAATTCCTAATTTGCAAAATCCCCACATAAGCAAATTTCTTCAATTTGGGTCGCCCCTGTCAATTTGAGAATGATTGCACCAGCATCAAACCCATCATCATAGAGGAATGCATTCTTCACATCAAGCTGATAAAGAGGCCATTCTCGTGTCACAGCAACAACAAGGAGAATACGTAGAGTAGAATATTTGGCAACTGGAGAGAAAGTATTCTGATAGTCCTCCCCATATGTTTGGGTGAACCCTCGTGTTACAAGTCTTGCCTTATAGCGATCCACACTTCCATCCGCACGATGTTTCACAATGAACACCCATTTGCATTCCACAACCGATGTATCAACAAGATCAGAAACAAGAGTCCACGTACCACGTGATTGTAGCGCAACTATCTCTTCCCCCATGGCTGACCTCCACTGACTTATCTTTGAGAGCCTCTTTGATACGTCTGTGGTATCTGCATGGCTGATAGTGCTAACATAAATCTCCTGGAATCCTCTGACAACCTGCTCAAAGAGATTTGGACTGCAAGAGGGTAAGTAGCACACGCCTGTTTTTGCTTTCGCAGAGCAATTGGCACGTCAAGATCATCTTCCAAGTCCTGGGCCTGTAAATTTCCCTCTCGAGAGGGTACCTGCTCCTCCTGTCTAGAATCCTGTTGTACAATCAATTCAGTGGTGCCATAAGTAGAAACAATATGCTCATTACATACCTGAGGCTGTTGGATGATGGGCAAGGCTTGTGAGCATAGCAAACAGAGCGAGATCTGCGAGGAAAAACACGAGGCAAGAACTGAACCAACGGAGGAGGTGGAGGGGGTGGTGGAGGTGGTGGAGGAGGAGTAGGTGAAGGTGAAGGACCAAATGTAGGAGGTGGTGGCATGTATATCTCATCATCAGAGTCAGATAGAGTAAGTCTATCACATGTAGGAGGAAAATACATGTCCGACTCAAAGAAAGTAATGTCAGCCCTAACAAAATATTTCTGGCTTAGTGGATCAAAGCAACGATACCCCTTTTGGATACGAGGGTAGCCGACAAACACACACTTGACAGCTATATGAGAGAGCTTGTCACGTCCTAGAGAGACATCATGAACAAAGGCAACATATCCAAACAGATGAGGTGTAAGAGAGAAGAGATCCTTCTCGGGAAACGCAATGGAGTAAGGAATCTTCTCTCCTAAGACGGACGAGGGCATGCAGTTTACCAAATAACAAGCAGTAAGGACAACATCGCCCATGTAAGCATGAGGAGCACGACTCTGTATCAACAATGTTCTGGTCAAATCAAGTAAGTGACAGTGTTTGCGCTCGGTAACACCATTCAGCTGGGAATTGTAGACACATGAGGTCTGATGAATAATGCTACGAGATCTAAGGAACTCAGAAAGATGTAAGGTGCAAAATTCCAAAGCATTATCAGAACGGAGATACTTGACATTGGCAGAAAAAATATTCTATATTTCATTAATAAAATACTTGATAGTGGATCTAGCCTCAGACTTATTCTTCAATAAGAAGACCGGAAAGTCTAGAAAAATCATCGACAGCTACACGATAAAAACCAAGGTTCAGGAAAGCGGTATGCATATGCGTTCGGTCAGGTCACTGAATAGCGATTAAGCAGTATGCGGGGGCATATGCGGGGTATATGCGGTTCTACGCGGTTTCCTTATTTTTTATTTAAAAATAAATAAATTTATGCAAAAGTGACTACAACTGAACAAAAGTTATGTATAATTGTGGTCCAACAGAAGTTCTAAGAAAATGACTTTCATATATAGCTCAAAACAGTCTCTATCAACAAATATTAATACTTCAATAGAAAAGTTAGCAGACATAATAATATGCATGTACAAATCAGAATTTTAGGAAAATATTTGTTTAAATAAGGATATTCTCATATAATATTATAGATACATGCTAGAACGTGCATTCACAATCAAAATCCTTGGTGAGAACATTTTTAAGAACATTTTTGGTGAGAAATATTCTATAATGATATGAAATCCACAATGAATGCATTCACAATGAATACATTCAAGAACATTTTTAAGAACATTTTTAAGAACGTGCATTCACAATGAATACATTCACAATCCATATCAGGCTCAACTAATATTCTATAATGATATGAAATCCAACATTCGATCAATAAATAGTGACTATATTACTTCTCAAATTATAAATCAAATATGCAAAAAAAATCTAATTTTCCATTAAACAATGCAAAAAAGTAATTCAAAACTGGATACCTTCCCACGACTAGTGGGCGGAGGAAGCTCCTGCAAACTGGGAGGCGGAGGCGAGCTAGGAGGAGGCGCGAAACTGGGAGGAGGACTGGAGGCAGCAGCTACGAGGAGGCGGAGGAGGCGGAGTTCACAGGACACGGAGGAGGCGGAGAAGGCGCACAAACTGGGAGGCGATGGAGGACTGGGAGGAGGAGACGGAGTAGGCCGAGGAGCTTGGAGGAGGTGGCGGAGGAGCTTGGAGGAGGAGGCGATGGAGGCACAACCGCAGGGAGGAGGCGATGGTGGGTTAGGGTATCGGGATTTTGGGGGTATCGGGGTAGGAGGGTTAGGAATCATGGTAATCGGGTATTGGGTATCGGGTTATGGGCAAATGGGGTATTGGGTATCGGGTAATCGGGTCAGACACAACCGCCAAACCGCGATGCGGCGCTTGGTCCGCATATGCGGCCGCATGTGCGGCCGCATGTGCGCCAGACCCGCATAATGACGGGCTTCATGAATGCGGTGCGCCTTAAGGCCCGCACACGCATATGCGACCGATTTCGTGAACCCTGAATAAAAACGATGTCTTTGGAGATCAGGAATACGACTAGGACCCCAAATGTCTAAATGGAAGGAGCTCAAATAGCTAAGAACTGCTCCGATTCTGACGGGATGGAAAAGAGGAACAATGATGCTTCCCAAGTTGGCATGCCTCACAATGAAAGGAGGATCTCGTAGAAATCTGAGGGAGAACATGATATAGCTTCTGCAGAGGAAGATGTCCAAACCTAATGTGCCAGAGTTAAGGAGAGACAAGTCCAGTAGGTATAAATAGAAATACTAGCATGATGAGGTTGGACTAGTCTGTAGAGTCCCCCCTACTCACAGCCACACCCAATCACCCTGCATGTGAGTATGTCCTGAAACACGAGATATGAAGGGTCAAAGATGACACGACAATGCGGATCCTTAGTGATTTGACTAATAGAAAGTAAATTCATCTGAAAAGCAGGAGCATATAAAACATTCTTTAGGTGCATAGACGGTGTCAGCTGCACCTCCCCTTGTCTTGTAATGGGTAAATGGTCGCCATTAGCAATGACAACCCATCTGCCAGGTGGTATAGCCCTGTATGAGTTCAGCTGCGTTTTGTCTCCACACAAGTGGTGAGAAGTACCAGAGTTCATAATCCACTCTGTCATGCATGTATTCGTACTACCAGTAAAGGCATAGGTGACACCTGAGGAGCTCGAAGAGGCTCTGGCTGCTGCAGCGGTATCTGTGGCGGTGTCAGCATTAGGAGTCATGATCTCTCGAATATGAGAGACAATATCATCTAGGCGAGGATCGGCCTGGGGAGCTGACCTCTCTGAAGACACAATCTGCTCTGCTGCTTGACTAGAAACATGATATTCATGCATCCGATAGCATGTATCCTCTGCATGTCCAGGCTTGCGGCAGTAGGTGCAGGGACCACGTTGGCATCCACCGCCTCTTCCTTGAGGTGTGCGTCCTCTGGACTGGATCACCCCACCTCGCCCACGAGAAGCGGCCACCGCTGAGGAGTGCGAAGATGTGGCTGTCGAAGGGATGATGAGCCAGCTGAGTCGGCTATAGGCCTCCTCTATAGGGGGAATGGTTGCTCCAGTAAGAAGATGAGTACGTGAAGCATCATATTCTGTATCAAGTCCAACCATGAAAACTCCAACCATTGTGGAGTTCCTATATGTCTTCTGTTACTCAAGAGATGTCGTAATGGGCATGTAGTTATGAAGCTTTTCAAACATGCCACGCAACGAAGAGTAGTAAACATACAAGGGGCGAGCATTCTGCTTGGTGTTGCAGATATCAAATTGTAGTTGAAGGATCTTGGCCTCATTGTTCGCCTGTGCATAGGTGGATGCCAAAGTGTCCCACATTGCCTTGGCAGTGAGCTGAGTTAGAATATCCTTGGCTATCTTTGTAGTAAGAGTCTCACAAAGCCAAACACGCGCGCACGCATCATCTTGCTTCCAAGAAGCATTTTTCCCCCGGTCTTGTCCGCTGGCTCTCGATCTGTCAGGATGTGCTCCTTGTTGTTGCACTGCATGAGGGTGAGAAACTGTATGGACCACAACTCATAGTTGGTCCTATCCATCTTAGCGATGGGAACCGGGCTCTTGAAGGCTCCAGACGAGAAGATGTCACCCTAGTTGTCTGACATGATGTAAGATAGCTAAATAACGGAATTCGACCGGAGAGTAGACCGATATAAACGAGTCTATAGAATCATACAAAGGATGGTTGTACGTGTAGACTCATACAACTATCCTTACTAATCCCTGTTGCTTGCCACAAAACATGACTTAAAGGTCCGAACTCATGTTCTCCGACGCAGAACTATTCGTGAAAGGGCTGAATCACGACTCAGGGGGCTAGGACAGGCCTGGGTGCGAGGGTGCCTTGGTGCGAAGGAGCCTGGTGCGGGGCACCTGGGCGCGGGAGGATCATGGGTGTGCAAACCTGGGCGCGAGAGGATTCTGGGCGCTGGGGCGCCTTGGTGTGGAGAGCCTGGGCGCACGGGGTCACGTGTGGTCGCCTGGAGCGCGTGGTCGCCCCTGGAGCATGAGATACACTTGGACGCGTAGAGGATCGCCTGGAGCGCTGGACGTGTGGAGGATCGCCTGGAGCATTGAGGCGCGGGGCCTTGTAGCGCCTACACGCGCGCATGGTTTGGCGCGGGGGGAGGGGGGGTGTGAGGGGGGGGGGGCGGTGTCGAGTAGGGAAGGGTTAGGGATGGATACGGTAACTCCGGTCTAGGACCGTCATTTCGATACCATGTTAAGGGAACATACTGGGATTGCATTATGAGAGGCCTAAGAGTTCCCTTATATAAGAGAGGAATCCATTGGGCAAATTACAGAAAGAGGAAAGGAAAAATAGAAAATTACAAAAGATAATACTAAAAATAGTAAATATCTCAACACTATTTTTTATTACATCTTGAAGCAGTGTTTTTTTCACTTGAATAGATAATGTAAATGTGGTCATCATCACAAATCTAAACCTAACTGATTATAAAATCACAGAGAGGTTAGTTCCATGGAGTGCAATCCCTATAAGTTTCTTCTACTTTTGGAACAGGGCCACCTTTCTCCTTCCTGTGAATAGGGGAATCTGGGATGCTACCTTTTTTCCATTTAGGCCTTGTTATTGTGCGATGACTAATAACTAAGCTGTTCTGGTTTCCGACCTCTTTTAGTTAAGATAAGGATTTTTAGATTTGTCTCTGGATTGTTGATTTATCCCATTAATATGTTGTCCATTAGTGTTCACATTAAAGATCGAAACTTGGATCAATTAGTAAAATGTTAAGGTAAAATAGTCATTGTTGAAATTTGCATTTTTTTAAAGAGGTCAACCACCATTTCCTTTTCCTCTCTCTTCCTATCCTTCTTCCTGCCACACTCCCTTTCCAATTCTGACCTCCTTTCATCTTTTTTTCACCACCATAGTTTCACTTCATCATCATAATCTCGTGTCACCACCACTCCTATTCCCTTCTCCCCATTGACCTCCACTACTACCCTCGTTGCATTGCTGTGCCGACTGTTGACAGATTACCACCCATTGCCATCTACCATCTAGTTTGTGTGACCTTTACCTACCCCGTTGCATTTTGATGCCTCCACCATCCATTACCTATCGTGGAACAATGTCATTGTCTCTACAACAATTAGAACAGCATTTGCATCCCCGAATTTGCATCAATTATTAAGTGTCATGTGACTAAGTTAGGACATTCAACCCTTTCTGCGAGCTGTTAAAGGAACAACCGTTGCACGGCATTTTCATTGTTTATTAAGCTTTGTATTCCCATTCTCTTAATTTTCTTTCCGACTGTTATATCAATGCCATATTCTGAATTCAGTTTAGCCTTTTGCAATATGCGAATTTGTTCCATCCATCTTCTATTGATTTCTCCATCTGGAGAATCGTCGAACTTTCAAGAGTTCCAGTTTATTTGATGGCTTAAGGATTCCATGCAATCCTCTATTAGTGTCTGCATCTATTTTGTTAATTGGAATTGATAATTGAAAGCTGGTTGTTTAAACTCACCCGATGTTTTAGTAAAAGCACCAAATATTTTGTATGATTGGATACATGTTCATGGATAGTTATAACTAAATTTTGAGCACATTGTGTATCGAGATCGGTTACTGAAGGGGATCCTTAATGTAAAATTAGCAACTATACTCTTTCAAGATTGGAGTTGTTCCATGTACTATGAAATGCTTTATTTTAAGATTGGAGAGGCTTCATGTGGTTGGATTTGATGCTTCTATGTTATGCAAATATTATAGAGCAGTAGAGAGCTTTATGGCAAAATATATGTGCCATATTTTTATCATGCATAGAGGATGTTGCTACCTGGGATGCTGGAGTTTGTATGGTTGTGTACTGAATGAATATGTAATTGAGTTACTGAAAAGTACTACATCACTATTGATTAGTATTGACTTGTTTGAATTTGATCAATTACTTCTCACTCAATTTTCAAGTAGGACGAGGAACCTATGGCGGTGGAAACTATCGTGATATTAATCCATGCATCCATTACCGACTACCGAGGAACCTCTGCACTATCAATTGGTTGTGGTTTGCGTTTGTCCGTTGGTATCTTTATAATGAATCTGCACATTTTTGTATGCAGAAATTACACGTCTCTTAGTTTTCTTCATAGTTTGCTTTTGGAAAAGGGCCCCAGCTTGTGCTATTAATAATCTGGCTACATGCAATTCACTGTATGTTAAATAACTGAATATTTTTAAGTTTGGGATATGAAATAGAGCAAATCCGCAACATCTCACTTCTCACTGAAAGAAGTTGGGCATTGGTCTTGGTCTGAGATAATGTGATATTATGCTGGCCTTTTGGTGGTTACAGATACTTTCATGTTACAATCAGCTGTTCATTGAGAGATTTATCATAACTTTCACTTGTATATCATGAAATTACCTTCTCTTTAGATATAGTAAATCCTCCCTCTACTGTTGCTCTGATGACTAGAAGCTGGTTCTCAACTGGCTCTGGTCTTTCTCCATTTGTACATGTTCATGCACACATTTTTTATGATTAATATTGCTTCCTGCATGTCTCTTGATCATTATCGATTGATATATTGCACGACTTCAGAGTTGGTGTTATTGTCTTAAAGCTGATTATGTATAAGATAGATGTTGATCGCCTTTATTGCACAGCACTACTTTTGGCAGACGTTGATGAGGTGCCTTTTAGGGCATTGACTAGAATATGCAGATTTGCTGCACAGGTTCCTCCTGATGGCGGGAGTACATCTTCACATACTGATTGGTGCCTGACATTTGCTACTCCCTGAATCCAGAATTGGATAGGAGGATGGACGTTTTACGCGGTATGCCTTTTAGACTAGCCATATTGTTATGGACTTACATGTCCTGTCAAAATAGTAATGTCTTAGACAAGAATGGTTGTCGTAGAGCCTCAATTACATTGTAGAGAGATGGTTAGAGCGAATTTGCGAGTTCCAAAAGCGAATCATCTCCTCAAGAGTTTTGTATATGTCACGAAATTAGCTCCTGCACCCACACTCTTGCCTTGACTTTGATCTGTGGGTGCCACCTCTACTGGTGATGGTTTGTCTTGAACTGTGGCTCCTACGTCTACTACCAGCTTCTTTCCTTTTGCATAAAAGGAGAACAAAGTCCCTTTGCTACTCTCTCGCGTAGTTACTAGAGTAGGAATTCGAAGGGTCTGCTAAAGCGTTGCTCTTGTTTTTTCATTGATACAAACAATTTATCTTTTTACAATATAATTGGGCTCCCAAAGTATTAATATATGTTATTAGATTGAATGTAAATGTGAAAGTTGAAATCTACGACTAAAATGTGGAAGTTGGTGTTGAATGTAGATGTACAAAACACATCACAAATTTCACAGGCTTGCCTTGTTCGTTTGGAGGATAAGGGGGAATGGAATAAGGGGAATAAACCTCCAACACGGTTCCCCGTGGTACGACTATTCCCCATTATTTCATGTTATTTCACTCTTATTCCTATCTTTATCCCACCGTACCTACCGTTATTTCACCTTATTCTCCTTATTCCTATCCTCCAGCCGAACGGAGAATAGACCCTTATTCCCCTTATTCACCATCCTTATTCTTGCTTATTCTCCTACCGAACGGGCCCTTAGGGTTTTAGCCACGAAGCCCCCTTCTTCCTTTGTATTGCATTTTGAGTGGTCTTTCCATTAGTGTTGATGCCTCGGGTGCTCTTATCTAAAAACAAAGTAACATGCTAGAATGATCTATCCGAGCAATGTGGGAAACATCTAACTTGTCAAAGTTGCAGAAATCCAACGATGGAAGGGGGAGAGTGACGTGAAACTCCCTCGTATACATCTGCGGTGCGGGTGAGTGGTATGCTTTCTCGGAGGGTTGCACTCAGTAATGAGTCTCTAACTCTAATCCAGATCGGCATGGCTGTCTCATCGAGGATATCTCCTTTGTCGCAAGTCATGTGCGTCCTCTGTCGTTGGGCCTGTCCGTGACCTTGCACACGTCTCTATCGCTAAGATGCGGGTTCAACATCAGCATCTTTGTTGGCATCCTTTGGGCCATAACATCAAATTTGTCGACATCTTGACCATAAATGACTTGCTAATCATCAACATCAAATTCATTTTTAATGCATGTTGATAAATTCGTGTTGGTAATACTTACAAATTAAGTTTATCCAGTTCATTGGTTCGTTGCCGGATAGTTGAATTACATGCATTGGTAAAGCTACCTCGTAAACAATGCTATTGTCGAATAAAGTTATTGGCTTCAATTAGTTGTTAATCATCTAGTTACGTATGAATTTGAACTTGTATTTCGATTACATTGGTTTGGATCTAAATTAAATTTAGTGACGCCAGTTTATTCTGGATAATCGGAATAGTATGATCATGAATTAGTAGATCGCCCAAAGGTTGATCATTTTCCAGGATTATACACATTAAAGGGTTAATTGATAAATCTCATGTTTCACATTCAAAGATGAAAAGATGAAGTAATCATGATTTATTAATTACATGTTAACGTATTTCTAATTACATCACTTATGTATTGATATATTAATATTTTGCCCAAGGTGGTTATTAACATATGAAATGAATTTTAATGTGTATTTCCCACTTTATAGCCAATTAAATTATTAAATTTCTCAAAGCATTATTGTGTGCATATGTATTATTGATTTGTAGTTTCAACAGCTATGAACTTGTTTGCATTTACAACTCTATAATTAGGTACAATGCACTAAACTCCGTAGATTAGTCAGAGTAGATTCATTTCTATTTTGGAGTGATGAATTTAAACCATATATTAGTTGAAGGTCAAAAATCACTAGCCATTAAAAAAATAACAACGAACGTTAAAAGTTGTATTCTGAGGCTCGGGAGACATTTAACAGGCTTTGTCTGAGTCTGATGAAAAATAATAGTGGAGGAGAATTTCAAATCTTTAATGCCTAGGACAGACAATGCTAACGAATCCCTGAAAAAAACAAGTACTCACAAATTGTATATCTGACAGGTTGGTTGTTGGGTCGACACTAATGAACAAGCTAACCAAGAATAAATTCAACTGTTAAACTCCATTATGGATCACGCAACATATAAATGACCACTTTTGCAGTAAATTTGAAAACAATGTTGATAGATGTCAACAAAATATTCCTAATACAGTTCATCATAAACTCCATCTCTATTGAATTTGGGCAATTCCGGGTAGGTTACAACACACTAAATGATAAGTGGAGTTTTATGAAACAGAAAGCTATGCTCATTCAAGAAGAAGGAAGAATAAAGAAGATAAGAGAACATTCAGTGATTCTCAGGCTATGTAAAAGACTGCAGTAGGCGCCAACAACATTAATAGCAACACAAGCAAAAGTAACAAAGGAAAAACTCCCATGAAAGATAATTAATAGAGCAATTACAAATAAATCAACTGCTTCTTTTCTAGGAAGTCGGTGCGTATTAAGAAAACATTGCTCTAAACAGAAAGTATGGTTAGAAAATAAAGATACAAGTATTATGTTTTTGTTTGTTACTAAGCAAATATTATAGACATTCTTAGTAATGTTTAGTGATTAGATTCTGGTGTAGCTACTCGCGTATCTTACATATTACATGGATTCCATAGAGTTTAGACATAAAGGAAAGTGAGCAGTACTTGCTCATGCGGAACATGATGCATGGACGAATAGAGGGAATCAAGACTTGCATATTGACCATGGACACTAATGTTAAACTAATCTGGAAGGATGTCTCTATGCTCCTGAATGTGCTAGAAATCTTATTTCCGTTTGCAGACATGATAATTTAGGTCTTTTAATATTTCAAATGGATCGTTATCTATATTTAGGAATAAATACTTTTATGGTTATCGTATTTTGGAGAATTAAATAAGTACTTTTGTGTTTATGACATTTTGGAGAATTATCTTTATTGATTTATTGATAATAAATCATGGATTCCTTGTTTTATTTTGAATGCAATGCTGATGTGATTAGAATGCATCGGATAAATGTTCTGCTCTATTATGGCATCAAATATTAGGTCATATATCTAAGGGTAGAATGCCGAGACTCATTAAGAATGAAATTTTGCCTAAATTAGACTTTACTGACCTAGGGTTGTGCGTTGATTGCATTAAAGGAATGCAATCCAAATACACATCGAAGAAACCAGTTACAAGGGTTACCCAGCTCCTTAAATTGATACATATGAATATTTATAGTCCTTTTGATGCCTCCTCATGAGGAAAAGAAACATCTTTTATTTATAGATGATTTCTCATAATATGGATGTATCCATCTATTACATGAAAGGACTTAAGCAGTAAATATTTTTGAGATATTTATTAATGAGGTTAAAAGGTAATGGGATAGAAAAATAAAATTTATTAGATTTGATCATGGTGGTTAATATTTTGAAAGCCATAACGAGATATGGCAACATGATGGCTTATTTGCAAAATTTCTTGAAAGTAAGGCTATTTGTGCATAATACATAATGTCCATACCACCACAACAAAGTGGTGTTGTAGAAAGGTGAAATCATACATTGAAATAGCCAGGAGCATGATCAATAATAATTAATAATTTATCTCTTTCTTGTGGACATATGCATTAAAGACGTCCACATATTTACTCAAAATGATTTTTAGTAAAGTAGTTCAAAAGACACCTTCTGAACTATGGACTGGTATGAAACCTAGCTTGAGATACCTATATGTTTGGGGATGTCAAACGGAAGTTACCACTTTCACAAGATACAAATAATAATAAGGAAAGCTTATTGCCAATAACACTTTAACAGTTGAGCTACTCATGTGCTTTACACTTCGGCAATACAAGTTACCCATGCATAAATTCTTGAAGCATTTCCCATACAATTGATTCTTATAATCTAATTTTACTTTTAGCAAACCTATATTGGAAGCAATGTGTTGTCTGATTAGAGCATGTATTTCAAATGTCTGGAATTTTTCGTCAAGTTCTTATGGAACCTATCACTAAAATACTCCTAAAAGGAAATAGAGATAAGTGGAGTGAAAATGATTTTTCATGAGATGGTAAGTAAAATAGTCTGAAAATGAGTAGAATTGAACTCATAATTCATGAAATGTTTTTTTTTATGAATTTCAACTACAAATCTTAAGTAAATTGATAATGGTTATTGAACCATTTAATAACTAGAATCATTCATTTCATATTGCTCACACATAGAATTTTATTAGAGACCTTACTATAAAGGTTGAGATGAATTCATGATTAATGATTACAATGATATATCCTATAGGTTGAGTTGAATTCGTGATTAATGATTACAATGATATATCCTATTTCTAATTAAACTCCCTTATTTAAAGTTAGATAAATAAGTTAGGGAATTTAGGAAATATATAAATTATATTTGATAGATATTTTATCGTAATCATTATTTTATAACATTATATTTCAAAAAATATTTTAAAATTCTAATAGATGGAGGAAGGAGAAATTATGGAGGAAAGTAGTCAATACTTCATATAAAGTGAAAATTTAAGTGGAGACATGATCTATCCATATATGCTAGTACCACCCCTATATATCTAGTGTGTAATTGATGCATATTTACTCGACATGATATTTAATTCATCCTCTTGTTTGCCTAGAGAGATCTATGATAAATTTCAAAGGCTACAACTAATCATAATTTGTCATACTTTACTCTACTGATTATTGCAACTTGAACTCGACATATTTTTATAACCACGACACAAAGAGAACCATAGTTGAATTCAAAGTCCTCCATCTCAAGTACGAGTTTTTTTTTATTACTTAGCTAGCCCGGCCTCCTGAAGTTACATCCATAAACAACTGATTAACCGAACTTGATCTTTTGGATACTAGAGAAGTGCTTGGTGGCATCGGTGATGGCCTCCCGCTCGTCGCTTCTTCGATTTCTTCGACCACCGCCGATTGCACTCAGCAACCACTTCACAAGGAAGATGTGAAGGCACCATCCATTCTTTTCTTCCATCTTCTTCTCCACGTATCCGAGCGATGTTTCCTTTTCCTTTTTCTAGAGGAGCTGTTTTGCAAGTTGAGGTGCAGTGATCATGAACCGGAATCCATTTATAGAGTTTAGATGTTCTTGGCGAAGAAGGTAGAAAAAAAAAAGGAAATGTGGAATAGGAGCGTACAGGTGAATAGGTGAGGTTCTTGGAAGGAGAGGACTTGAATTAAAATGACCGAATTAAGGTTTTATTCCTCTACACTACAGGTGTCACTCTATGGTCGAGTTTGAACGTACTGCATGATTAAGTTTTCCACAATCAACATAGACTTTGATGCACTCGTCCTTTTGGACCTATATTATATATCTGAAAGTGGATCGAAGCGTCCGCGAGGATCCTCTGCGGTACAATGCGAGCCATTCGATCTTGATCGAACGGTTCGCACGAATTCGCATTTTACCGTGCAAATTCGTGCGAACCCGCTCCCCGAATCCTCCGCTCCATGCAATCAATCTCAACCAATCGATCAGAGCTTGCAGACTATGCAATCTCAGGCAACTGTCTCCGCTGACCAGTTGATTTAATCGATGTCAAGCTTCCACCAATGTCTAATAGTTATTTGGAGTAGCCACCACGCAAATGTAGACGTAAGTAATTGAACCCCAATTGACCACTCATTCTTTATGGTTTCAAATAGTTTTTTTTACCAGCTTCAACTTTAATAACGATGTATGTTCCGATAATTTCAAAAAATGCTATACATCCTTGCATGAATCACTCCTTTAATCGATTAAATGCCTAAAATATCAGAAGTTCGTTACTGGAATTTCAGTTTTAGATAGTTGTTGAGGTTGTCAGTATCTATTTATCACTGAAATTTCAGTTTTTCATTTGGGGATCAGATTTTAATTAATCACTAAAAATCAAATTCGAGTGTTTCTTACAAAATCGAACTTTAATATCTGATGCGCTCTACGATTAAGTTTTCATAGAGCACATCAGATAAAGTTTTCACGGAATACGTACGATAATCAACGTAGATTCTGATGCACCTACTATGTAATCCGGATCCATCCCATGTGTATTGAAGCATAGCGATGGCTTTGGTACTGCAGCAAGTGGTCTGCAGCAAGTTGCCTTGGTCATAGCAGGTGGGGATGAAGAAGCTGGTGCTATATCAGATCAGGTTGGCAGTAGCAGAAACATAGCAGGTGGACCTCTAGAAGCACGACAAGTGACCCGCTATGGTGTTCAAACCATAGCAGACGAGTCTCTAGAGTCATAGTAGGTGACCCAGGGTATTCACACCATAGCAGGTGGCGGACTTCAAGTGCGGAAACGAGTTTCCAACACCTATGAAGGGTCCCACTTGTCTTGGGGGCTACTCCTTTTGTTCTACTATCCACAACGCAGAACCTATTCATTCGTGAGAAGAAAATACAAGTGAGTGGGCATCATTTTGGTGTACCCTAACTCCACTCAATCGTCTAAAGTTCCAGTGAAGGTCTCCAGTGGTTTCCCTCCTCCAGTGGTGCTGGGTTAGTGCCAGAGCGTAGGAGACAGAAGAAGACATAACAGCGAAGCCCTTTTTGAAAGATGACTACAGACTTGGGTTCCATTATTAGTGATTTCTTTTCTTCTTTTCCTATTACCTTGTTTAATGGTGTTCTTTTTCTTTTTGATACACAAATAAGAGGGCCTGGCTTGTGTGCCATTTCGAGGAGATATGACATATCACCAACTATAGTAGAATTGTTTTTGGCTCAATAATGCCCCGTGATTTTTCCCCATTTCCTTTTGAGGGTCTCCACATTAAAATCACTGTGTGTTTGTGATTGCTTGTGCTTTGTGATTTTTTACTAGCTCATTTGCTCGTGATAGCTATTTTGCTTTCCATCCATCTAGGTTAGGATTCTTTAATTCCTTCCTATGTGCTTCCGCAAGCAAGGGTTACTCGTGTTCTAATCCCAACACAAACTGATCAAAGCTGGCATTCTATGCAATACCGAACAATTGTCTCTATTGTCCAATTGATTAATAAATAATCGATAGTCTTGATCTCGTTGATTAATTGGGGTGGGGGGTTTGCAGGTGCGGTGGTTAAAATTTTTATTAGCAGTTCTGTTTCTATTCGTGTATATGCATAAATTTGTATTAGGGATTTGTCTATACGTGAGTAGTATATAAACTCCCCAAAGGTTCGGGCTCTCAGTATCCTATGTACATTCTTCTTTCTTCACATAGTGGAAATCGATACCGTTGTCCAAGGATGCAACCCAGTTCCAGGTAGACCTTGTAAATCCATGTGTCTTCGTGGTTGTGTGACTGATTGTTTGTACGTGATCCGCTTCTGCAATTCGCAACACAATCCTGACCAATAATAAATAATGGTGGTTTGTCCTTATCCGGTCTACAGAAAGCAAATTCTGTAACTGCCTGAATCTAGTATTGAAAGCAAATACTTTTATTTACAATTTCATGCTGGTTAATTACAGTACACGTTGACGAGCACTTGTACACCCATTGAGGCACTCCATAATCTAAACCTAAGTATTTAGCACACCATCACATCGAAGCTTAAGCACTACCCAAATTTGACCTTGTGAGCGCTTGAGAAATGCTTAGCTGCATTGACTATGGTTTCGTCGTCTGCGTCTTTTTCCCCTTCTCTCCCGATAGCTGAGTCATTAGCAATGAAGCACCGACACCATCGCGAAATCGAGAACCGTAACCGTCGCCTCTTCCTTTTCGCCCCCTCTGCCATCTCGTCGTCGTAGGGAGAGCCCATGCTTGATCAGCTAGTACAGGGCTACGCTTAGCGCTCGTTCGACGTCAGGGAAGAGAGGTATATATGTTCCTGATGCGTTGAGTTTGCAAGAGGATATGTCTCTCGTATATAAGGTCAGGAATTACTTGGCGATCAAGGCAGTGCTTGAAGGTCGTCTTATTGTTAAATAATTACGTTAAATAGTATGTAGACTAACGATGTTATGATAGAAAGGTGAGAATATTTTAGTTCCATTGAATGTATGCTATAGATTGAACAATTAATCGTGTTGAATATATGTCACAAAGCTTTAGTCCTCGTCTTTGACTTTTAGTTACGTGGGCTAGAAAGAAGGAATATTCGTGCCCCATTCTCAATGCAAAGTAGAGCTCAAAAGTTTTGTTACACCAAAATTCGTAACCGAGTTGGATTATGCCTTAGTTGTTTCATCTGGCCCGAGTTATCCCGAGATTGGATACTATTGGTTTCGATTTAAAGGCGATATGGGGATCCACTTTGAGAATTTCGACAATAAACTAACAACATTACCCCCATTACAACAAAATAGATCTGTAATGACTTTTTATGGGTTTTTATCAGTTGTGCCCCTATGAGATATTGCAATTTCAGTTATACCCCTCTTTTTTTGGAATATCAGTTATGCCCTACCTTCTTGCAAAATTCACAGTTATGCCTTTTTGTAATATCAGTTATGCCCCTACTTTACCTTAACAGAAGGGCAGAACTGTGAATTTTGCAAGACTGTAGGGGCATAACTGATATTCCAAAAAAGGGAGGGGCATAACTGAAATTGCAACATCTCAGAGGGGTACAACTGATAAAAACCCCCTTTTTATAATCTGTTATTATATCATACTTCGCTAAATATGTGACCGAGATATTTTTTGTTAAGAAATTATTTTTTATGGTTTTTATCATGCTACTCTTAATTTTTGCAATATTAGGTATGTCCCTCCTTTTTTATATATTAGTTGTGTCCCTGACTTCTTGGTTAGATATCACTTTTTCCCTGATCAACAAAAGGCTAAACTAAACCATGCATAGTGTGGTTAAGAGGGGCACAATGGTCAAAATCAAACCCTCCCCTCCGCCATGCCCAACTCCTCAGACTCGGCCTCCTCTTCTGCTCATATCCTCTCACATGGTCTTCTTCCCTCTTCTCACATCTTACTGATGGAACACCTATATCGCAGAGGGATCCTAACGTCCAGTCTTAGAGGGTCTGCGATGTCCGAAAAGTCAGATTCGATAATCGTTGTATCAACTGCTCTCTCAGCTCTCGGATATCTACAATATAGTGCATCAACAATTAACCCATAATAGTGATCAAACAATGAATGATCCGAGCTAAAATTATTAAATCCTTCAAAATAATATGTATAGTATGCAAGTGTAGGGGTCAAACCACAAAGGAGCAATGTGGACAACCACAAAAATGGACAATCAAAAGAAAAATCAACAAATGTTTTTATGTGTTTTTATAAGGCTTCTCTAATTTTTGTGGGTTTTAATATATTTATTTTTTATGGATATTTAATTTTTTATATTTTTAGTTTTAATTTTTAAATTTTTTATTTTATTTTCTATTTTCTATTTATATTTAGTATATATGTAAGTATATACAGACAATATATATAATATAGTACCTATGCATGATATATATATATATATAATTAGAAAAATACCCTCAAGTACAATCTTTTTTATATTTTAAGGGTTTTTTAATATTTATAGGAATTTATAAATACTAATAATAATAATTATAGGTAATATACAGTACTAATATGTATATAGTATATGTATAGTATTCTATTTATAAATACAACTATATATAGTCAAAAAATTACAAAATAAAATATTTTAATCTCGTGTAATATTTTTCTCTGTCTTTGTTAATTTTATTATATTTTTACTATTTTTTATTTGTAATTAATTAAAAATGTCAAACAGAGACTTAAAATAATAGGTCGGATTCTTTTGGAATTTAAAAATAGATAAGTATCTCAAAATTTTCCAAACATATTTTTTATATATAATATAAACAAAATTCAGAAACATAAACTAATATTTTTGGGTTTTTAAATATTTTTCTGATGATTTTTATAATGTTTTTAGGGTTTTTATTTTTAATGTTTTTCTTTTATAATTTTTAGTGATTTTTGTCATGGAGTTGTAAAATACAATAATAAAGATACTCTATTTTTTGGAATTTAGAAAACATGACTTTATAAATTTTATGTGGTTTTTAATACGAAAAGGAGAAAATGCACTATTTTGTATGTTTAAAAGTAGGAAAACAATTTTAACAGTCTCAACAAAAATACATGTGATTTGAAATAGTTCTTGACACTTCAAATATTTTCCTCTAATTTTTAGATGCAAAATGTTATTTTTAATGATCAAAATACAAGAAATAAAATTACATGCAATGGTAGGGACCTAAATGCAATTCAAATAAACATACAATGCATTTAAAAGCACTTCACAAAAGTTCAGGGTCAAATGTGCAAAATTCCCAGATTCTTTTATATTAAACACTTGTAGGGTTATATTTGTAATATTCAAAATGTTTTAGGTCCTACTTACAATTTAACCATAAAATATTACACTGAGTATCAAAGTTCGCGGACTAAATAGAAATACACAAACCCGTTGGAGGTCCTTTGCAAAATGTCCCGGCCCATCACGTGTATGCGCATGTGAGGTGACATGGACCTCTACAAGAATGCATGGGTACTGACGAAACCGCAAATCCAGCCTCTTAATAAAGTCATTTAAATGCGTTGTAATTGGTTAAATCGGATTCATCAAAGAACCATTTAATTAATATAATCAATTAAATTAAATGATCCATTTATATTTTACTTGGGCAAGCCCAAGGTCGAACTCAGGGACACGAGTCTCTCTCGTAATATTTGGACTCAAATTGTCTAGATTAAGTGTTGGATTAATAATCGTAGGTCGATGAAATGCATGAAGACAAGGCAATATGCATTAAGTAAACAAACATTTTTTATTTGATTTTTAACATGCAAATAGAAGCAACTAAATGCAATTCAATTATGCCCTAATTATAAAACTACTTGAGCCATTTAATCATGAGTCAAATCAGAATCAATTCATGAAGCTATTTTCATTTATGTAAAAATAAGGCATGCGAAGCATTGAAATAAAGAAACCGAGCTATTAAAATAATACATCAAAATTCATAGTGTCATATCTGGAATCTAAGATGCCATTAAGAAGACAATGGAACGAGCTTCAAAACGCCACTGAAATTGACTCATCGGAGCTAGGATGCTCAAGATATGCAAGAGTGAAACTAAGGGCATAAATGCAAGAAAACATGAAAAATAAATAGCAAACAGGTCCCTGAGAGGGACTAAAATGCAAATAAAACAAAGTTCGGGACCTTCCCTGTAAATAACCCACACACGTGGGGGTATTTTTGTAATTTATAAAACCCGCGAGGGTACCAGGTGCAAAATTCCCCAGACGCACGTGGTATGCACGTGATCTCTGGACCTGAATGTAAATCTAGAAACTTCCGAGGCCCACCCTGCAATTTTCCCAGATCGCACGTGAGGAGCACGTGGTTTTAGGCTCGGATGACTCTGAGGCTCGAGGGAGGCTCGGAACTGCTTCGGCTAGGCTCGGCGGGCGATGAAGGCTTGATGCACGCTCGGAGGTGGATCCGCTTCGGAGGAAGGCTTGGCACTGGTTCGACAGACCCATACCTAAAGGCTTGGAGGTTGAGGCTCGGGTCTGCCATGCACTTGACACATGGACATCCATGGTCCGTTGGATCATGAGGATTCAACGGTATCTGTACCCTACGCTGCTGAATATGTGGCTGCTTCCGCGTCGTTGGATGGGCTCCGGGGAGGAGCATCCAACGGTGCCTGTAAACTCTGGATCCTCCTCCTCCGTCGCAGGGCTAGTGGCTCGATCAGATCTCCAACGACACCTCCTGTGCTCTTCCTCCCTTGCTAGGCCACGATGAATCTCCCCGGAGCCTCCTGAGCGGTTGTCGATGAAGTCGGAGGTCCGGGTGAGCTGCGGCACGGTATGGAGACGATGGTCAACACTGGAAAGTCAGAGATGGAGCTTGCGAGTTCTTCTCCAATGAATTTCCGGTCATTGCACATTCGAGTACGTATAAAGTTAGCGCAATATCCAAGGCCTTTTGCGTGGAGTGACATGCATTAGATGGTCAACCATGAGTAGATGAAGAAGGAGACGACCGGCAATCTTCTCCGGGGAGATCGGAGAAGGGGGGTCGGAGTGGTTCGAGGTTGTGGAAGGCAAGAAGAGTGATCGGAGATGAACGCGTGAATGGGGGTGGTGTGGTGAAGCTGACGAAGTGATCAATGGAGAGCGAAGGTGTGTGTAGAGAGCTAATCAATTAAGATAAGTAGGAAGAATAAACAAGGGAGATCGAGGGAACTTACCTGGGAAGAAGGCGGACACATTGCCTATGCTCGAGCTCCGGCTAAGGGCTCTGGTCGTTCCTGAACCTCCTCGACAACTGGAGGCAGCTCAAGCGGAGGCGGAGCCGCCACATCGCCGCCATGGACGACGACGGGTCTCACCGGGGACGTAAGTGCTCTTCGCTCGATCCTACCACCTCCCTCTGTCACAGGGAGGTGGAGGAGGGCTGGGCCTCGCCCCTTGTGTAGGTGGACGATGGTGAAATGGGGCGGAGGCGGTGCATTCAACGATCGACGGAGGCGGTTACGATGACGATGGGCGTGGTTTGCGGGGAGGATATGGAGTGAGTGAGAGGGAGTTATGGAGAGAGTGTATGCTCACGAGTAGGAAGGATGAGCAGGCGACGTCGTGGAGATGTCGGGACGTGGAGATGGTGGACGAGAACTCGGAGAAAAAAGGAAGAGGGGAGTGGTCTCGCGAGGTGGTGATCGTGGGAGAGAGGGCGTCTGGAGGTTGACGACAGAGTTTTGGCCGTTGGATCTAGTGATCCAACGGCTACGATAGGGGCGCTGGGGAAAGGCTAGGATTAGATTTGGGCTGCGCAATCGAAGGGCGTAGGAATCACCATGTGTCAAGCTGAGGAAGTGGCACTGTCCAACGGTCCGGATGGATTTTTAAGAGTGATCGGGTGGTTGATAGCGGAAGAGAAAAGAGCGGTGGAGATGAATAGATCTGGAGAGGATCGGGCAATGATAACGGTGGCCACGTGGAGGGAGGAGAAAGGGGCGCTAACGTAGGGCTGTGATGAAGTTCTGAGCTTGATCGAAGGGTTGCCATTGGTTGCGGGAAAGCACGACTGGGATTGAATACTCCAGACCGCAATCCAACGGCTGATGGACTAGGGCGCGTGGCGCGAAGAGATGCGGCCATGTGGCTCAACCAGAAAGAGCCACGTGGCCCAATCAGATTATTACGATGAAGAAATTGATTTATGAGGGGGTAGATGGCCGAATTTAGAAAAATGCAAAACATGAAAGTTGTAGATCTCGATGAGATCTACAAATTTCATGTTGAACAAATACAAAGATAAGGTCAAACAAAGGCAAAAAATGTTTTTGAGAGCGTTTTTAAGGTTAAAAACACCATGAATTTTGATTTTGCCATTTTTATGTATTTTTTATTTATTTAATGACTCTGATATTTACAGGGATTGGTCTGTTTTTTATTGACACTTAGTCCAAGCTAGGGGTTTAATTTAAGCGAATTAAGAGAATGAAACATGGTTTCATCAACCCCCTATACTTAAACTATGCTCGTCCCCGAGCATCAAAGAAAATGAATAAGCTGAATTAACCCCCTTGTGCATGTGTGTACAGGATCCGATCTGTTCAAGTCCTCTCAAATTTATAGATCCAAAATCTTAGAGCTCAACCCAGCCTTAATTAAGAGGCATCCAATTCCTCTAGTTTTCCCAGACTCTCTTTGATAAACATATAAACTAAGGGTATGACATTGTTGACTACGTTCACGAGAGTAGAGTCAAAACGTCACCCAAGGTCTTGGTCCAAGAAATTCTCCTAAGGACCCAATCCTCAACATTAGGGAATAAATTGATCTTGCGTCCAGTCCACCGTCTCTTTAGTTGTCAGACTTTAAAGTGTAGATGGAAGGCCAGTGATGGATGGCATAGGATTGTGTCATTTCTTCTCTTCCTCTCTTTGGAACAAGGATTCTCTCCGGTGCCTTATTACGCAACACATATTCTTTTTGGTGTTGATCAGTGTGTTTATCAAGAGAAGTTGGAGTCGTCTGCACTTGTTTTCCTGGGAATACACTGAGGTGAGCCTTTTTTGGGTACCTATCGTACCTTCTACATCCAGACTTGTAGCATTTACGATGCAGAGCCCTTTTTTGGTGCAAGCCCGACTCCTGGTCTTAATAGCGGTGGTCCAAGTGGACACTTTGAAATGGTTGGGAGTGCTCGCCTTTGGTGGAAGCTCTTTGATATTTGACTTTGTCGAATGAGAGCTTTTCTTTTGACATTTCATTGCTTTGTAATATTTTTGGCTAGCTCTACTGCTTTTACCCAGAGTTGGCGTACACTGATCAACATTTTTATTTATTTCACACCCTGGCACTTAGGTCAATGTCAAGAGATTAGTATAAGAACCAAGTTTTCGTACTGGCTAAAAATGCCGACACTCAGGTTTCATGAAACCTTCAAAGATTTTATCCCATCCTCGAGCATCATTAGATCAAGTCCAGACTCGAATGCCTCATCCGAGTCCCTCAAGTGAAGAGTCAACTCATCTCATCGAAACCACAGTCATGCATGTGATGTGCTGATCATATTCTTATTGTCGGAGACTAAGCATGCAATATAGCACGTAAATCTAGAAACCTAGGGAAATGTGGTTGATTAAGTCTAAGACCCTGATGGTTAAGGCTGGTTAACCTAAAATCTCAAGACCTCATAAACCGAGTTTCCTTGAACATTCTGATCCTAGGTGGAAGTGTGAATGTAGAGGATTTAATCCAACTCCTTCAAATGTTTTTTGAAAATTTTGTGAGACATCATGACTGCCTAAACTCAAATGAGTAGATGCATCTGCATTCAGCCAGTATGGGTGTAAGTACAGACCGGAGCCCGTTGCTTGAGGACGGAGCCTTACGTGATGTCCTCTAAACCACCCACTCTACTAAGGGTGAACCCTCACTGAGCGCGGCTACTTATTTGGGTTTAGTAGTCAATTTGACTCTAAAAGATTTTTGAATGTTTTTTCGTTTTTTTGGAGTTTTTATTAAAGGTTAGAAAACAGGTTAGACTCATCTTCCTTGCAAGGAATAACTTTCCAAACCATGCCACGCAAATAAAGATTTTCCAAACATTTTCAAAAGTTTTTTTTCAAAACAAGAAAAACTCATTTTCAAATCATTTTCAAAAATATTTTTCTTGAAAAATAGTGTAACATAATATAGAAAAGCTTGAAAATAATTTTGTCCACTTAGTTCAAAGGATTGTACTTTAGCCAATTTTTTTTTCAAATTTTTCAGAATATTGCTAGAGTATATGTATTGTATATACGATATACCCCCCTATATTTAAACTTTGCTATGTCCTCATAGCACTAGATTATACAAGTCCATAGGTCCATTTAAATATAGAAAAATATATGGGAACTGAGGTGGCTCCCCCTATACTTAGGTTAGAAATAACCTAAGTATTGAAGCAAGGATAGATGAGTAGAATAATCACAGGGACTCAGGCCCGCCCTATACTTAAGCTGAGAGTAGCCTAAGTATAAAGACAGAGAATTGATGTTGGGAGAGACCCGAGGTGAATGAAGAAGTCGGATGGATATACAAATGAGCATATGAATCTTTTGAGATTAATGGAGTACCTAAAGTCTAAGGGAGGATGTCAAATCTACCAAGGCTCAAACAAGCATGCAACACCCTTGATTTCACTAAATCACACGTGAAACCAACAAATGTTGGTTGGTTATCTTGTCGGTTTTATTGGTGATTAAAACATACTAGTTTACGTAGAAAAATGTCAAATAAAATCAGCTGCGTAAACACGGGTGTTGCTCACCCCAAAACAAGATTTTACTCCATTTTTAGGTTCACTTGCCATTAACAGTCCCAATCATTTTGCTTAAGGTTATCACTGATTAATGGTGAGCACATAAATCAAGAAATCATCGTCTACCGCTCATTCCCATTTTCCATAAATCCTAGGTGATCAAGCTAGGAGGGGGACTCGAGAAAAGCCATGCAGTCGATAAAAATCATGATCTAGGCTATACGAGAAAACATGCAACGCCTTGAGCAAGAAGCATGAAAATTCGAACTAAATTGAAAACCAAAATAATAGGTATACAAGTCGGTGAAAAACCACACCTAACATGCTTCTATTAGTGGGGAAGAACATCTTTCAAATTTGGTTAAGTAAAGCGATGCTTATATGCGTCTATTATTTAGAGTGTGTCCTACCTACGAGCAAGCACATAAAATAAAAATGTGAAAGAAGCTCGAAGAGCCGCGTGCCTGGTCCTAGGTCGACACTCAAGTGGGGATGATCCCCACACAATCACATATACATTGTTCATTTACAAGCACGAGTCTCTGATCGAAGATCGTTGTAAAGACGATTATTACTTGCATATGAAATGAAATAAAATGCGAGACTCATTTTTTTCTGAATCATCTCCAAAATTGCACTACGGCTCCTCACAACGGGGAAGCACATGCTCCTCGCCTCTTTGAATATCAAGAGCCTTGTTACAAAAGCAAATGTTAGATATCATTCGAAAATAAAAATTTTTATGATGCAAGACAAATGAACAAATTGACCTACGCATAGAAAACTCTTAATTAAATAACTAAAAATTCAAACAAGACAAACGATGAGCTGTGTCCTAGGCAACAGTGCCGTTTGACGAAACCACAAATCCGACCTCTTAATAAGTCGTTATAATACGTTGTAGTTGACGGAATCGGATTCATCAAAGAACCATTTAATTGATATATTCAATTAAATCAAATGATCAATTTATATCTTACTTGGGCAAGCTCAACGTCGAACTCAAAGACACGAGCCTCTCTCGTAATATTTGGACTCAAATTGTCTAGATTAAGTGTTGAATTAATAATCGTAGGTCGATGAAATACATGAAGACAAGGCAATATGCATTAAGCAAATATGAAACATGCATTTTTTATTTGATTTTTAACATGCAAATAGAAGCAATTAAATGCAATGCAATTATGCCCTAATTATAAAACTACTTGAGCCATTTAATCATGAGTTAAATCAGAATCAATTCATGAAGCTATTTTCATTTATGTAAAAATAAGGTATGCGAAGCATTGAAATAAAGAAACTGAGCTATTAAAATAATACATCAAAATTCATAGTGTCAAATCAGGAATCTAAGATGCCATTAAGAAGACAATGGAACGAGCTTCAAAACGCCACTGAAATTGATTCAATCGGAGCTTGGATGCTCAAGATATGCAAGAGTGAAGCCAGGGGCATAAATGCAAGAAAACATGAAGATAAATAGCAAACATATCCCTGAGAGGGACTAAAATGCAAATAAAACAAAGTTCGGGACCTTCCCTGTAAATAACCCACACGCGTGGGGGTATTTTTGCAATTATTAAAACCCGCGAGGGTACCAGGTGCAAAATTCCTCAGACGCACGTGGTATGCACGTGATCTCTGGACCTGAATGCAAATGTAGAAGCTTCTTAGGGCCTCCCTGCAATTTTCTCAGATTGCACATGAAGATCACGTGGTCCTAGGCTCGGATGACTCTGAGGCTCGGGGGAGGCTCGGAACTGCTTCGGCTAGGCTCGACAGGCGATGAAGGCTCGATGCAGGCTCGGAGGTGGGCTTCGCTTCGGAGGAAGGCTTGGCACTAGTTCGACAGATCCAGACCTAAAGGCTTGGAGGTTGAGGCTCAGGTTTGCCCTGCACTTGACACGTGGACATCCATGAACGTTGGATCTTGAGGATCTAATGGTAGCTGTACCCTGCGCTGCTGAACACGTGGCTGCTTCTGCGTCGTTGGATGGGCTCCGGGGAGGAGCATCCAACGGTGCCTGTAAAATCTGGATCCTCCTCCTCCTCCACGGGGCTGGTGGCTTGATCAGATCTCCGACGACACCTCTTGGGCTCCGCCTCCCTTCCTAGGCCACGATGAATCTCCCCGGAGCCTCCTGAGCAGTTGTCGATGAAGTCGGAGGTCCGAGTGAGCTGCGGTGCGGTATGGAGACGATGGTCGATACTGGAAAGCCGGATATGGAGCTTGGAGTTCTTCTACAATGAACTTCCGGTCATTGCACATTCAAGTACGTATAAAGTTAGCGCAATATCCGAGCCCTTCGGAGAAGGGGGGTCGGAGTGGTTCGAGGTTGTGGAAGGCAAGAAGAGTGATCAGAGATGAACGCGTGAATGGAGGTGGTGTGGTGAAGGTGACGAAGTGATCAATGGAGAGTGAAGGTGTGTGTAGAGAGATAATTAATTAAGAGAAGTAGGATGAATAAACAAGGGAGATCAAGGGAACTTACCTGGGAAGAAGGCGGATACATTTCTTGTGATCGAGCTCCGGCTAAGGGCTCTGGTCGTCCCTGAACCTCCTCGACAACTGGAGGCAGCTCAAGCGGAGGCGGAGCCGCCGCATCGCCGCCATGGACGACGGCGGGTCTCACCGGGGACGTAAGTCCTCTTTGCTCGATCCTACCACCTCCCTCTGTCACAGAAAGGTGGAGGAGGGCTGGGCCTCGCCCCTCGTGAAGGTGGACGGCGGTGAAATGGGGCGGAGGCGGTGCATTCAACGATCGACGGAGGCGGCTACGATGAGGATGGGCTTGGTTTGCGGGGAGGATATGGAGTGAGTGAGAGGGAGTTATGGAGAGAGTGTATGCTCGCGAGGAGGAAGGACGACCATGCGATGTCGTGGAGGTGTTGGGACGTGGAGATGGTGGACGAGGACGCAGAGAAAAAATGAAGGGAGAAGTGGTCTCGCGAGGTGGTGATCGTGGGAGAGAGGGCGTCTGGAGGTTGACGACGCAGTTTTGACCATAGGATCTTGTGATCCAACGGCCACGATAGGGGCGCTGGGGAAAGGCTAGGATTAGATTTGGGCTGTGCAATCGAAGGGCGTAGGAATCACCACGTGGCAAGCTGAGGAGGTGGCGCTGTCCAACGGTCCAGATGGATTTTGAAGAGTGATCGGGTGGTTGATAGCGGAAGCGAAAAGAGCGGTGGAGATGAAGAGATCTGGAGAGGATCGGGCGATGATATCGGTGGCCACGTGGAGGGAGGAGAAAGGGGCTCTAACATAGGGCTGTGATGAAGTTCTGAGCTTGATCGAAGGGTTGCCGTTGGTTGTGGGAAAGCACGGCTGGGATTGAATTCTCCAGACCGCAATCCAACAGCTGATGGACCAGGGCACGTGGCGCGAAGAGATGCAGCCATGTGGCTCAACCAGAAAGAGCCACGTGGCCCAATCAGATTATTGCGATGAAGAAATTGATTTATGAGGGGGTAGATGGCCAAATTTGAAAAAACGCAAAGCATGAAAGTTGTAGATCTCGATGAGATCTACAAATTTCATGTTGAACAAATACAGAGATGATGTCAAACAAAGGTAGAAAATGTTTTTGAGAGCATTTTTAAGGTTAAAAACACCATGAATTTTGATTTTGCCATTTTTATATATTTTTAATTTATTCAATGACTCTGATATTTACAGGGATTGGTCTGGTTTTTATTGACACTTAGTCCAAGCTAGGGGTATAATTTCAGTGAATTAAGAGCATGAAGCATGGTTTCATCAACCCCCTATACTTAAACAATGCTCGTCCCCGAGCATCAAATAAAATGAATAAGCTGAATTAACCCCCTTGTGGATGTGCGTACATGATCTGATCTATTCAAGTCCTCTCAAATTTAGAGATCCAAAATCTTAGAGCTCAACCCAGCCTTAATCAAGAGGCATCCAATTCCTCTAGTTTTCCCAGACTCTCTTTTATATACATATAAACTAAGGGTATGACATTTAGTGTTGATTGCGTTCACGAGAGTAGAGTCAAAACGCCACCCAAGATCTTGGTCCAAGAAATTCTCCTAAAGACCCAATCCTCAACACTATGGAATAAATCAGGTCTTGCATCCAGTCCACCGTCTCTTTAGTTGTCAGACTTAGTGTAGATGGAAGGCCAGTGATGGATGGCATAAGATTGTGTCATTTCTTCTCTTCCTCTCTTTGGAACAAAGATTCTCTCCTGTGCCTTATTTCGCAACACATAATCTTTTTGGTATTGATCAGTGTGTCCATCAAGAGAAGTTGGAGCCGTCTACACTTGTTTTCCTGGGAATACACTGAGGTGTGCCTTTTTTGGGTACCTATCGTACCTTCTACACCCAGACTTGTTGCATTTACGATGCATAGCCCTTTTTTGGTGCAAGCCCGGCTCCTGGTCCTAATAGCGGTGGTCCAAGTGGACATTTTGAAATGGTTGGGAGTGCCCGCCTTTGGTGGAAGCTCTTTGATATTTGACTTTGTGGAATGAGAGCTTTTCTTTTGACATTTCATTGCTTTGTAATATTTTTGGCTAGCTCCACTGTTTTTACGAAGAGTTGGCGTACACTGATCAACATTTTTATTTATTTCACACCCTGGCACTTAGGTCAATGTCAAGAGATTAGTATAAGAACCGAGTTTTCATACTGGCTAAAAATACTGACACTCAGGTTTCATGAAGCCTTCAAAGATTTTATCCCATCCTCGAGCATCATTAGATAAAGTCCAGACTCGAATCCCTCATCCCCGTCCCTCATGTGAAGAGTCAACTCATCTCATCGAAACCGCAGTCGTGCATGTGATGTGCTGATCATATTCTTATGGTCAGAGACTAAGCATGCAATATAACATAAATCTAGAAGCCTAGGGAAATGTGGATGATTAAGTCTAAGACCCTGATGGTTAAGGCTGGTTAACCTAAAATCTCAAGACCTCATAAATCGAGTTTCCTTGAACATTTCTGATCCTGGGTGGATGTGTGAATGTAGAGGATTTAATCCATCTCCTTCAACTTTTTTTGAAAACTTTAAGAGACATCATGACTGCATAAACTCAATTGAGTAGATGCATCTGCATTCAGCCAGTATGGGTGTAAGTACAGACCGGATCCCGTTGCTTGAGGACGGAGCCTTACGCAATGTCCTCTAAACCACCCACTCTACTAAGGGCGAACCCTCACTGAACGCAACTATTATTTGGATTTAGTAGTCAATTTGACTCTAAAAGATTTTTGATTTTTTTTCATTTTTATGGTGTTTTGATTAAAGGTTAGAAAACAAGTTAGACTCATCTTCCTTGCAAGGAATAACTTTCCAAACCATGTCACACAAATAAAGATTTTCCAAACATTTTCAAAAGATTTTTTTTCAAATAAGAAAAACTCTATTTTAAATCATTTTCAAAAATATTTTTCTTGAAAAATAGTGTAACATAATATAGAAAAGCTTGAAAATAATTTTATCCACTTAGTATAAAGGATTGTACTTTAGCCAATTTTTTTTCAAAATTTTCAGAATATAGCTACAATATATATACTGTATATACGATATACCCCCTATACTTAAACTTTGCTATGTCCTCATAACACTAGATGATACAAGTCCATAGGTCCATTTAAATATAGAAAAATATACGGGAACTGAGGTGGCTCCCCCTATATTAGGTTAGAAATAACCTAAGTATTGAAGCAAGGATAGATGAGCAGAATAATCACGGGGACTCAGGCCCCCCTATACTTAAGATGAGAGTAGCCTATTGTTTAACCAGGGTTTATTGCAGATCTAAATAGTATACACAAGGCGGGACTACAATGTCGCTGTGGCGACCCGCAAGAAACCCTAATCAATCAACAATGAACCCACAATATAATAAATCAAGCAATGAGAAATAAATGTGGAGTCAAATTTATTTTTAACTCTACAAAAATGTGTATAGTGCAAGTATGTAGAGTGTCGAACTCAAGGAGCAAACAAGATAGATCGGGCAATAATGCATAAAATGTGATGAGTGATCAAAGGTCAACAAATATGCAATTTTTTTGTGGGTTTTTAATTTTTAATTTTTTTAATTTAATTTTGTATTTTTGTATTTTGATTTTAATTTTCTGATTTTATATTTTCTTTTTATATTATATATATATTTTTGTTTTTTTATAAATAGAATATCCACAAACTAAGAGAAGAGGATAATATGGTATTTATAAAAATAAAGAAAATAGCCAAAATTCAGAAAATAAAATGTTTTTGGTCTTTTTATAATTTTATGACTTTTTTTGTGATTTTTGGGAATTTTTCAGGATATTTTGATATTTTTAAAAATCAAAGTACAAGAAAACAGTGAACTAGGCTACTGGTCGAAGTTAAAACAAGGATTAAAAATAACAAACATTATCCAAAATTCCTCAAATTAATTTTAAAATAAAGATAATAAAATAAGGAAACTACAAAAACTGAGTTTGTATTTTTAGGATTTTTCTTGATTTTTTTAGATTTTTATGAAGTTTTTAGGGCTTTTTTAATTTTTAAGGTTTTTCTTTTGAAATTTTTAATGATTTTTGGACTGACACTAAAAGACACTGGAATACATAATATATATTTTTTTTGGATTTTTTCAAAAACTTTTACTAATTTTTATGGATTTTCTAATGTAAACAGTGCTGAAAATGCATGTTTTTGATTTTTAATAAACAATAAAATGCACTAAATATGCAAAATAAAAATATGGCGTGAATGAGCAAGCAAACAAGAACTTATGGTATTTTTTGGGTGATTTTTCGAGTTACATGATGCGTGAAATAAATAGGGGAAGCACACAAAAACACAAGGCCTGACATGGGTATGAGAGTAAATAGACAAACATACAAGGGCCAAAGTGCAATTTTCACGCAAAAGATATAACTACTAAATTACTTTCCAGGACCAAGTACAAATCTTCAAAGCTGCAAGGGCAAAGCTGCAAATTTCCCAACCATACGCGTGACTGACACGTGCCTGGAAGGACCTCAATGCAATATCAGAAACACCTAAGGGCTTAGATGCAATTTACTCAAAAATATTACCCGTGATATAAAAGTTCCTAGACTAAAGCTAAATAACTAAACCCGCGAGGGGTCCAGTGCAATATAACCACCACCCCACGTGCACAGATCACGCGAGGAGACGTGGACTGGACCTAAATGTAATTAAGCAAAGTTCAGGGGCCTGGATGCAAATATTACAAAATTTTTTTACACTACAGACAAAAGTTTATAGACTAAAAATAAATACAAAAATGGGCGAGGGTTGAGATGCAAAATACCCACGCCTAAAGCCTCGTGCGCGATCTGATGGCTGATGGTCGTCCACTTGCCACATGTCGAAGATCGGACGGTCGATGACGCTTCGCAGCCGACGTCTGAGATTAGATCTCAGATCAAGATCTAACGGTGGAGGGGCGCTGATGATCCGACGGTTGACGTGCGCTTGGAGCTGCGGCCCGATCAGACGGTGGAGGGGCACGGAGGAAGAACAGGGAAGAACGCCGACGAGGCGAGCTTCCCCGAGCTTGATCTCCGTGCTCCGGTGATCTGGAATGCTCAAAATGGGGCTGCAAGCTCCTGGGAGCTTCCTCTAGATGCTGACGGGTCCAAAATACCTCAGCGATGGCCGAGGTTCGCTGGAGACGATGGCGGAGCTGGAGGGGCTTTGGGGGTCTCCAGCGAAGGTCAAAATGACCCCCAAGCGCTCATTAAGGCTCGTTGACCTGCAAGAAAGGGTGAGAGGGTCCAGGGCAAAGTGCCTGGACCCCGCGGATGCGAAATGGCGGCGAGGGGCGACGCGAAGGGGATCGGTCGGAGGTGCACTCCGGCGAGGTATACGTGGAGCGTGATTCAACTGATGAAAATGGAAGATTCGTGGGGGGATTTGATCCTAAAGCTAAGGAGAAGGAAAATGCAACGAAAATAAAAGGAAAATAACGCTGCCTCGATGGCCGGAGCCAGAGGGAGAAGGTACCTCAACGCCGACGGAGGCGGAGGTGGTGGAGCCTCCTCGGGCTTCGCACGACCCGCCTGAGACACGCCAAAGGGAGCTGTCACCTCCCTTGATCGTTTAGGCACCAAAAGGGGAGCTTAGCTTGGGATTGAGGGGTTCAAAAATGGGCTCGAAAGTCGGAGGTCGCTTAAGTAAGGTTTGACGATATGGCTCAGATGCTCCAAAGGTCGAGGATGATGGCTCAAATCGCCGCTCCTCGGCCCTAGGAAAGCCTAGGGCGTGAAAGAGGGTTCATCGAGGAACAAAAGTCCTTTAGGGCTTGACACGAATAGAGGCATGTGCTGACCTCGAAAAAATCGAGAAATAGGGGGCGCAACGATGTCTGACAATGGCAGAAGGTGAAGGACGACCAGTTGACCGAGGTCAACTAGGGCTGGCACCTGGTTGGTCTACGTGGACCAACCAGGAAAAATCCCTTGAAAAAGATTTATTAAATTATTTAAAAATAGAAAAATTTTTATTATTTTTAGGTTATAAAATGAAAAATGTTTGTTACTTTCTGAATATTTTAGGGTGATTTTTAAATATTTTTATGAGGTATAATTTTACAAGTTACCCTTTTAGGCTATATAGGTATCTATATATTTTATTACTTTATTTTTATTTTGTGAATTTAATTTTATTTTTTTGTTTATTATTTTATAAATTTATAGAATACTTTTATACACTTAAATATATTTTTATTTTATTTTTCTGATGTAATTTGTATACTTAATAAAATAAAAGTATTAGCTGCATAGGTATGTGTGTAGGTCTTATACATATTTACTATATTACAAGTATTTTATTTTGTGTCTCTTTTATGTTTTTATTCTGATTTTAATGTATAAATATATTATAAATAATATTTACGAAATTATAAAAACATAAAATTATAAAAATAATGAATAAATTATAAAATGAATATTTTAATCTGTACAAGTATACAATTGGGGTCCAAAACTCAACTTTCAAACCGTAGGTCCGCCAAATGCGAAACCACCGCCATTAAATAGATTAGTTTAAATTATATACAATTAAAGGTGATTTTGATGCATTTGGAGTTTTTATTTGCAAGATACAGGTCTTGGAAGTTGGGATTCTGCATTCTTATTCAGATAAAAATTTTTTATCTGTACATTATTTTTGAATGAAGCCAATTTTGTATTTTTCTTTATGAAATTATCTACAACTTTCATATTCAAAGTTTCTTTATTTGAGGTGTAAAAAGTGGAACCAAAAAAAGGTCCCAAAATGAATAAAGAAAGAGTAAAATGAATAGGTATCTGGCCCATATCTCCCCCTACTTTATTCCTTGTCGACCTATTCATCGGGATGTCTAGGTCTCGGGGTTTCGGATCATAAAATATTCACAATATTTTATTCTTTTTCTTTTCTTTTATTTATTCTATAATTTTGGCTTTAAATACATCATTTTATACACTAATCACATGCACATGCATGAATGCTAAGATGATGGAATTAATGATATTTACACGCATTTGCTAGGGTTTTTTAGGCCAAAATGATAGAATAAAGATGATGAAATGTGGATTCATCATCCCCCTATACTTTGCCTTTGCTAGTCCCTAGCAAACACTTATGCAATAAGTGCAGAAAAGAAAAACAAAGAAAAGAAAAAGAAGAAAGATGGATGAAGTTTAATGATCAAACTTGTCTTCACAAAATCAATGTTTGGAGCTTAAGTCGGACTTTGGAATTTTAGTGCGGGCGGAACCTTAATGAGAACCGGATTTGAAATCCAACAGTCCCTGAGAATCCCCAAAACTCTGCCCAAGTCTCCTCAATAGCCAGGTCAGAAATACCTCAACTCATATGCAAACCCTTACGACTATGAATCCGACTCGTACAGTGTAAGTGATAGTGGCTCTCCCCAACTAGAATGACAAAGAGACTGACTTCTCCAGCATGCCAACCCAATGATTCCCCAATCTAATAACTCCTTCCTCGAGGAGCGGGGTATTCCCTTCTAAGTTCAAGTGGCAACCAGCTCAAGAGGAGGGGGTGAAGAGAAGAATGGACGGTAGCTAGTGTAGCTACCTATCCTAGGATGCAAGACCAGTGTAGTCAATTCATCCAGCTGTAGGCTCACATGATTTGACTTTGGAACTCAAGCTTGCTTATTGACTTCACGACATATGTACATACTTTGTAGGCATTTTATTTTTGTACAGGCCTGTGCATATTTTTTTTGAAATACTATATACAGCAGCATTTACATAAGGAGTTTTTCCTCTTGAGCCAACAGACTATCCCTCGTTTGAAGCTTTATTGCAACCCGCACTCTCTTGTCTTTAGAATTCCTCATCACTGGACGGGTTGGGGTGCACTTCCCTCCCTAGAGGAGGACAAGTGTTTCCACTTGTGTGCATCTCATACCGGCAAATCCAATCCCCTCACCACCCCAACTGAGTTGAGCCATGTGAAAGGTGCAGGTGTCCAAGTTAGGTCATTATCAACAAGAATTGTGCGTGTGCTCCGAAATACTCTACTTAGGCAATCGATAATCCATTGAACCAAGTCTCGTGATCCTCAAAGAATTAAGTCAACTAGACCTGAAGTACCTCAAACCCAGTTCCTATAAGGTTCCTGTTATTAGGTAGATTTTAAGGTCCAATCAAGCTCCAATCTCCGGATTTTACTTAGACTTGTTCAACTATCAAACTCAATCTGAAAAATGCTCATGCTATGCAATGCGATGCAAAAAATATTTTTGTGGTGCAATTTTCAAAGATTTTAAACTTTTTATGGATTTTTGAAAAGATGATGCATATGCATTTTTTTGTATTTTTCAAAAAGATTTTTCAATGTTTTTGGCATTTTAATTTTTGCAAATATTTTTGGGATTTTTGAAAACAAAAAGATTTTGGCTAAAAGCTAAGTTAAAAATATGTACACGGGAGTGCTTCTTATACTTACAAGAGGTGGATTTTAAGAATTTACAAGGGTAAGTGATCAATTTTATACATATATAAAGGATTTTAGTGTGATGTATGTATTCCTCAAACTTATTTGAAATCATTTTTCAAACAATTTTTGAAAACTATAGTCCAAAATAATTTTTACAAACATTTTACAAACATGTACACACATTTGAAAATCATTTTGCAAAGGTTTTCAAACAATATAAATAGATTTTTCAGAATATTTTTGCAAACATTTTTTAAACCATCTGCAAATCATTTTTTAAACATTTTTATTTCACACAAGAAAAAAAAATTTTCAAACTAATTGTTTTTAAATGTTGAAAACATGTAACAAAACGTTTTCAAAATAGTTTTCAAAAGATTTTTCACAAAGATTTTCAAACTATTTTTCAAACATTTTGCAAAAAATATTTTCACCTGATTTATTAATCAGTACATATAAAAAGAATTTGAGGAATAATAGCATCTTTTTATTAAGGTTTTTAATGAATTTTAAAGGATTATTAGCCATATTAAGAAAAAATACGAAAATACGAGTTATGGCTAAAGTATATACGTAGTATATACGACCCCCCTATACTTAGCTTGATCTATGTCCTCATAGATCAGAGAGAAAAGAGAAGACATAACTCGTACTGAGTATAGGAAAATCTAAAGAATAAATGAACGAAGAAACGAATGAACGAATGAGAAGTTGATCGTCCCCCCTATACTTAGGATCAAATAATCCTAAGTATAGCAGTCTGTACACAAGACAGGGAGGGTCAAGGGTGGGAATGAACAGATCGTACTCGGACTGTCTCCCCCTATACTTAGGGTAAGATATCCCTAAGTATAGACAAGAAGAGGAGACAACGGAGAGGATCAGAAAGAATGAAAACTCGGGGTGCACACCCCCCTATACTTAGGATAAAGTGCGTCCTAAGTATAAAAGACTGACAACAAGGGGCATCACCTTTTTGATAGATACAGAGAATAGAAAAGGAAAAGAAGAAAAGAAGAAAAGATATCAACAGATGAAAGAATGATATGGACAGATGGGTTTTACAGAGGAAGATGGAAGTGATAACCATGTAGGAGATGCAAACGATGTGAGTCAAAGAACACATCTCATACCAAAAGAATGGGGGCAACGTCAACGGTCGACGGATCATGATCTAGATATAACTTCAGGCGTTGACCGTTGACACGAAAGGTCGAGGAAGATGATGGTTTGGATATATCAATGCTACCATTGTCATGTACCTTCCTGACCACATACGGACCTTTCCACTTGCTCTGCAATTTCCCTGGAAATAATTTCAGCCTGGAATCAAACAACCATACACGCTGATCGGGCTCAAACTGTTTATGGCTGATGTGAGAATCGTGTCATGTCTTCACTTTTTCCTTATATTGTAGGCTGCTGGAAAAGGCTGTATCTCTCAACTCCTCCAGGGCTACCAACTCTGCCTTCCTCTGTTCTCCTATACTCTCGGGATCCAATAATAATTCAGTAATTGCCCAGAGTGACTTGTGCTTGATTTCCACTGGTAGATGGCACGGCTTGCCATAGACGAGACGAAAGAAAGATGTCCCTAATTGATTTTTGAAGGAAGTTCGATAGGCCCACAAGACCAAGTCCAAAAGCTGTGACCAATCCTTTCGGTCTGGGTGGACAACCTTTTGTAGGATAGTCTTAATCTCCCTATTCGAAACTTCGGCAAGACCATTAGTCTGAGGGTGGTACGGTGTGGCAACCCGATGGTCAATGCCGAACTCGTCTGCAAGGGCCCTAACCTTATCATTAATGAAATGAGACCCCCCGTCTGAAATCAGAACTCTAGGTACCCCGAACCGTGAAATGACATTTTTCCTCAAAAATCGACACACAGTCTTAGCATCTGCGACTCGGGCGGGGATGGCCTCAAACCATCGGCTGACATAATCTACAGCGAGCAAAATGTGCTCAAACACCCGACTCTTAGGAAATGGGCTCATGAAATCAATACTCCATGCGTCAAAAACCTCACAAAAGTGAATGGGCTGCATGGGCATCATGTCTCTCTGTCCGCAAGTACCCATCTTCTGACAGTCAGTGCATCTCTTCATGAATTCATCTGAATTCTTGAAGAGAGTAGGCCACCAAAGGCCAGATTGGAGCACCTTCTGTGCTGTCCGTCTCCCAGAATGATGTCCTCCTGCCTCAAGCTTGTGGCAGTAGGTGAGGACGCTATGCTGCTCATCTTGAGGAATGCACCTTCTCCAGATGCTATTCCCTCCCCCGTCCTCTCAATGGTAAAACTTGGCCTTCGCTAGGAAGGTTTCAAGTTTCTGCCTGGGCCAATCTTGTGGAACCGTCTTGGCAACAAGATAGTTCACAATGTCAGCGTACATGGAAGCGAGGTGATGGCCAAGATCGCCTCTTCTGGGAATGTCTCAGTAATAGGTGTGATGGTCTCAGATTCCTCAAAGTTCTCTAAGCGGGAGAGATGATCCGCCACCACATTCTTAACTCCAGGCTTATCCTTAATCTCAATGTCAAACTCCTGGAGCAGAAGGATCCATCTGGTAAGGCGTGCTTTGGCATCCTTCTTGGCCATGAGATACCGGATGGCGGTGTGATCGGTAAAAATAGTCACTCTAGATCCGAGAATATACGATCGATACTTATCCAAAGCAACAACTACATCCAGCATCTCTTTCTCTGTCACAGTATAATTCCGCTGAGCGGCATCCAAAGTCCGACTGGCGTAGTGAATGGCAAACGGCAAACCATCCCTACTCTGTCCAAGCACAACCCCAATGGCAAAATCAGAAGCATCCGCCATGATCTCAAATGGGAGAGACCAATCAGGTGGCTGGAGGATAAGAGCCGTGACAACCATATTCTTGAGAGTCTCAAAAGATGCAAGACACTTATCATCTACAATGAACTCGGTGTCTTTTATCAGCAAATCAGTAAGCGGTCGGGCAATACAACTGAAGTCCTGAATGAACCGTCGGTAGAAACCGACATGCCCCAGAAAAGACCGCAATTGACGTAAATTGGACGGTGGATTGAGTTTTCTAATGCTATCCACCTTGGTCGGATCGACCTCCATGTCCATGTTGGAGATGATATGACCAAGGATAGTCCCTTGAGTCACCATAAAGTGACTCTTCTCCCAAGACAATACAAGGTTGACCTCAATGCAGTGCTGAATCACACGATCTAGGCAGTCAAGACAAGCATCAGACCCATCGCCATAGACCGAGAAGTTATCCATGAAGACCTCTAAACAGTCACCCACCATGTCCGAAAAAATGGATAACATGCACCTTTGGAATGTCGCCGGGGCGTTACATAGACCAAAGGGCATCCGTCTGAAAGCATAAGTCCCAAACAGACAAGTGAATGTCGTTTTCTCCTGGTCTTCGGGCGCAATGGCCACTTGATTGTAACCGGAGTACCCGTCAAGAAAACAGTAATGACTCTTCCCAGATAGCCTCTCGATAACCTGATCAATGAATGGTAGTGGGAAATGATCCTTCTTGTTGGCCTGATTCAATCGTTTGTAGTCCACACAGACCCTCCAAGAAATGGGTACTCGGGTAGCGATCTCCTCTCCAGACTCACTCACAACTGTAGCGATACCCGTCTTCTTGGGTACCACATGTAATGGACTAACCCACTTGGAGTCGGAGATGGGGTAGATAAAATCGACGCTCCACCACTTCGATATTTCCTTCATAACCACATCTCGAAGATTCGGGTTCAGCTGTCGTTGGAACTCACGCGAAGGCCTAGCGTCCTCCTCAAGATATATGTGGTGGGAGCACAGAGCCGGACTAATCCCCTGGAGATCAGCTATACTCCATCCTATCGCCTTGCGGTTTCTTTCAAGAACCTCCATCAGACGAGATTCTTGCTCTCCAGTCAAACCTGCTGAGATAATGACTGGGTGCATATTTAGCTCACCCACAAGGAATCTATATTTCAGCGACTGCGGCAAGGGTTTCAGTTCTGGACAACTGGGAGGTGACAGATCTGGCTTCTGATATGTCTGTGTAAAGGCTACCAGGTTTGCATGTGAGAACTCTCACTGTGCATGAGAATCTGACGAAGGGAACCCTGCTGAATCATCTATGAAATGTACTAGCTCGCACTCCATCCTAGTTGTCGGCTCGGAAGGAATCATACACGGCAAATAGTCATCAAAATCATCCCAATCAATGTCTGAATCCGAGGGATCTGAACTAGAAGAACAAGACTGAAAATCATCACCACTCGTCTCACGACTGTCAGCCTCAAATGTATCCTCGTCCAGGGGTGTGCTTTCCAAGCTCTCGACTTCCATAAGCTATAAATATGGTGAATCTGCGGGCAAGGCGAGGGCCTGTGCTATGGGATCTGTCCAACTTGATTCATCATCTGTTATCACGAAGTCACACTTCTGGTGGATGTCTATCTCATCCTCTGTCATCTGCGCAGCATCACTGGACTGCTCTGAGCATGCATATTCTCTCTCTGGTCTCCTCGATCGTCTCTATTTGTATTCTCTTGCCCTCTACGTGAAAACATACCTTCCCACTATCATGATCGGTCACCGCCTTGGCTGTGATCAAGAATGGGCGTCCAAGTATGATGGGGGCATCGGTTACCGACTCAGGGATCTCCATGTCCAATACAACAAAGTCCACGGGGAATTTCAGGCCCTGAATGGTACCGACCACATCTCTCAACAACCCCTTCGGCCTTTTAGTCGACCTATCAACAAACTGAAGGACTGTCCTGCTCCTAAGAAGAGGACCAAACTCGAATCGGTCGAGTAAGGCTACCGGAAGAAGGTTAATAGAAGAGCCGATGTATAATAGAATACGATTAAATTGCTGCTTCTGAATCTCGCATCTGACATAGGGAGCTCCTGCATCTGGTCTCTTGGCTGGCAATTTGTTCTGAATGGTGCAGCAGGTGGAATGGGTGAGCACATGGATCTGATCTCTGTGGTTCCTCCTCTTCCTACGGACTGTAGTCTTCTCCTTCAAGCTCTTTTGGAAGAGGGGGATATACTCAAGTGCTTCCTGTAGAGTCAGCTGGATTTGGAATCTCTCAATCATCTGGTTGCTGAACTCTACCTACTGGGTCTTTTTTGGATTTTCTCTTTTATTCCCCTTCGCCAAGCTGAGTGCTTCAGGGAAGGGGATGGAAGGGACCTCCACGGATGGAGGATTAGGATGAGGTTCCTGTACCTGTGAAGGCATAGAATGCATACCATGATCATCATGCAATACATATGGATCTGAAGTATATACAGAAACCTTTCCTTTATTCATTTTTTTAGTCTTTTTGTTCCCACAGTCCTGAGATACAAAAGGTGGCAACACTACATGGGGGAGCTCAACAAAAGTGGAAGTGGTGGCCTCAGTACCACCAACGGCATCTGACTTCGCGGCATCAACACCGCACTCTGGCTCAGCATCAAAAATGATGGCTTCAGTGCCACCGTCTGCACCGGGTATCACGACGGCCTCGGTATCGTCGTCTGGATCTCCATCATTGGTGGTATCAGCACCACCATCATCAACATCATCAGTAGCATCAGCACCGCTTCTTTGCTCATCTGGCGCTCTTGATTCTTCGTGTAGCTGTCACTCAGATAAGGCACTGCCGGCTGGCATCCTACCACTCCTAGTAATCACAAAATCAGCATCATACAAAGAAGACATGTCACTCAAATAATCACTAGGAGAAGTATCCTCTATGAACTGTACCTGCTCAGACTTCCTCTTCAAATTGTTCAGATTTGGCTCAATCTGAGCTGGTATGGCGGCTTTGCCCTTGATGATCCCTCATCTCCGGCCGGAACTCATCCATTTCCTGCCGGAAGGATGCTCGCTGTTTAGAAAGCAAGCGGGCAAGGTCATCTAGAGCTGGGTTCTCAAAGGCGGGTGCCTGAGAACCGGAAGTGTTTCCCTGCGGGAAATGAGTCTGCTGCTGGTGAGAATAATGCTGGGATGGCTGGGAGTATGTCTATTAAGGCTGCTGACGCTGCCTCCACTGCTGTCCCTGATAGGCGGGACGAGGACCGTGCTGGTACTGCTGGTGGGCATACTGGGGCTGGTGCTGCTGCTAGCTGTTCTGCTGTCCCTGAGCCGGAGGCTGCTGTTGGGAAGAGGTCCCTCTGGTGTTCCATCATAATCCTGGGTGATCACATCGAATCTCGACTGGCTGTGGGTACCGGTCATATCATATCCCATTGACTTCCATCAATGGCTCCTACTCAAAGGATGGTGGAGGTAGAACCGCCAGTGGCCGATCAGGCTGATAGACCACCATCTGAGTATCCTGAGATGGTGGCTGTGATGGGTAATAATGTAGCTGCTGAACCGGCTCTGCCTGAATGTGGTTGACCTGACGGTGCAAGGCAGAGGGCTGGGTTGAGCTACTACTGCTGGGATCAGCTCGTGACCTGGAAGGCTGCTGAGTAGACATTTGTGCCTCCTAGATGCAAAGAATCTACGTCTTCAGGTCACTCATGGTCTTGGTCATCTGGTCCATTTGGGCCAGTCCTTGCATCTACTTTTTCTCGAGGATCTCGAGACGGTCCGACTTCTCACTAATGATGCCCATGTTGGCTGCGGCTGATTCAGCTTGGGCTGCGGCTGCCGACAGAGTATGAGGACCGGCATCGATGCGGGCGATCCTCTGAAATGATCCCGCTCATTGGGGGGGTTTCTGCTGTGTGTAGACTCTGGCTTGGGCCATGACCGTCGAGTTCTCATACATCCCTTCATAAATGGCCCAAACATCGTCTTCATTCTTGGAAAAGTAGGAACCACCACAAGAGGCATTTACAAGACCCTGCAACTACGGTGTTAGCCTACATAAGAAACTCTGAACCAGATTGGGCTTGGATATATCATGGTGTGGACATCGGTCAATGATCTCTCTGAATCGATCCCAAGTCTCATGGAACTGTTCACTAGGGATCATTGTGAAATTGCTGATCATAGCTCGTGCTACGTTAGTCCGGCCGAGCGGATAATACTTATTCAAGTATGCGGTCCGGAGTTGTGCCCAACCTCCCCAAATGTTTCAGCCAGTAAGCGGCTCTATCAACCAAAGAGAATGGGAAGGCTATCATCTTGATGGTGTCCTCAGTCACCAGCCTGTCATGAATTGTACTGCAGATCATTTCAAATTCTTGCAAGTGGAGGTGTGGCTCTTCGTTCGCCAGCCCATGAAATTTAGGCAGTAGCTGAATAGTGTGTGGGCGAAGCTCGAAGTCTCCATGGATGGGAGGGAGTCAGATCCATCGATGAGTGAGGGATGCTGCTGGATTGTGCAACTCTCTCATAATTGTATGTGGCAGCCTCTCTTGGTTAGGTTCTCCTCCCTCACCTGCTACTTCTGTTATATCACTGCCACCGCTCCCAGGTCTGTCTTCTCTTCCCTCTCGCATCTGCGCAATTTCCCTCATGAGGTCACCCATGAATACGCCATGGTCTCTGATCTGTCTCTGCATAGTCTCCAGGGAAGCTAACAATGAATTGTTGATGGCAGCTTGGTCGTATAAGAATGGAGGGTGCTCCTGCTCATCTGGGTGTTCTCCTCTGTCTTCCATTTCTGGATTCTCTGAAAAGGCAAAAGAACCCATCTCAGGTGCCGTTAAATGATCTGAGCTCTGTGATGCACTAAACTCTGATACTCTTGGACTGATGGAAGGAGAAGGGTGATCGAGGGGGAACAAGGTGGAAGTGAACTCAGGCTCGGAGAGTGGGTCTGGACTCCCCGAGGTCGTCCTAGATGAATAAGGAGGAGTGCTGGATAGCGGTGCCGCCAAAGTCGGCCTAAGAGACCTCCTTCCCATCATCGTGATTATTGAGAAGAGCAAGGTTTAGAAATGAAGAAGAAATGGAGGGAAGCAAAATTGCGCACAATTGTGCAGTGTTTTTGATCTTGACCTTAATGCAACTAGACAATCAAACACAAAACAAGGGGTTCACCAACTCAACGTGTGAAGCCGTGAAGGTTCGGCTATTATCTTTGTAGTTTTTAGATTGAATTCAAGCACTTATCTTTCAATGAGTCCTTAGAGCGCTACGCCTATAGGAGAGAGAGTACTGCCATAAAAGAATTCCCGTACTTATCCTCCTCCTGTGTAACTTGTATCTGCACTTTTAAGGTCCTTGTAACCCTTCCTGGATCCCTACTCAGCCAAAGAAAAGAGGGAGGAAGCCGATAGGCAAAACCGATACTTCGGATCTCGCTCGCAACGGAATCACCCGTGAGGTGCAAGATCCTACTCGGACGCAAGACGATAAGACAGACACCCTCATGAAGGCATGGCCTATGCTCGATACTTCGGACAAGGTCGATGCTCTACACAATAGAGAGTCATCAATGGCGACCAAGCCCTACTCGTCTACGTACGATAGTAGCGCCAATACTTTGGAAATCCAGGCGATACATAAGACATCCACAGACTGGGTTTTGGGCTCTAATCCTTACGAAGCCGCTCTACTCACTTGGAAGGAGACCTTCCCATGCAACCTGAATACAAGTGAGGGTATTACTCACCCCAAGCAATGAGTCCAATTAGCCAATTTTATTGAGGTCAAGTTTTCTTTAGCAATCCCTTTTTTATTTTTTTTGATGTTATCCTTGTTTTGAGTCAATTCAATACAAGCGCCTAACATTTTTGTATTTTTCTTTGGTTCCTATTTGATCCAAAAACAGAGGGAGAAGAGTCGGAAAAGCAATGCAAGGCGGCACCAAGATGGAAATCTCACCTTTGTGCCTAAATGATGAATGCAAAGATAGAAGACTTACAAGGCCTCCCAGCTCTCTCCATGCGGGATGCAAAACATGAATTTGTAAACCTAATCTATATGCCGATATGCACACGGAAATCGTCCTAAGCAGGCAATTGCTAGCGTGAAGAACCACAAATCGGTCATCGATCTTCAATCCAGGAGTCTGGTCTAGGCTCACCCCTCCTCCTCTCGACAAATCGAGTTCAAGAGCAACGCTTGGTAGGGCGGGCTCGCGGCACAAAGGCTTGAAGATGATGAGGCGACTGTTTAAAGTTTTAAACTAAGTCCAAAGCGCACTATAGGTACATGCAAAGGCTGTTAAGTGTTTGGCCTTAGTCTACACGATCAAGCAAGCCTAAAAACTAAGGGCTCATTCCACAAAAGAAAAGAAAAATAAAACAAAACCGGAAAATGACAAGCGGGAAAACCGATGAAAACTGCGGTGAGCCCCCAAGTGAACAAACACTTGGAAATTAGGCCCGAGTGTCCAAGTCCAAATGTACATGTATTATTACAAATTAAGAATGTCTTGCTCTCACTAAAAATAGAAAACCACTAACTATCCTCTTTCTCTCAAATCCTCCTGCTCTCTCCTGTCGGCTAGGCTAGAATAGCCGACTCCGCCTCCCAAGGATGCACCGGATCCCCTAGGCGATCCTCCTCGATCTGCGGTCCCTCGCAAGAAGACAAGAAAGAAAATGTTTAGATAGCTCAATAAAGTATATCAAAAGTAGAGAGATCAAATAAAGCAATAATGTAGGCAAATAAATACTCACTCAAAAATAAGATCTATACGCTGTTGCTCCCCGGCAACAGAGCCGTTTATTTAACCAGGGTTTATCGCAGGTCTAAATAGTCTACACAAGGTGGGACTACAATGTCATTGTGGCGACCCGCAAGAAACCCTAGTTAATCAACAATGAACCCACAATATAATAAATCAAGCAATGAGAAATAAATGTGGAGTCAAATTTATTTTTAACTCTACAAAAATGTGCATAGTGCAAGTATGTTGAGTGTCGAACTCAGGGAGCAAACAAGATAGATCGGGCAATAATGCACGAAATGTGATGAGTGATCAAAGGTCTACAAATATGCAATTTTTTGTGGGTTTTTAATTTTTAATTTTTTAATTTAATTTTGTATTTGATTTTAATTTTCTGATTTTATATTTTCTTTTTATATTATATATATATATTGTTTTTATAAATAGAATATCCACAAACTAAGAAAAGAGGATAATAGGGTATTTATAAAATAGAGAAAAATAGCCAAAATTCAGAAAATAAAACGTTTTTGGTCTTTTTATAATTTTATGATGTTTTTATGATTTTTGAGAATTTTTCTGGATATTTTTGATATTTTTAAAAATCAAAGTACAAGAAAATAATGAACTAGGCTACTGGCTGAAATTAAAATGAGGATTTAAAATAACAAACAATATCCAAAATTCCTCAAATTAATTTTAAAACAAAGATAATAAAATAAGAAAACTACAGAAACTGAGTTTGTATTTTTAGGATTTTTCTTGATTTTTTTTCGATTTTTATGAAGTTTTTAGGGGTTTTCTAATTTTTAAGATTTTTTTTTGAAATTTTTAATGATTTTTGGATTGACACTAAAAGATACTGAAATACATAAAATATATTTTTTTTGGAATTTTTCAAAAATTTTTTACTAATTTTTATGGATTTTCTAATGCAAACAATGTTGAAAATGCATGTTTTTGATTTTTAATAAATAATAAAATGCACTAAATATGCAAAATAAAAATATGGCGTGAATGAGCAAGAAAACATGAACTTATGGTATTTTTTTGGTGATTTTTTGAGTTAGAATGATGCTGAAATAAATAGGGGAAGTACACAAAAACACAAGGCCTAGCAAGGGTATACGAGTAAATAGACAAACATCCAAGGGCCAAAGTGCAATTTTCACGCAAAAATATAACTAATAAATTACTTTCCAGGACCAAGTACAAATATTCAAAGCCACAAGGGCACAACCGCAAATTTCCCAGCCCTACGCGGGACTGACACGCGCCTGGAAGGACCTCAATGTAATATCAGAAACACCTTAGATGAAATTTACCCAAAAATATTACATGTGATATAAAAGTTCCTGGACTAAAGCTAAATAACTAAACCCGTGAGGGGTCCAGTGCAAAATCACCACCACCCCACGTGCACAGATCACGTAAGGTGACGTGGACTGGACCTAAATGTAATTAACCAAAGTTCAGGGGCCTGGATGCAAATATTACAAAAATTTTTACACTACAGACAAAAGTTTATGGACTAAAAAAATACAAAAATGGGCGAGGGTTGAGATGCAAAATACCCAAGCCTAAAGCCTCGTGCGCGATCCGACGGCTGATGGTCATCCACTTGCCACGTGTCGAAGATCGGACGGTCGATGACGCTTCGCAGCCGATGTCTGAGATTAGATCTCAGATCGTGATCTAACGGTAGAGGGACGCTGATGATCCGACGGTCGACGTGTGCCTGGAGCTGCGGCCCGATCCGACGGCAGAGGGGCGCGGAGGAAGAACGCCGACGAGGCGAGCTTCCCCGACCTTGATCTCCGTGCTCCGGTGATCTGGAATGCTCAAAATGGGGCTGCAAGCTCCTGGGAGCTTCCTCTAGATGCTCGCGGGTCCAAAATACCTCGGCGATGGCCGAGGTTCGCTGGAGACGACGGCGGAGCTGGAGGGGCTTCGGGGGTCTCCGGCGAAGGTCAAAATGACCCCCAGGTGCTTGTTAAGGCTCGTTGACCTGCAAGAAAGGGTGAGAGGGTCCGGGGCAAAGTGCCTGGACCCCGCGGATGCAAAATGGCGGCGAGGGGCGGCGTGAAGGGGATCGGCCGGAGGTGCACTCCGGCGAGGTATACGTGGAGCGTGATTCAACGGATGAAAATGGAAGATTCGTGGGGGGATTTGATCCTAAAGCTAAGGAGAAGAAAATTGAAACGAAAATAAAAGTAAACTAATGCTGCCTCGATGGCCGGAGCCAGAGGGAGAAGGTACCTCAACGCCGGCGGAGGCGGAGGTGGTGGAGCCTCCTCGGGCTTCGCTCGACCCGCCTGAGACACGTCGAAGGGAGCTGTCTCCTCCCTTGATCGTTTAGGCACCGAAAGTGGAGCTTAGCTTGGGATTGAGGGGTTCAAAAATGGGCTCGAAAGTCGGAGGTCGCTTAAGTAAGGTTTGACGATATGGCTCAGACGCTCCAAAGGTCGAGGACGATGTCTCAAATCGCCGCTCCTCGGCCCTAGGAAAGCCTAGGGCGTGAAAGAGGGTTCATCGAGGAAGAAAAGTCCTTTAGGGCTTGACACAAATAGAGGCATGTGTTGACCTCGAAAAAATCGAGAAATAGGGGGCGCAATGAGGTCTGAGAATGGCAGAAGGTGAAGGACGACCAGTTGACCGAGGTCAACTAGGGCTGGCACCTAGTTGGTCCACGTGGACCAATCAGGAAAAATCCATGGAAAAAGATTTATTAAATTATTTAAAAATAGAAAATGATTTTATTATTTTTAGGTTATAAAATGAAAAATGTTTGTTATTTTCTGAAATATTTTATGGTGATTTTTAATTATTTTTATGAGGTATAATTTTACAAGTTACCCTTTTAGGCTATATAGGTATCTATATATTTTATTACTTTATTTTTATTTTGTGAATTTAATTTTATTTATTTTTATTTATTATTTTATAAATTTATAGAATATTTTTATACACTTAAATATATTTTTATTTTATTTTTCTGATGTAATTTGTATACTTAATAAAATAAAAGTATTAATTGCATAGGTTTGTGTATAGGTCTTATACATATGTACTATATTACAAGTGTTTTATTTTGTATTTCTTTTATATTTTTATTCTGATTTTAATATATAAATATATTATAAATAATATTTAAGAAATTATAAAAATATAAAATTATAAAAATAATGAATAAATAATAAAATGAATATTTTAATCTGTACAAGTATACAATAGGGGTCCAAAACTCAACTTTCAAACCGTAGCTCCGCCAAATGCGAAACCACTGACATTAAATAGCTTATTTTAAATTATATACAATTAAAGGTGAGTTTGATGCATTTAGAGTTTTTTTGCAAGATACATGTCTGGGAAGTTGGGATTCTGGATTCTTATTCAGATCATAACTTTATATCTCTACATTATTTTTGAATGAAGTCAATTTTGTATTTTTCTTTATGAAATTATCTACAACTTTCATGTTCAAAGTTTCTTTATTTGAGGTGTAAAAAGTGGAACCAAAAATAGGTCCCAAAATAAATCAAGAAAGAGTAAAATAAATAGGTATATGGCCCTTATCTCCCCCTACTTTATTCCTTATGGACCTATTCATCGAGATGTCTAGGTCTCGGGGTTTCGGGTCATAAAATATTTATAATATTTTATTCTTTTTCTTTTCTTTTATTTATTCTATAATTTTGGCTTTAAATACAATATTTTATACACTAATCACATGCACATGCGTGAATGCTAAGATGCTGGAATTAATGATATTTACACGCATTTGCTTGGGTTTTTGAGGCCAAAATGATAGAATAAAGATGATGAAATGTGGATTCATCACCTATGTATAAAGATTGAGAATTGATGTTGGGAGAGACCCAAGGTGAACGAAGAAGTCGGATGGATATACAAATGAGCGGATGAATCTTCTGAGATCAATGGAGTACCTAAAGTCTAAGGGAGGATGTTGAATCAACCAAGGCCCAAACAAGCATGCAACACCCTTGATTTCACTAACTCACACGTGAAACCAACAAATGTTGGTTGGTTATCTTGTCGGTTTTATTGGAGATTAAAAACGTACTAGTTTACGCAGAAAAATGTCAAATAAAACCAGCTGCGTAAACGCGGGTGTTGCTCACCCCAAAATAAGATTTTACTCCATTTTTAGGTTGACTTGCCATTAATAGTCCCAATTATTTTTCTTAAGGTTACCACTGATTTAAGGTGAGCACATAAATCAAGAAATCATCGTCTACCGCTCATTCCCATTTTCCATTAATCCTACATGATCAAGCTAGGAGGGGGAGTCGAGAAAAGCCATGCAGTCGATAAAAATCATGATCTATGCTATACGAGAACACATGCAACGCCTTGAGCAAGAAGTGTAAAAATTCAGACTAATTTGAAAATCAAAATAATAGGTATGCAAGTCGGTGAAAAACCACACCTAACATGCTTCATTAGCGGGGAAGAACATCTTTCAAATTTGGTTAAGTAAAGCGATGCTTATGTGTGCCTATTATTTAGAGTGTGTCCTACCTACGAGCAATCACATAAAATAAAAATGTGAAAGAAGCTCGAAGAGCCGCGTGCCTGGTCCTAGGTCGACACTCAAGTGGGGATGATCCCCACACAACCACATATACATCATTCATTTACAAGCACGAGTCTTCGATCAAAGACCGCTGTAAAGACGATTATTACTTGCATATGAAATGAAATAAAATGCGAGACTCATTTTTCTCCGAATCATCAACAAAATTGCACTGTGGCTCATCGCAGCGGGGAAGCACATGCTCCTCGCCTCCTTGAACATCAAGGGCCCTGCTACAAAAGAAAAGGTTAGATATCATTCGGAAAGAAAATTTTTTATGATGCAAGACAAATGAACAAATTGACCTACACATAGAAAACTCTTAATTACATAACTAAAAATTCAAACAAGACAAACAATGAGGCGTGGCCCAGGCAACGACACCATTTGACGAAATCGCAAATCCGACCTCTTAATAAGTCATTTTAATGCGTTGTAGTTGACCGAATCGGATTCATCAAAGAACCATTTAATTAATATAATCAATTAAATCAAATGATCCATTTATATTTTACTTGGGCAAGCTCAAGGTCGAACTCAGGGACACGAGCCTCTCTTGTAATATTTGGACTCAAATTGTCTAGACTAATTGTTGGATCAATAATCATAGGTCGATGAAATGCATGAAGACAAGGCAATATGCATTAAGTAAACATGAAACATGCATTTTTATTTGATTTTTAACATGCAAATAGAATCAATTAAATGTAATGCAATTATGCCATAATTATAAAACTACTTGATCCATTTAATCATGAGTCAAATCAGAATGAATTCATTAAGATATTTTCATTTATGTAAAAATAAGGCATGCGAAGCATTGAAATAAAGACACCGAGCTATTAAAATAATACATTAAAATTCATATTGTCAAATCTAGAATCTAAGCATGCCATTAAGATGATAATGGAACGAGCTTTAAAACGCCACTAAAATTGACTCAATGGGAGCTAGGATGTATGCAAGAGTGAAGCCAGTGGCATAAATACAAGAAAACATGAAAGATAAATAGCAAATAGGTCCCTAGGAGGGACTAAAATGCAAATAAAACAAAGTTTGGGACCTTTCCTGTAAATAACCCACACGTGGGGGTATTTTTTGCAATCATGAAAACCCACGAGGGTACCAGGTGCAAAATACCCCAGGCGCACGTGGTATGCACGTGATCTATGGACCTGAATGCAAATGTAGAAACTTCCGAGGGCCTCCTTGCAATTTGCCTAGATTGCATGTGAGGAGCACGTGGTCCTAGGCTCAGATGACTTTGAGGCTCGGGGGAGGCTCAGAACTGCTTCGGCTAGGCTCGACGGGCGATGAAGGCTCGATGCAGGCTCGGAGGTGGGCTCCGCTTTGAAGGAAGGCTTGGCACTGGTTCGGCAGACCCATACCTAAAGGCTAGGAGGTTGAGGCTCGGTCTGCCCTGCACTTGACACATGGACGTCCATGGACCGTTGGATCTTGAGGATCCAACGGTAGCTGTACCCTATGCTACTGAACACGTGGCTGCTTCTGCATCATTGGATGGGCTCCGGGGAGAAGCATCCAACGGTGCCTGTAAACTCTGGATCCTCCTCCGCTGCCGCTGGGCTGGTGGCTCGATCAGATCTTCTGGACACCTCCTGGGCTCCGCCTCCCTTTCTAGGCCACGATGAATCTCCTCGGAGCCTCCTAAGCGCTTGTCGATGAAGTCGGAGGTCCGGGTGTGCTGCGACGCGGTCTGGAGACGATGGTCGACACTGGAAAGCCGGAGATGGAGCTTGTGAGTTCTTCTCTAATGAACTTCCAGTCATTGCACATTCGAGTACGTATAAAGTTAGCGCAGTATCCGAGGCCTTGTGCGTGGAGTGACATACATGAGATGGTCGGCCTTGAGTGGATGAAGAAGGTGACGGCCGGCAATCTTCTCCAGCGAGCTCGGAGAAGGGGGGTCGGTGTGGTTCGAGGTTGTGGAAGGAAAGAAGAGTAATCGGAGATGAACACGTGAATGGGGGTGGTGTGGTGAAGCTGACGAAGTGATCAATGGTGAGCGAAGGTGTGTGCAGAGATCTAATTAATTAAGAGAAGTAGGAAGAATAAACAAGGGAGATCGAGGGAACTTACCTGGGAAGAAGGCGGACACATTGCCTGTGCTCGAGCTCCAGCTAAGGGCTCTGGTCATCCCTGAACCTCCTCGACAACTGGAGGTAGCTCAAGCGGAGGCGGAGCCGCCACATCGCCGCCATGGACGACGACGGGTCTCACCAGGGACGTAAGTCCTCTTTGCTCGATCCTACCACCTCCCTCTATCACAGGGAGGTGGAGGAGGGCTGGGCCTCACCCCTCGTGAAGGTGGACGATGGTGAAATGGGGCGGAGGCAGTGCATTCAATGATCGACGAAGGCGGTTACGATGACGATGGGCGTGGTTTGCGGGGAGGATATGGAGTGAGTGAGAGGGAGTTATGGAGAGAGTGTATGCTCGCGAGTAGGAAGGATGACTGGGCGACGTCGTGAAGGTGTCAGGACGTGGAGATGGTGAACGAGGACTCAGAGAAAAAAGGAAGGGGGAAGTGGTCTCGCGAGGTGGTGATCATGGGAGAGAGGGCGTCTGGAGGTTGACGACGGAGTTTTGGCCGTTGGATCTTGTGATCCAACGGCCACGATAGGGGCGCTGGGGAAAGGCTAGGAATAGATTTGGGCTGCGCGATCGAAGGGCGTAGGAATCACCACGTGGCAAGATGAGGAAGTGGCGCTGTCCAACAATCCAGATGGATTTTGAAGAGTGATCAGGTGGTTGATAGCGGAAGCGAAAAGAGCGATGGAGATGAAGAGATTTGGAGAGGATCGGGCGATGATAACGGTGGACACATGGAGGGAGGAGAATGGGGCGCTAACGTAGGGCTGTGATGAAGTTCTGAGCTTGATCGAAGGGTTGCCGTTGGTTGCGGAAAGCACGGCTGGGATTGAATACTCCCGACTGCAATCCAACGAGTGATGGACCAGCGCGCGTGGCGCGAAGAGATGCGGCCATGTGGCTCAACCAGAAAGAGCCACGTGGCCCAATCAGATTATTGCGACGAAGAAATTGATTTATGAGGGGGTAGATGGCCGAATTTGAAAAAACTCAAAATATGAAAGTTGTAGATTGATTTGGCCAAAAATAGGTGGTCTTAAGTTCACACAAAGCGTGAACTCAGTCGGTGTGTTGACCACACTAAATCCGGACTAAAGTCAACAATTAACCCACACTAAAAATCAATAATTAGAAATAAATGTGGAGTTAAAATTTATTTTTAACTCTGCACAAATGATGTAAAGGGCAAGTATGCAGAGAGTTCGAACACAGGGAGCAGACAGTGTAGCTCAAGCAATTGAATGCACAAGTGAGTGTGTGTGCGGAGTGTCTACACTAAGCAAGCAATCAAAGCAATTGTTGTGGGTTTTTAAAAATTTTTTTAATTTAATTTTTAATTTTGTATTTTGATTTTTGATTTTCTGATTTTTATATTTTATATTTTATATTTTTTTTTCTTTCAATATTGGAAAGTAAAGGCAATATAATAAAAAGGCAAGGTAGAATATTTATAAAAATGCACAAAAATACTCAAAAATTCAGAAACAAAATATTTTTAGCCTTTTTAGGGTTTTTTACTATTTTTGTGATTTTTGGGGATTTTTCTAGGTGTTTTTGGGATTTTTAAATACTGAAATGAAGGTAAACAGTGCAAATAAGGCTGGCTGTGAGTAAAATGTAATCTAAAAATACCAACCAGTAGCAAAAATGTTTCACACTAGTTTTCTAATAAAAGTAACAAAATAAGGGATAAACAGGAGCTGAGTTTATATTTTTTGGATTTTTCTACTATTTTATATATTTTTTTTGAAGTTTTTAAGTGTTTTTCAATTTTTAGTGTTTTTCTTTTGAGATTTTTAATGATTTTTGGACTGACACTAAAATAGGATAAAATAGACACTAGGTGATTTTTTTGGAATTTTTAGAGGTGTTTTGATATTTTTTTGGTATTTTCTAAGGTAGACAGTACACAAAAAGGCTGTTTTTGATTTTTAATAAATATTAAAATAAAGTAAAATCAAGAACTAAATATGTGGCGTTAAAGTACAAGTGTCCAGGGACCTAAATCTAATTTTGTGGAATTTTTGGGCTTAAGAAGATATTTTAAACAATTAGAACAAGAGTCCCAACATTAAACAGTCCTGGCAAGGGCAGAAATGCAATTTTCAAAACTTCCAGGGGCAAACATGCAATTTTCCACAAAATATTACACTATATATTCAATTTTTGGAACCAAAAAGCAATTACAAGAGCCGCCTGGGCTTTAGTACAAAATGCCCAGCCACGCACGTGCTATACACGCGCCTGGCGAGGACCTAACAGCAATATCCGCAAATCTCAAGGGCTTATATGCAAATGTCCAAAATATTTAACGCTACATATAAAAGTTCTAGGACTAAACCAAAATAATTAAACCCCAGGGGTCCCTTCGTAAAATGCCCACCACCTCACGTGAACTAGTCACGTGAGGTGACGTGGCGAGGGGGCTGTTTGTCAATACGGGAAAGTTCGGGGGCCTACACGTAAATATTACAAAACTACTAACGTTACAGATGAATGTTTGAGTAGTTATTATAAAATACAAAAAGTGACGGGTAGAGGTTGCAAAATACCCAGTCAAAGGCGCGAGCGGACGGCTGATGGCGCGGCACTTACGCCACGTGGCGCGACGAGGACGCGCGATGATGGTTCAGATTCGACGCTCTGGATTAGATCATCGGGAGTCCATCAACGGCTCGGGGCAGCGTTGATCTTACGGTGGCTGCTTCGTCTGGAGCGGGCTCAAAATCCGACGGTGTAGGGTCCCTCTCCAAAAACAGGGACGAACAGGCGGTGGCCCGAGCTTCGATCGACAAATGGATGCTCCTCCAGCCTCCTCCTTCGCCTCAGAAGCACGCCAGAGATTCCTGGAAGGTCCCTCGAGCTCGCGGCAGGGCCAAAATGGGCGGGGAAGCTCTGATGCGCCGCCGCAAGCTCGAGGAAGAACGACGGCTCCAGGTAGCTCGAATCCTTCAAAATCGACTCCAGGTGGAGTCTTTCTGGCGCTAGGACCTGCAAAAAAATGGTGAGAAGGCCCAGGGCAAATTGCCTGGGCCTCGCGGAGGCGTGGGGGTGTGCGATAGACGACTGGGGGTGATGATGGTCGGAGGCGTCTCCGGCGAGCAATCGACTTAGCGAATCGATGCGATAATGAAGTGGATAATCGGGGGATAATGGAGCTGGAAACGCAAGGGATGCAACTACGGCGAAAAACTAAGTAGTAACACACGACCTCGAACCCAAGAGGGCGAGGGAAAAGTACCTCGACGGCGGTCGCCGGAGGTGCTGGAACACGCCTGAGAAGTGGTTCTCCCTCCGCTAGGACGATGGAGCACTGACGCTGTCACCCTCAGCGACTCTCTCGACCCTCAGGTGGACACAAATCTCGGTGGGAGGCGGTTCAAAACCGAGAAAGGGTTATGGGGGTTTGTATTTGAAGGGAGTTGAGGGCGTGACTTCGAGAAGGAGTCACGGGCGAGACGAGCAGATCTAAGGAGATCTAGGAGGGCGGCGAGGTAGGTGGATCTACAGTGATCAACTTCCAAGAAGGAAGCGACGGCGAAGGACGAGCGGCGCGACCTCGAAAAAAGGGTGAAATCGGGCGAAAAACGAGGTGTACGAACTCGTGGAGGGTGAAGAATGGACTGTTGACCCGCCGGTCAACAGTTTAAGGCGCCTGGTTGGTCCACGTGGACCAACCAGGGAAAAGATAAAGAAAATGCTTTGTTAATTCGTTTAAAAATAGAAATAAATAGAATTAAAGTATGATTATAAAATGAAAATTGTTTGTTATTTTATGTAGTATTTAATTATGATTTTTATTTATTTTTATGGGACTTATTTTTAAAAGTTTGCATTTATACCCTTATAGGTATCTATATCTATGTATTAATGTATTCTATTTTTATTTAGGTATTTTTAATGTTATTATTTTTATTTATGATTTTTAATAATTATAAAATACTTTTATCTACACAAATATATTTTTATTTTATTTTTCTGATTTATTTTGTATATTAAATAAAATATAAAGGTATTTTATATAGGTATAAGTGTATATAATGTATCTATGTCTTGAATATACACAAATATTTTTATTTGTATTTTATTTATGTTTTTCTTCTGATTTAAATATACATAATTATTATAAGCATTATGTATAATATTGTAAAAATATAAAATTATAAAAATAATTAATAAATTGAATATTTTAATATGTACAAGTATACAATGTGGGTCCAAAAGTCAACTTTTAAACCGTAGCTCCGCCAAATGCGAAACCACCACCATTGGATAGATTATTTTCTTCTATATACAATTAAAGGTGAGTACGCTGCATTTGGAGTTGTCTTTTGTGAGATACGGGTCTGGGAAGTTGGCATTCTGGATTTTTATTCAGACCATAACTTTTTATCTGTACATTATTTTTCTGTGAAATCAATTTTGTATTTTTCTTTATAAAATTATCTACAACTTTCATGTACAAAGTTTCTTTATTTGATGTATAAAAAGTGGAACCAAAAATAGGTCCCAAAATGAGTAAAGAATGAATAGAATGAATAGGTATTTTGTCTGTATTTCTGACCTTATCTCCCCCTACTTTATTCCTTGTCGACCTATTCATCAAGATGCCTAGGTCTCGGGTGTTTTGGGTCATAAAATATTTACAATATTTTATTCTTTTTCTTTTCTTTATTTATTCTATAATTTTGGCCTTAATTACAGTAATTTACACACTGTTGAGATGCACATGCATGAATGCTAAGATGCTTGATTTAAGGCTATTTTACAGGTATTTGCTAGGGTTTTAGGTGCCAAAATGATAGAATAAAGATGATGAAATGTGGATTCATCATAGATCTCGATGAGATCTACAAGTTTCATGTTGATCAAAAATAGAGATGAGGTAAAAAAGGCATAAAATATTTTTGAGAGTGTTTTTAAGGTTAAAAACACCATGAATTTTGATTTTGCCATTTTTATGTATTTTTTATTTATTCAACGACTCTAATATTTACAGGGATTGGTCTGGTTTTTATTGACACTTAGTCCAAACTAGGGGTTTAATTTCAGCTAATTAAGAGCATGAAACATGGTTTCATCAACCCCCTATACTTAAACTATGCTCGTCCCCGAGCATCAAAGAAAATGAATAAGCTGAATTAACCCATTGTGCATGTGCGTACATGATTCGATCTGTTCAAGTCCTCTCAAATTTAGAGATCCAAAATCTTAGAGCTCAACCCAGCCTTAATCAAGAGGCATCCAATTCCTCTAATTTTACTAGACTCTCTTTGATATACATATAAACTAAGGGTATGGCATTTAGTGTTGACTGCGTTGATGAATCTCGTATTCATCATGCTAAAAACTCCTTCTTAAAATCCCTGCTTAAACAAACCAATAAAAATCACCTCTAATTCTTTGATTTTATCATGTACTATATTGTGTATAATTAACCCTTAATTAATTGTATTTATTTGCCCTTATTTTTCTGTAATTATTTTATAACTCAAAAACCCCTAAAAATTAGGTAGATAAGTTGTCTATAATTCACTGACCTTTAAAACCACTAAAAAATACAAAAACAAATCAAAACTACAAAATCGGTGTTTTTATCCCCTTAAAAATACCCCAAAAATAGCTTTTGTACAGATGACCTCTTTTGCCTTTTTGCCCAACATGAAAGTTGTAGATCTCGTCGAGACGAGCAACTTTTATGTTTTGACTTTTTCCAAATTCGGCATCTAACTATTTCTTTTATATTTTTCTTTGTTTTTATTTCTGAATTATTCTGATTGGGCCACGTGGCGCCCTCTGGGCCGCCCACGTGGCCCGCTCTCCTTCCCGCCACCTGGTGCCCAATCTGGGCCGTTAGATTCCCTTCCCCTGCTTCCATCCTCACCGTTCACCACGCATCATCCCTCAGCCGCCCGATCTGATCTCCAGATCAAATCTAAGCCACTACTTAGCGCCTAAATCTCAGCCCTTCGATCTCATCTTCATCCAATGGTCCTACACCTGCCACGTCTTCCCTCCATCTCCACCGTCAGATCTTCGAACCATCCAACGCCTCTCCTTGCTCCACGCCACCCTTTTGACCACTATCGTTGGATCTCACCCATCTCCTCATCTGGACCGCTCATCACCGCCTCAACGCCAACCGTGTGATCAGATCTTTGGATCTGATCACAGCCATCCGTCCGCGCCTCAATCCCAGCCGTTGGATCGCAAGATCCAACGGCTCTCCATCGTCTCCTACCTCCGAAGCCACCCCGACTCCAGGCGTAACGCCCCTCCGACTCGCCGCCCCCTTCCTTTTTTAGCCACTGTCCCAGCCACCCATCTCCTCTCATAACGCCTCCCTCACAAAGCCATGACCTCCGCCATCCTCGCGCCATCATCAAATCCCCTCGCCATCACTCCCACTCCATTAAACCCTCGCTCCAAAACGCCCCTCCATCACCGTAACCTCCGACCTCCTCCACCTATAAAACCCCCTCCCCAGCCACCGTAGCCACTCGTCCACCATTCTTGGCCTTTACCCTAGCCTCCTCCGCCCCTCCGGTGACAGCGGAGGGGCGGAACGTCGAGGTGACGATGGGTACTCGCCGGTGTTGACCCTCGGCGCTCCGCCGCCGAGTAGCGGTGGCTCCGGCCACCTCCGAGCTCCCTGCCAAGGCCGTGCAGGCTGGGCGACGACCCCCTGAGCTCCGATGAGCTCATCCCCAGGCCATTTCCCCCGCCAACTCCTCGCTCCGGCGAGGAGATTTTCATCTTGCTTTTTCCTTATTTTCATCCGAGTAATTACGCCACTTCCACTCCATCTGATCCTCCCACGACCTTCACCCGACCACCAGCAATCTCGCCGTCCCCTCTCCCTTCTCCAGAACCCCCCTCCGTACCGATCCCCCTCTTCACCTGCTCCGCCGGAGAAGAGTCTTCCGGCCATCGCCTCCCGTCGCTTCACGGCCGCTCATTCACCTCCTCTCACTCGCACACACTCGCTCAAGGCTTCGGCTATCACTAACACTTGCAGATCTCTTCAATGGCCGGAGTTGGCATCGGCTCTCCTTCGAGCTTCTCTCCTCCGACGAGGCTTCACCGATCTTCACCTCCGTCCAGCTCCGGAGCCTCACCGCACTACTAGGGCCTTCGTCAGGCGCCCAGATATCTTCACCGACCTTCAGGCGGGCATGTGGCCCATGGAGGAGCTCCAGCAGGTCCGCCAGAGCACAGCCTTCTCCGGTGACCTGCGGAGGAGACGAAGGGTGCAGCTGCCGTCCGATCGTAGCGATCGGACGTCTGTGATGATGACGCGTGGCCCGCACGAACCTCCAACCGAAGCTGCAGGCCCGGGTCATCCGAGCCTAGAGCCGTACCACCAGACAATGCCACGTGGACCGAAGCTGAGGGCTCATCCGAGCCTAGCCCTCACGTGCCTCGCACGTGAGGTTCTGGGTAATTTGCGATAAAGACCCCGGAGTTTATGGAAATTGCAGAATGGTCCCCAGGCACGTGCCTCACGTGCGTGCCTGGGTATTTTACAAGTAAGCCCTCCAGATTTCGAAGATTTGCAAAAAGGCCCCTGCGCGCAAATGGTGAATTTACAAAATGGCCCAGGCGGTTTTTGGTATTTGCATTTAAGTCCCTCCAGGGACCAAAATGCAATATTTATCCCTTTATTTTATTGCATTTTTATTACAATTATGCCCTTGCACTACTTTTAGCATAACTTGAGCATCGTAGGTCCAAATTGCATGATTTTAGTGTCGTTTTGATCCTTGTTTTGTCCTCTACAATCTAGCATACTTATTTGTCTCATTTGACACTGTTTTAAATAAAGTGAATTTTTATGTCAAAAATGGGACCATGCTCTATCTGTCTTGCTGGATTTGATGACCGATTTTTAATGATGTGTCAATTAGACTCTAACTTCATTCTACATTGCATTGCTCACATTTTAGGGTATAATTGTAGCCTTTTATTCATCAGGCATATTTTCTTGCATTGTTTGCCCAAGCATCATTTTAACTTGCATAAAAACAAATAAAAAAATGCATGCATCATGGCATCACTTTGTAAATATTATAGTGCATCATAAATCGCATATGGACCTGAAAATGAGATTAAATCGCAGTGAACTTCATGAATCAAAATTCAAAAGCTATAATTAAGCAGCTGTGTCCCTGTGTTCGACCTTGGTAGACTTGCCAAGCACAAATATTCCACAGCATTCAAAGTCTGTGGTTTTTGCTGAACAAAATCCGCCTCCTGTACTACAACATTATTTATATTTATTAAAGAGGCGAATTTCACGTTCATCAAATGGCGCCGTTGCCAGGGACACGGCTTTGCTTGATTCTTGAATTTTGATTTTTTTAAATTAATTCAATGATTTCTAGGTCCTCATCCCATGCATCATTTAGTTGCATATTATTTTGCGGATTTAATTTCTCTGGTTTTCTAACGTTTATCTTTTGTGGCAGGGCCCATGGTGATCGAGGACGCTTGATCCTCATGGAGGCGTGAAGTCAAGAACTCTCGCTGAAGAGGCCGCAAGAGACCCTGTGAAGGATTTGGGAGATTTATAGCAGTTAACTTGCATTGCATTTTGTAAAAAAAAAATCTTGCATCTGCATATTTATTTCAGTATTGCATATTGTACTCACACACACACAAAAAAAAACTCCCCCCCCACACACTTACACCGCACATATTCATCCTCACCCGCCCCCTGAATATCGCTCTCTCTCTCTCTATCTCTCTCTCTGTGTATATCTATTCTTCACGAACTCCCTCCACCTCACCCTTGTATCATAGACCCCCCCCCTTAACACAGACCTTACTTAGGCTATTTGTAGCCTAAGTATAGGGGGGACCTGCCTGCTCTTCCATCCCTCGTCCTGTCTTCTTGTACTTAGGCCAATTTTGGCCCAAGTATAGGGGGACTCTCCTCCTCAGTTCCGCTATATCTCCCTGTACTTGAACCGAGCCTTGGCTTCATGGCACTTGTGCTATGAGGACATAGCAAATTTTAAGTATAGGGGGGTATACCGTATATTATTGTATAGTACCTTAGCCTTAGCTCGCGTTTTTAAAACTTTTTAAATTTTATTTTTCGGGCTGGGTTTTGGTAAACTAGTGAACTGAGTAAAATCCTGTAAAAATTAAAATTTGAGGGTTTAATTTTTGTGAATATTCCTGTATTAAAAAAAATTCTTGGAGATTGACTCTGACTACTAGGTTTAGTAGGCATTTTCAGTGAGGGAACCTCGGTCTCCCTTAGCAGAGTGGGTGGTTTAGAGGACATCGCATACGGCCCTGTCCTCAAGTAACACGGGCCTCGGCCCGTACTTACACCTATACTGGCTGAAAGTGTATACTTTTATTTGAGCCTGGGCCAGTCATTGTCTCTCCGAGGAATTAAAAAAAAGTATAAAATTAAAACCCATAAAAATTTGCAAAAGATAAAAATCACACAAAAAAAATCACTAATCCTTGGAGTTGGTGTATTCCTGACACATTCACGCTCACGCAAGGCTTGAGGATTTTTGAGGACACTGGATCTCTGGGATCTTGAGAGTCTGAGTTAACATGCCTTAGTCATTAGGGTTTTCATGACTTAAATATCCACACTCCTCTGGTTTGAAAGATTTGAGTACTATATTGCACTCTTAATCTCTACTTTCAAGAAAATATGATCAGCACAGTCACTTCCACAACTGCATGATTGATGAGCTGAGATGAGATATCACTTGAGGAACTAGGAATCAGAGATTTAAATTTAGATCCGATCTTATGATATTCAAGGATGGGATAAAGTTAATGAAGGCTTCAGAAAACCTGAGTGTCAGCAAAACCCTAGCCAGTATGTGAACAAGATTCATATGTTATCTCTTGATATTTACCTAAAAGTGCCAGGGTGTGATGAAACCTAAAGAGACTTGTTGATCAGTGTGCGCCAATCTCTTGGTAAAAGCAGTGGAGCTAGCCAACAAAAGAAATGAAATGTCAAAGAAAAGCTCTAAATCCAAAGACAAATTCCAAATGAGCTTCCACCAATGGCGAGCGATCCCAAACATTTTCAAAGTGTCCACTTGGACCAAGTGCTAATTAGGACCAAGGAGTCGGGCTGACACCACAAAAAGGGCCCTGCATCGTAAGCGATACAAGTCTGGGTGTCGAAGGTATCTTAGATACTCAGAAAAGACACACCCCGGTGTACTCCCAGAAAAACAAGTGCAGACGACTCCAACTCTCTTGACGGACACATTGATCAACAAGATAATAATTCACAAGTGTTGAGTAAAAGGCACTCGAGAGGCCCCTTGTTCCAATGTGAGGGTAAGAAAATTAGACACAATCCCATGTCCCTCCATCATCTGGCCGTCCATCTACATTTTAAAGTCTGACAAACTAAAGAGATGGTTGACTGAAGCAAGAGTAGACTTCTTCCCTAGTATTGAGGATTAGGTCTAGATGAGAGTCTTTGGGACTGGAACTTTGGGTGATGCTTCGACTCGGCTCTCATGAAATGCAGTACACTAAATGTCATATCCTTATATTATGTACAAAATGAGAGTCTGATAATCAGAGAAGTTGGATTCCTTCTGACTAAGGCTTGGATAAATCCAGAATTTTAGGATCACTCAGGTCAAGGGTCTTCGAAAGATCAAGCCTTGAATTTTTCACACGCACTGTCAGGAATTAATCCAACTCCTTCATTCTTTAGATGCTCGAGGACGAGCATGGTTTAAGTATAGGGGTATGATGAATCTCGTATTCATCATGCTAAAAACTCCTTATTAAAATCCCTGCTTAAACAAACCAATAAAAATCACCTCTAATTCTTTGATTTTATCATGTACTATATTGTGTATATTTAACCCTTAATTAATTGTATTTAATTGCCCTTATTTTTCTGTAATTATTTTATAACTCAAAAACCCCTAAAAATTAGGTAGATAAGTTGTCTATAATTCACTGACCTTTAAAACCACTAAAAAATACAAAAACAAATCAAAACTACAAAATCGGTGTTTTTATCCCCTTAAAAATACCCCAAAAATAGCTTTTGTACAGATGACCTCTTTTGCCTTTTTGCCCAACATGAAAGTTGTAGATCTCGTCGAGACGAGCAACTTTCATGTTTTGACTTTTTCCAAATTCGGCCTCTAACTATTTCTTTTATATTTTTCTTTGTTTTTATTTCTGAATTATTCTGATTAGGCCACGTGGCGTCCTCTGGGCCGCCCACGTGGCCCGCTCTCCTTCCCGCCACCTGGCGCCCAATCTGGGCCGTTAGATTCCCTTCCCCTGCTTCCATCCTCACTGTTCACCACGCATCATCCCTCAGCCGCCCGATCTGATCTCCAGATCAAATCTAAGCCACTACTTAGCGCCTAAATCTCAGCCCTTCGATCTCATCTTCATCCAATGGTCCTACACCTGCCACGTCTTCCCTCCATCTCCACCGTCAGATCTTCGAACCATCCAACGCCTCTCCTTGCTCCACGCCACCCTTCTGACCACTATCGTTGGATCTCACCCATCTCCTCATCTGGACCGCTCATCACCGCCTCAACGCCAACCATGTGATCAGATCTTTGGATCTGATCACAGCCATCCGTCCGCGCCTCAATCCCAGCCGTTGGATCGCAAGATCCAACGGCTCTCCATCGTCTCCTACCTCCGAAGCCACCCCGACTCCAGGCGTAACGCCCCTCCGACTCGCCGCCCCCTTCCTTTTTTAGCCACTGTCCCAGCCACCCATCTCCTCTCATAACACCTCCCTCACAAAGCCATGACCTCCGCCATCCTCGCGCCATCATCAAATCCCCTCGCCATCACTCCCACTCCATTAAACCCTCGCTCCAAAACGCCCCTCCATCACCGTAACCTCCGACCTCCTCCACCTATAAAACCCCCTCCCCAGCCACCGTAGCCACTCGTCCACCATTCTTGGCCTTTACCCTAGCCTCCTCCGCCCCTCCGGTGACAGCGGAGGGGCGGAACGTCGAGGTGACGATGGGTACTCGCCGGTGTTGACCCTCGGCGCTCCGCCGCCGAGTAGCGGTGGCTCCGGCCACCTCCGAGCTCCCTGCCAAGGCCGTGCAGGCTGGGCGACGACCCCCTGAGCGCCGATGAGCTCATCCCCAGGCCATTTCCCCCGCCAACTCCTCGCTCCGGCGAGGAGATTTTCATCTTGCTTTTTCCTTATTTTCATCCGAGTAATTACGCCACTTCCACTCCATCTGATCCTCCCACGACCTTCACCCGACCACCAGCAATCTCGCCGTCCCCTCTCCCTTCTCCAGAACCCCCCTCCGTACCGATCCCCCTCTTCACCTGCTCCGCCGGAGAAGAGTCTTCCGGCCATCGCCTCCCGTCGCTTCACGGCCGCTCATTCACCTCCTCTCACTCGCACACACTCGCTCAAGGCTTCGACTATCACTAACACTTGCAGATCTCTTCAATGGCCGGAGTTGGCATCGACTCTCCTTCGAGCTTCTCTCCTCCGACGAGGCTTCACCGATCTTCACCTCCGTCCAGCTCCGGAGCCTCGCCGCACTACCAGGGCCTTCGCCAGGCGCCCAGATATCTTCACCGACCTTCAGGCGGGCATGTGGCCCATGGAGGAGCTCCAGCAGGTCCGCCGTAGCACAGCCTTCTCCGGTGACCTGCGGAGGAGACGGAGGGTGCAGCTGCCGTCCGATCGTAGCGATCGGACGTCTGTGATGATGACGCGTGGCCCGCACGAACCTCCAACCGAAGCTGCAGGCCCGGGTCATCCGAGCCTAGAGCCGTACCACCAGACAATGCCACGTGGACCGAAGCTGAGGGCTCATCCGAGCCTAGCCCTCACGTGCCTCGCACGCGAGGTTCTGGGTAATTTGCGATAAAGACCCCGGAGTTTATGGAAATTGCAGAATGGTCCCCAGGCACGTGCCTCACGTGCGTGCCTGGGTATTTTACAAGGAAGCCCTCCAGATTTCGAAGATTTGCAAAAAGGCCCCTGCGCGCAAATGGAGAATTTACAAAATGGCCCAGGTGGTTTTTGGTATTTGCATTTAGGTCCCTCCAGGGACCAAAATGCAATATTTATCCCTTTATTTTATTGCATTTTTATTACAATTATGCCCTTGCACTACTTTTAGCATAACTTGAGCATCGTAGGTCCAAATTGCATGATTTTAGTGTCGTTTTGATCCTTGTTTTGTCCTCTACAATCTAGCATACTTATTTGTCTCATTTGACACTGTTTTAAATAAAGTGAATTTTTATGTCAAAAATGGGACCATGCTCTATCTGTCTTGCTGGATTTGATGACCGATTTTTAATGATGTGTCAATTAGACTCTAACTTCATTCTACATTGCATTGCTCACATTTTAGGGTATAATTGTAGCCTTTTATTCATCAGGCATATTTTCTTGCATTGTTTGCCCAAGCATCATTTTAACTTGCATAAAAACAAATAAAAAAATGCATGCATCATGGCATCACTTTGTAAATATTATAGTGCATCATAAATCGCATATGGACCTGAAAATGAGATTAAATCGCAGTGAACTTCATGAATCAAAATTCAAAAGCTATAATTAAGCAGCTGTGTCCCTGTGTTCGACCTTGGTAGACTTGCCAAGCACAAATATTCCACAGCATTCAAAGTCTGTGGTTTTTGCTGAACAAAATTCGCCTCCTGTACTACAGCATTATTTATATTTATTAAAGAGGCGAATTTCACGTTCATCAGCGTTCACGAGAGTAGAGTCAAAACGTCACCCAAGGTCTTGGTCCAATTCTCCTAAGGACCCAATTCTCAACACTAGGGAATAAATCAGATCTTGCGTCCAATCCACCATCTTTTTAGTTGTCAGACTTAGTATAGATGGAAGGCCAGTGATGGATGGCATAAGATTGTGTCATTTCTTCTCTTCCTCTCTTTGGAACAAAGATTCTCTCCTGTGCCTTATTTCGCAACACATATTCTTTTTGGTGTTGATCAATGTGTCCATCAGGAGAAGTTGGAGCCGTCTGCACTTGTTTTCCTGGGAATACACTGAGGTGTGCCTTTTTTGGGTACCTATCGTACCTTCTACACCCAGACTTGTAGCATTTACGATGCATAGCTCTTTTTTGGTGCAAGCCCGACTCCTGGTCCTAATAGCGGTGGTCCAAGTGGACACTTTGAAATGGTTGGGAGCGCCCGCCTTTGTTGGAAGCTCTTTGATATTTGACTTTGTGGAATGAGAGGTTTTCTTTTGACATTTCATTGCTTTGTAATATTTTTGGCTTGCTTTATTGCTTTTACCAAGAGTTGGCGCACACTGATCAACATTTTTATTTATTTCACACCCTGGCACTCAAGTCAATGTCAAGAGATTAGTATAAGAACCAAGTTTTCATACTGGCTAAAAATACAGACACTCAGGTTTCATGAAGCCTTCAAAGATTTTATCCCATCCTCGAGCATCATTAGATCAAGTCCAGACTCGAATCCCTCATCCTAGTCCCTCATGTGAAGAGTCAACTCATCTCATCGAAACCGCAATCATGCATGTGATGTGCTGATCATATTCTTATGGTCGGAGACTAAGCATGCAATATAGCACGTAAATCTAGAAACCTAGGAAAATGTGGATGATTAATTGTAAGACCCTGATGGTTAAGGCTGGTTTACCTAAAATCTCAAGACCTCATAAACCGAGTTTCCTTGTACATTTCTGATCCTGGGTGGAAGTGTGAATGTAGAGGATTTAATCCATTTTTGGAAACTTTGAGAGACATCATAACTGCCTAAACTCAGATGAGTAGATGCATTTGCATTCAGCTAGTATGGATGTAAGTACAGATCGAAGCCCGTTGCTTGATGACGAAGCCCTACGCGATGTCCTCAAAACCACCCACTCTACTAAGGGTGAACCCTCACTGAACGCAGCTACTTATTTGGGTTTAGTAGTCAATTTGACTCTAAAAGATTTTTGAATTTTTTTTCATTTTATGGAGTTTTGATTGAAGGTTAGAAAATATGTTAGACTCATCTTCCTTTCAAGGAATAACCTTCTAAACCATGTCACACAAATAAAGATTTTCCAAACATTTTCAAAAGATTTTTTTTTTCAGAACAAGAAAAACTCATTTTCAAAAATATTTTTCTTAAAAAATAGTGTAACATAATATAGAAAAGCTTGAAAATAATTTTGTCCACTTAGTTCAAAGGATTGTACTTTAGCCAAATTTTTTTCAAAATTTTCAGAATATAGCTAAAGTATATATACTGTATATACGATATACCCCCTATACTTAAACTTTGCTGTGTCCTCATAGCACTAGATGATACAAGTCCATAGGTCCATTTAAATATAGAAAAATATACGGGAACTGAGGTGGCTCCCCCTATACTTAAGTTAGAAATAACCTAAGTATTGAAGAAAGGATAGATGAGCAGAATAATCACAGGGACTCAGGGCTGAGAGTAGCCTATGTATAAAGATGGAGAATTGATGTTGGGAGAGACCAGAGGTGAACGAAGAAGTCGGATGGATATACAAATGAGCGTTGAATCTTCTGAGATTATTGGAGTACCTAAAGTCTAAGGGAGGATGTCGAATCAACCAAGTCTCAAACAAGCATGCAACACCCTTGATTTCACTAACTCACACGTGAAACCAACAAATGTTGGTTGGTTATCTTGTCGGTTTTATTGGTGATTAAAACCATACTAGTTTACGCAGAAAAAATGTCAAATAAAATCAGCTGCATAAACGCAGGTGTTGCTCACCCCAAAACAAGATTTTACTCCATTTTTAGGTTCACTTACCATTAACAGTCCCAATTATTTTGCTTAACGTTATCATAGAAATCATCGTCTACCGCCCATCTCATTTTCCATTAATCCTAGGTGATTAAGCTAGGAGGGAGAGTAGAGAAAAGCCATGCGGTCGATAAATATCATGATCTAGGCTATACGAGAAAACATGCAGCGCTTGGACTGAATTGAAAATCAAAATATTAGGTATGCAAGTCCGTGAAAAACTTCACCTAACATGCTTCTATTAGCGGGGAAGAACATCTTTCAAATTTGGTTAAGTGAAGCGATGCTTATGCGCGTCTATTACTTAGAGTGTGTCCTACCTACGAGCAAGCACAATAAATAAAAATGTGACAGAAGCTCTAAGAGACACGTGCCTGGTCCTAGGTCAACACTCAAGTGGGGATGGTCCCCACACAATCACATATACATCGTTCATTTACAAGCACGAGTCTTCGATCGAAGACCGCTGTAAAGACGATTATTACTTGCATATGAAATGAAAAAAAATGCAAGACTCATTTTTTTCCGAATCATCGCCAAAATTGCATTGCGGATCCTCGCAATAGGGAAGCACATGCTCCTCACCTCCTTGAACATCAAGGGCCCTGCTACAAAAGCAAAGGTTAGATATCATTCGAAAAGAAAATTTTTATGATGCAAGACAAATGAACAAATTGACCTATGCATAGAAAACTCTTAATTAAATAATTAAAAATTCAAACAAGACAAACTATGAGCCATGTCCCAGGCAACGACGCCATTTGATGAAAATGCAAATCCGACCTCTTAATAAGTCATTTTAATGCGTTGTAGTTGACCGAATCAGATTCATCAAAGAACTATTTAATTAATATAATCAATTAAATCGAATGATCCATTTATATTTTACTTGGGTAAGCTCAAGGTCGAACTCAAGGACACGAGCTTCTCTCGTAATATTTGGACTCAAATTGTCTAGACTAAGTGTTGGATCAATAATCGTAGGTCGATGAAATGCATGAAGACAAGGCAATATGCATTAAGTAAACATGAAACATGCATTTTTATTTGATTTTTAACATGCAAATAGAATCAATTAAATGCAATGCAATTATTCCCTAATTATAAAACTACTTGAGCCATTTAATCATGAGTCAAATCAGAATCAATTCATGAAGATATTTTCATTTATGTAAAAATAAGGCATGCGAAGCATTGAAATAAAGACTCCGAGCTATTAAAACAATACATCAAAATTCATATTGTCAAATCTGGAATCTGAGCATGCCATTAAGAAGACAATGGAACAAGCTTCAAAATGCCATTGAAATTGACTCAATTGGAGCTAGGATGCTCAAGATATGTAAGAGTGAAGCCAGGGGCATAAATGCAAGAAAACATGAAAGATAAATAGCAAATAGGTCTCTGGGAGGGACTAAAATGTAAATAAAACAAAGTTCGGGACCTTCCCTGTAAATAACCCACACACGCGAGGGTATTTTTGCAATTATTAAAACCCGCGAGGGTACCGGGTGCAAAATACCCCAGGCACACGTGGTATGCATGTGATCTCTGGACCTGAATGCAAATGTAGAAACTTCCGAGGTTCTCCCTGCAATTTGCCCAAATGTGAGGCGCACGTGGTCCTAGGCTCAGATGACTTTGAGGCTCGGGGGAGGCTCGGAACTGCTTCGGCTAGGCTCGACGGGCGATGAAGGCTCGATGTAGGCTCGGAGGTGGGCTCTGCTTCGGAGGAAGGCTTAGCACTGGTTCGGCAGACCCAGACCTAAAGGCTTGGAGGTTGAGGCTCGGATCTGCCCTGAACTTGACACGTAGACGTCCACGGACCGTTGGATCTTGAGGATCCAACGGTAGCTGTACCCTATGCTGCTGAGCACGTGGCTGCTTCTACGTCGTTGGATGGGCTCCAGAGAGGAGCATCCAACGGTGCCTGTAAACTCTGGATCCTCCTCCTCCGCCGCGGGGCTGGTGGATCGATCAGATCTCCAGCGACACCTCCTGGGCTCCGCCTCCCTTGCTAGGCCACGATGAATCTCCCCGGAGCCTCCTGAGCGCTTGTCGACGAAGTCGGAGGTCCAGGCGAGCTGCGGCGTGGTCTGAAGACGATGGTCGACACTAGAAAGCCAGAGATGGAGCTTGTGAGTTCTTCTCCAATGAACTTCCGGTCATTGCACATTCGAGTACCTGTAAAGTTAGTGCAATATCTGAGGCCTTGTGCGTGGAGTGACATGCGTGAGATGGTCGACCATGAGTGGATGCAGAAGGCGACGGCCGACGATCTTCTCCGACGAGCTCGGAGAAGGGGGGTCGGAGTGGTTTGAGGTTGTGGAAGGTAAGAAGAGTGACCGGAGATGAGCGCATGAATGGGGGTGGTGTGGTGAAGCTGACAAAGTGATCTATGTAGAGCGAAGTTGTGTGTAGAGAGCTAATTAATTAAGAGAAGTAGGAAGAATAAACAAGGGAGATCGAGGGAACTTACGTGGGAAGAAGGCAGACGCATTTCCTGTGCTCGAGCTCCGGCTAGGGTCTCTGGCCGTCGCTGAACTTCCTCGGCAACTGGAGGTAGCTTAAGCGAAGGCGGAGCCACCACATCGCTGCCATGGACGACGACGTGTCTCACCGGGGACGTAAGTCGTCTTCGCTCGATCCTACCACCTCCCCCTGTCACAAGGAGCTGGATGAGGGCTGAGCCTCGCCCCTCGTGAAGGTGGACAATGGGAAATGGGACGGAGTGGTGTATTTAATAATCGACGGAGGCGGTTACGATGACGATGGGCGTGGTTTGCGGGGAGGATATGGAGTGAGTGAGAAGGAGTTATGGAGAGAGTGTATGCTCGCGAGTAGGAAGGATGACCTGGCGATGTCATGGAGGTGTCGGGACGTGGAGATGATGGACGAGGACTCGGAGAAAAAAAAGAAGGAGGAAGTGGTCTCGCGAGGTGGTGATCGTGGGAGAGAGGGCGTCTGGAGGTTGAAGACGGAGTTTTGGCCTTTGGATCTTGTGATCCAACGGCCACGATAGGGGCGCTGGGGAAAGTCTAGGATTAGATTAGGGCTGCGTGATTGAAGGGCGTAGGAATCACCACGTGGAAAGCCGAGGAAGTGGCGCTGGCCAACAGTCCAGATGGATTTTGATGAGTGATCGGGTGGTTGATAGCAGAAGCGAAAAGAGCGGTGGAGATGAAGAGATCTGGAGAGGATCGGGCGATGATAACGGTGGCCACGTGGAGGTAGGAGAAAGGGGCGCTAAAGTAGGACTGTGATGAAGTTCTGAGCTTGATCGAAGGGTTGCCGTTGGTTGCGGGAAAGCATGGCTGGGATTGAATACTCCAGATCGCAATCCAACGGCTGATGGACCAGGGTGCGTGGCGCGGAGAGATGCGGCCACATGGCTCAACCAGAAAGGGCCACCTGCCCCAATCAGATTATTAAGATGAAGAAATTGATTTATGAAGGGGGTAGATGGCCGAATTTGGAAAAACTCAAAACATGAAAGTTGTAGATCTCGATGAGATCTACAAGTTTATGTTGACCAAAAATAGAGGTCAAACAAAGGCATAAAATATTTTTGAGAGCGTTTTTAAGGTTAAAAACACCATGAATTTTGATTTTGCCATTTTTGTGTTTTTAATTTATTCAATGACTCTGATATTTACAGGGAATGGTCTGGTTTTTATTGACACTTAGTCCAAGCTAGGGGGTTAATTTCAACAAATAAAGAGCATGAAACATGGTTTCATCAGGTACACATGTAAAATTACCCTTCATGCGATGCTGATGGACAATCAGATGTGCTCACTTAAATGTGTGGCACCTTCTAGATGGAGGATGATAGTTGAGCGATGGATCACTGAGATTAGATCTCCTTGCATGATCCGTCGGTGATGGCTCCTTCAATCCAATGGCCACTACTGCATCTGGGAGTTAAACTTGATCGGATGGCTAAGAGCCCACCAGGAAGAACATGGAAGAACACTCGACTGGGCGAACTTCGATCCGAGCTCCTGGTCGACTCCGAGCACTTGGAAGGCTCACCGACAGTGCAAAAGGGAGTTGATGCTCCTCCACATCAGCTGGGCTGCTCAAAAGGATCCAAGACCCATCGATAGGGTTTCGGAAGGCCTAGGAAACTAGAGTGGCTGGAAGCCTTCGTCTCAACCCAAATCAACCTGGATCGGGTCCTCATGTGCCAGACCCTGCAGAGTTAGTATTGCACAAGAAAAGAGAGTGTTCTGGGCCTAGTTTGGTGCAAAAATGAGTAAGGGGAGGTCTCAGCGAGCGACAAAAAAGGGAGCTCTGATCTCCTAATCGAGGCTCAATCACGGTGAATGGAGGTGCGGGGGATGTAGAAAATGTGAGGGGGAAGATGATAGAGGCATTGGTGGGTCGGAACAAAGGCATTTACGAAAGGAAATGGTGGCCGGAGCTCAAGCTCCTGTAAACTACAAATGATGATTTTACAGAATACAAGACAAAACAAAATAAAAGGCGAAACTAGTCTACTGCTACTACCAGGAATCTAGAAAGTGAGAAAACTAGGGATCTACCACGTAACAATGAGCTAAGGTGGAGCTCCACCTGAGCTACTCCGACGAGCTCAGATCACTGCCTCCAGACCTCTTCCTCCACGCCAAATGGCTCGGCGAGGTTGCTACAGTCACCAACAACCTCAGGCACAAGAAGAATCGGAGATTTTGAGGGTAGAGCAATATCAAAATTCAAATGAAGGTCGACTACGGGTATATGTATATGGGACTCTTGACCAAGGGCTCCTGCTTGAATCAACGATCCATTGATCAAGGAGTGATGCATGCGTGAAAAGGCTAGAATTGAGAATCAAAGGTCAAAGATGAATCGAGTCGAAAGGATGCAAGAATCGAAGAGGAAAAATTGAGGAAGATAGAGGTGTATCACCTAACAGGCGCAGACCTAGGGGGCTGGAGAGTTGACTGATGTCAACCAATACCTATCTCCCATTGGTACACGTAAGACGTTAGAAGATAAAATAGAAAATAAACGAATTAATAAATTGAAATAAAATAATAAATGAAGCAATTAAATAAAACTTAAAACACAAAAAATATTTATTTTATATAGTATTTTATTATAATTTTTAGTTATTTTTACAAGTGAATTTATTCGGTGTTAATTTTTATATGTATAATTATAAGTATTTTATTTTTATTTATTATTTTATTATTTATATACATAACTTATATATTCATAACTTATTTTAATACATATGTACATATTTTTATTTTATTTTTTGAAGTTATTTATTTATTTAAATAACTAAGTATATGTATGATATATGTGTAATACATGTGTTCTTTACTTATATATCAAAGTATTTTATTTATTTTATTATATTTTTATGGTTTTATTTTGTTTTAATTATGTGCATATATTTTAAGTAATATTTACAATACATACATATATATATATATATATATTGCACAATGGGGGTCCAAAAGCTAACTTGTGCATCTTAACTCCAAATTGAATGAAATCATCTTCATTAATAGATAATATAATTTTATGATGAACAATAAAGGTGAGTTTGATGAATTTTGAGCTTGTATGGAGAAGATGTAAGAAGCTTTCCTTGGGCTTTTTATTCCGTGTGTCCGGACACACTATACATTATTTTTAAATGAAATAAATTTTATATTTTTCTTTGTATTTTTATGTACAAGTTTCATTTTCAAAGTTTGTTTATTTGAGGTAAAAAATATAAAAATAAAATGGTTCTTAAAATATTTTTATGAGGAATTAAATTAGGGGTTTAGTTCATTTATTGGCCCTTATCTCCTCCTACTTTATTCCTTGTCGACCAAGTCATCATGGTGACTGCATCTCAACGTTTAGAATCATTCAATACCTTTGGTATTTCATTTTTTTCTTTTCTTTTTTCTTTTATTTTAGAATTAAATCAATGATTTTATACAATATTTATAATATAAATATTGAATGTTATTTGTACAATCACTACAGGCGGGTGGGTCTAAGGGGACGGTCGTAGACCGTCCTTTTTGTCTCTAGAACCGTCCCCTCTGATCAACGGGGACGGTTTCCAAAACCGTCCCTTCAGCCACCGTCTCATTTGACTATATGGGACAGTTATAACAACCGTCTCATGTAATGAACCATTGGCGACGGTTGTAACCGTTCCCTTACACGAAGCTATTAGGGACGGTTGCGACCGTCCCTACAACCTAAATTATTAGCGACGGTTACAACCGTCCCTAATGGACCTCAACATTTTGAGACGGGCCAGAAAACCTTTGGGGACGGTTACACCCGTCTCATGCGTTTCGCAGACGCGACGGTTGTAACCGTCCCCTGTGCCTTAGCGTATAAAGCGACGCCAACATAAGTATATAAGGGACGGTTGCAACCGTCGCGTCTGTCCAACAAGAGGGGACGGTTACAACCGTCCCTAAACGTCTTCTGTTGGCGTCGCTATAGACCTTTCCAGGCTTCTGTTGGCGTCGCAAAAAGACCTTCAGAGTAGACGGGACGGTTACAACCGTCGCATATATTTGCATTTAGGGACGGTTACAACCGTCCCATCTACACTTTAGGTCTTTTGCGACGCCAACAGAAGCCTGGAAAAGTCTATAGCGACGCCAACAGAAGACTTTTAGGGACGGTTGTAACCGTCCCTTCTAGTGTAGAATCTATAGCGACGCCAACAGAAGACTTGTTGGGACGGTTCAAACCGTCCCAAGTGCTCTTCCCTAATGGGGACGGTTAGAACCGTCCCCAATAGTCTCCGTGCTTCCTGATCGGCGAGATAAACTTAAACGACGTCCAAACGATTGTCCATCGAACTTGTAATTATTTTCACTTCTTAACCATCTATGACTGACCGGTAAGAAACGACGATGTCCCAAATAACAATGTTTCATACTCGCATTCAGCCATGTCGAATGTGTTTTATCCATACAAATCGGACATGCGAGTTTACCTTTCGTACTCCATCCTGATAAATTGGCATATGCTGGAAAATCATTAATTGTCCACAATAAAAAAGCACGCATTGTAAAGAATTCTTTCTTTACCGCATCATACGTACTAACTCCAGAATTCCACAGAATCTTTAGTTCGTCAATCAAAGGTTGCATATATGTATCTATCGCATTACCTGGCCCCTTAGGACCAGGTATCAATAACGACATCATCATAAAGGAAGATGCCATTGACATCCACGGTGGCAGATTATATGTAACAAGAATCACAGGCCAAATAGAGTAACTCGTACTCATATTTCCGAATGGATTAAAGCCGTCAGAAGCAAGACCCAATCGTACGTTTCTTACTTCTTCTGAAAACGATGGATACATTTCATCAAACTTTCTCCACTCCTCTGTATCTGATGGATGTCGCATAACACCGGTTACATCTTTCTTTTTGATATTACTGTGCCATATCATCATTTTAGCTGTTCTTTCGTATGAATACAATCTCTGTAATCGGGGAATCAAAGGAAAGAACCTTAAAATCTTCTCTGGTTTTTTCCTCTTCGAATCAGTATCATTATTCTTATATCTGCTACTTTTGCAGTCAGGACATTTATCTAAATTTGAGTAATCCTTCCAATATAAAATGCAGTCGTTCGGACATGCGTCAATTTTCTCGTAGTTCAGTCCAAGTGCACGAAATCTAGACTTAGCATCCTTCCAGTCCTTTGGAAAGTTTTCTGGATTATTTAATAATGTCCTAATCAAAAGTAAGACATCCGTCATCGTAACCGCTGTACACCGATTCTTCACTTTTATCTTAAACATCTCCAGAAGAAAACGTAATCGAGTCATTTTGACTCCAGAGCATAACGGTTTCTCTGCATCTAATTTTTCATGCAACGTATCCGGAAGCGAATCCATCATTTCATCGGTTTCATGTCCTCGAATATTATCTACCATCTCAAATATAGCATCACGGTCTTGTATTTCTGAGACATCTCTTTCATCATCAACGTGTACATTACTATCTTCTTCTAAATTAACTCCTTCACCATGATATGTCCAATTCGTATAATGTAGCCAAAATCCATTTAATATCAAATGCTCGTAAACTGTGGCTCGATTTTGGGTCAAAGTATTTTTACATCTTATGCAAGGACAATGTATCTTATCTCCTTCACCTCCTACAATATGATAGTGCGATTCATATCGAAAAGCCCAGTCTATGAATCCGATAACTCCTTTATTATACGTCCGATAGTCATCGAATCTTTTGTTCATCCAACTTTTATCCATTGCCTAAAGGTAAGATATAAAGTTAATTTCAAAAATGTTTGGTAGTTAACAGATTTTAAGTACAACCTAACTATTCTGCTAAATATCATGTGGCACACTTGGCCTTCGATCCAGAGAGTCCGGTCTCGGTCTACCCCTCCTCCTCCCGACAAATCGGGTTCAGGAGCAGCGCTTGGCAGGGCAGGCTACGGCATGTAGGATCGAAGGAAAATTAATCGGCTATACACAAATACTCTACTTAATGAAAAAATATTATACTAAATAGCATGTGGCACACTTGGCCTTCGATCCAGAGAGTCCGGTCTCGGTCTACCCCTCCTCCTCCCGATAAATCGGGTTCAGGAGCAGCGCTTGGCAGGGTAGGCTGCGGCACGTAGGATCGAAGGAAAATGAATCGGCCATACAAGTCAAAGTTAATCTTTAAATAAGACTTACAAGCATTTACCTAAATTAATCATCTTCTATCACTAATAGCATTTAATCATAATCAAGAGTAATCTACTGATTTAAGCATTTGACTAAACTAATCTACGGACTTAATCAAGATTTATCACAATTAGGCATTTATCCACTATTTTTTAATCTACTATCTTAAGCATTTGACTAAACTAATAAGAATATCAAAAAAATATGCAACCATAAGCATGATGAAAATATATGAAATTAAGAACAAAACTTACAACCAAGTAATGCGGCGGGCAAGGCGGCGGACGGACGGGCACGAGTTGAGGCCGAGGAGGAGGGCGGCGACGAGAAGGAGGTGGAGGAGGAGGAGGGCGGCGGCGAGAGGGAGGAGGAGGAGGGCAGCGGCGAGAGGGAGTAGGAGGAGGAGGGCGATGGCGAGAGGGAGTAGGAGGAGGAGGAGGGCGCCGGCCAGTGGGAGGAGGAGGAGAGCGGCAGTGAGTTGGGAGGAGGAGGAGGCCGGCGGCGAGTTGGGAAAGGAGGAGGAGGGCGGCCGCGAGTTGTGAGGAGGAGGAGGAGGATGACGGCGGCGGCGAGAGGGTGGAGGAGGATTGACGAGGCGGCGAGAGGGAGGAGGGGGAGGAGGAGGGCGGCGGCGAGAGGGAGGAGGACGAGCGACGACGGCGAGGTGGGGTGAGGGAGGAATGGGCGGAATGAGAATGAGGAAGAGCCGCCTGCGTCGGGAAGGGTATATCACCATCGGGGACGGTCAAACAACCGTCCCCTATATGAATGATCGGGGACGGTTATGAGTGAACCGTCCCCTTTTCTAAGGGCAGAGGGTACGGTTTTGCAACCGTCCCCTATAAGGAACTATCGGGGACGGTTGCAACCGTCCCCTATAGTTTGATATAGGCGACGGGCACAGTGGAGTAATTGGGACGGTTATAACCGCCCCCTAAAGTTCCCGGGTTGACAAAAAAATGAACTGGGGCTAGCCTATTTAGGGACGGTTTAAGAACCGTCCCCAAAGGTCTTATGTATAGGCGACGGGCACAGTGGAGTAATGGGGACGGTTATAACCGTCCCCTAAAGATCCCGGGTTGACAAAAAAACATACTGGGGCTACCCTAGCTAGGGACGGGTAAAGAACCGTCCCTAAAGGTCTCTTAATGGCGACGGTCAGTACCAACCGTCGCTATTACATCCGAAAGGGGACGGTTTGCGTCTGACCGTCCCCGATACTGTTATTGGGGACGGTTACTCCTTGACCGTCCCCAATAAGCGTCCCTAAAGGGCGTCCAGTTTGTAGTGAATTTAATGTTATTTTTATACATTTAACTAGGGATTTAAGGCTAAAATGAAAGAATAAAGGTGATGAAACGGAGATTCATCACCCCCTATACATGCCTTTGCTAGTCCATAACAAACACTTATGCCCATAAGTGCAGAAAAAGAAAATAAAGAAAAGAAAAAAAAGAACTTAGGATGATTTTTGACTCTTGAACTTGTCTTATTAAAATCAAAGTTTGGAGCTCAGTTAAAACCTTTGGATTCTTGGTTTGTTTGGAATCACATCAATGCTAGGATATGTGAATCAACAACCCTTAGGTTCCATAATCCTATTATCCAATTCTATTCACAATCAAGTTATTACCATCCTCTCAGTATCATACTCTCGCAACCTTGAAATGATAGATCCATGTGTGTGAATTTTTTTATCTCTTCCCAGAAAAACCACTAAACTATCAAGGAGTTTGCTCCTCTGATAACTCATTCTCGTGGAGACAGATATTTCCTTCTAAGGTTAGGTTCTGCCGGTTTTCGCAACTGAAATGGGCGAGAAAGTAGAAGAATGGAAAAAGAAGTGAGAATAGACCAGTGTAGTCTTCATTCCCTTGTGAAGCTCGGTTAGTGTAACTGCATATTCACCAAGAAGCATGCTTTTTCTGTAAGCTCCATATTTTTGTGAAACTTTTGGTGTAATCTTATTTGGATATTTTCTTTGACTTTGCATTGCTTCTGCATTCTTGTTTGTGTCCTGATGGATATATCATCTTTTCGTCCGCCCATGTTTTGGGATCTTAGAAAAAGTTACGCCAGCAGACCATTCCTCATTCGAAGCATTGTCTCAATCCACTCTCCAATCGTTACATATCATGGTCACCGGAAGAAGTGAGTTAGAGTACCGATTTCGACAATCCTCAATAATGGTTCCTAAGACACCCTTGACGAAGCGTCCTAACATTGTCACTACTTAGACTTTAATATCTTTCAACAATCCAACTGAGTTGAGATAAGTGTTAAGTGCGAGGTTTCTAGTCAAACCACTGTCTCAAGAGTCGTACAGATGATATGAAAGGTTCTAGTTAGACACATTGAATCGACTCATGAACATAGTCTCATGAAACCTAAAGAATTAAGTCAGGGTGATCAGAAGTATTCCAATTCCAATCCTTAATGGGTTCCTTTGAAATTAAGTGGATTATAGTCTATACCAAGCTCCAATCCTAAGACTTTATTTTAGACTCATCCAATTGTCTTGATCATTCCCGAAAAAAATCCAAATGTTATGTACAATGCAAAAGAAAATCTTTTCGTCAAGCAATTTTCTATTTGAACTTTTTATCAATTTTTTCAAAAAGGTTTTGCAAAATTTTATTTAGATTTCTAAAATGATTTTGCAAAATTTATGGAGTTTGAGTTTTGAGATTTTTAGGGATTTTTGAATAAAGGTCAGTGAAAGAATTATGTACAGATATCTACACGGGAGTGCTTCTAATTTACAAGAATTAGGGTGTATTTTTACACATGGAATTTAGAAGGTGTGTGTAGTAGTTATTTACAAGTTCTATATACTGGTTTTATACAATTTTTATAACAACCGTTATTTGAGCTGTTATTTACACAAGGTTCTCAAAACATTGTAAATCATTTTCACAAGCATTTTGAAAACTCACTTTTGCAAATAATTTGACAAATATTTTTACAAACATTTACAAAATTTGAAAATTATTTGCAAAGTTTTTTCAAACACTATGCATATATTTTTCAAAATATTTATACAATTATTTTCCAGATCATTTGCAAATCAATTTTAAAAAATTTTGTTCAAATAAATAAAAATTGCATATGAAAGATTTTTATAAATGTTTCAAAATATTTTACAAAATATTTTCCAAATGGTTTTCAAAAATATTTTTCAAGATATTTTCCAACCATTTTTCAAATCATTTTGCAAAATATTTTTAACCGATTTATTACATATATTCTCAAAGAATTATATGTATATTATTAATAGCCGTATTATTGAAAATACGAAAGTACGAGTTATGACTAAAGTATATACAACATATATACGATTCTTCTATACTTAGCTTGAACTATGTCGTCATAGATCGGAGAGAAAAGAAAGACAGAACTCGTAGTAAGTATAGAAAAGCCTATACTACAATGATTAAATAATGGACGAATGTGAAGTTGACTGTCCCCCCTATATTTAGAATCAAGTAATCCTAAGTATAGCATACTGTATACAAGACATGGAGGGTTAAGGGTGGGAATTTAGAAAATCATCGGCTCGACCTGTCCCCCATATACTTAGGGTAAAATATCCTTAAATATAGACATGCTATCAACAAGATGAGTGACATGTGAGGGATCAAAGAATAAAAATCTCGGAGTACTCAATCCTCCCTATACTTAGAACAAAGTACATCCTAAGTATATACGGAAGAATTAGAAACGAGAAAAGGAAAAGAAGAAAAGAAGAAAATGAATTGTTATGTGATTTTGAGCTTAAGAATACGATACATCTGTATCTGTAAGCTCTTCTTGAAAAACTACTTGAATTGAGTCTACAACGGACATGAATGTGTCGTACTATAAGTACGGCTTCAGCAACTATCCATTGACCACAAAACACCGTGCATCAGTTGACAATTCAGATATCAATAAGCTCCCGTTGTCACGCACAGTTTTCACTATAAACGGTCCGGTCCACTTGCTCTTCAGTTTGCTTGGAAATATTTTCATCTGAGCGTCAAACAACTACGCCTTTTGTCCATGCTCGAAAGTCTTCCCGTGGATGTGCTTGTCGTGCTATTTCTTGACTTTCTCCTTGTACATTAGACTGTTGTCGTACGCATAGTTTCTGAATTCTAGCAGTTAGTTTAGATCAACTTTCTGTTTTTTCCACCTTTCTCGGAGTCCAAGTTACACATATTCAATGCCCATAACGATTTATGAATCAATTACACGGGGAAATGACATGGCTAGACATAAACGAGGCGGTAGGGAGACATGCCAAGATGAGACTTGTACACAATGCAGTAAGCCCAAAAAACTGAATCGAGCAACTGTGACTAATTCTTCCTACCAAATCACCTATCTCTCACACGACTCTCCTCATGGGAGGCCTAGCTTCGTCTCTGGTGAGCTGAAGATTCAAGCATCGACACTCCTTTTCAACCTATGAATAACCCCGAGACAAGGGGGTATTAATTCAATTCCCTTTTAAGGTGAGATACGTCCAAATATAATGGTTTGAGTTCCACCATCCTCAACGAAGAAGAAAACCTCAAAGTACCAGTTCTACTTCGATTCGTGTCCATTTTTGTATGAACGAGATGATGCTAATGGTTATATCCTTTTCAGGTATTTGGTTAAGAAAATAGAGGCCATTATAGGCCTCACTTAAGAGTGGCTGGAGCCTGGAGTACTGATAGAGGTCTGATCATCAGCCCTTTCATGTCTTTACCAACCCCATCCATCCTTGATCCCTTCATCGAAGAGGATGAACATATGCGCTTCTCGGGACATCTGGTTACTAGAACAGAGCTCCAAAGCACCTCGAAACATCGACAGAGCAAGCAACTAAACTATCGAATCTCTACCAACCTACTATCGCTCGAGAAGGTTCCCATCAGAGAAAAGAAGCCTCCTATGCAACACGTGTTATAATCCAGGTTGTTCAACTCTGAGTCTGAGACCTTGCCAATATTCAAGTTTATTTAAGAACCCTAACCAGGGGTGTGCTTGAAACAAGGGATGGTTTTTTGACTTATTGCTTTTAGGTCCTTCTAAGAGGGATCTAAATGTAATTTAAAACCCTTATTTTTATTACATTTTAGGGATTTTTACTCGACATATCCTATAAACTTTACCAATTACCTCCATGACCTTTGAAACAACCTAATTCCTCCATCGACCCCGTAAACTTGATAACCCTTACCCAACAGACCTTATGGTTAGCCCAATCCATTTACCCGTTAAAATTAACTGAATTCTGTTATGTTCTTTTACATCATACCCATTTTATTTATCGAATTTACATTGCCACTCCACCACATCTCCCTTTCCCACCCAACACCCACAACATCCTCGACCTCCACCACCCTCTCCCTCTTCCTCCTCGACCCCCGCCGCCCTCGCCCTCCTCCTCCTCACCCTCTGCCCTCGCCCTCCCATGCCCTCCGTCCTCGATCTCTGCCCTTGCCCTCCCGCCCTCGCCATCCCATGCCCTCCCGCCCTCGCACTCCCACGCCCTCCTCCTCACCGCAACCTCAATCTCTGCCTTCTACCCACCGTGAAACTTCCTACTAATCGATACCAATAACCTCACCCCGTTGTTCTCCAAATCTCAACAAGTAACCACAACCAGTTCTTGACCTTTATCTGCCATATCCGAGATATTGGGAGGCTGAGCTCCCCAATCCACCGGCACCGCCCGCCCCATCACCCGCCTCGCCCTCGGGTGCTCCGGAATCGGGTGCATCTCCATTTTCACCACCATTCCCCCCTCGATCTTTGTCCTCGCCTGCCCCCGTATTTCCGCCTGATACCTCTTTATCTGCTTCTTCGACACCACCATCCCCATGCCGACCGCCACTTGGTCGCACTTGGGGAACACCCACGCGTAGAAGTTCGAGGTCACGTCGTTGCCCATGTACATCTCTGCCAGGTCGTTGTAGTACTCCATCTTTTCCGCTGACAACCTGATCCGTTCTTAGAATGCGATCGTGCAGGATAGTCTCCTGCATCGATGAGCTTCGCCACGCGGCTGTTGGCGCCGTCGGCGTCAATCACGACGTCGATCTCGAGCGAGGTCGGGGTGCTATCCGCTGACGAGATGTAGCAGGGGATGTAGGGGGAGTGCGGTGATTCGGGGAGGTCGAGGGCGGTGATGAGGGTGGGGTTGGATTGGGCGTCGTGGGTTTGGGCACGGGAGCAGAGGAAGGAGTCGAGGAGGAACCGACTGGGCCGCCGTCATCGAGGGGGTGGGGGAGGATGGGGTTGTGGGAGGAGCAGGAGATGTGGCGGCGGGGGAGATGGGAGTGGTGGAGGGGGTTTTCGAGGATTTGAGGGGCTTTGAGGTGTTGAATGGGTTGGCGAGGTGGAGGTGGAAGGGCATTTTGGGTTGGGAAGGAAGAAGAGAGGTGTATGCAATGATTTGTTGGGGAAGGGGAGAGGAGTGTGCGTGCAACGGTGCTCACTGCTCTCTGTTTTTTATTTTGCAGAGTTGCAGAAGATGGTAGCGGTGGAAGAGATGCAGTTCCTCCACCCGATGATCAGCCTCCAGTTGAGCGAGAAAGATTGACCTAGGGAGAGCTCCGTGTTGCAGCATCCCGCAATAGCTCAGCCTCCATCAATTTTGCCTCCTACGTCGAGGTTCGTCACCCTCCAGATCCTCCGCAACTTCCCGTTTGATTGGGTAGAAGAAGAGGATGAAGAAGGAGGAGGAGAAGGAATGAGAGAGGGAGATTGAAGATCTACCGTTGATTTTTCTTTAGTTTGATTAACTCAAGTTTAACTCAAGTAATTGACTCCAATAAAGTTAAATATGATGACATGATTTGTGGGGTAATACGGAGCAAGTTTACGAAGTCGAGGGAGGAATTAGGTTGTTTCAAAGCTCATGAAGGTAATTGACAAAAATTATAAGGTCTGTTGGGTAAAAATCCCTACATTTTAATCCATATTACTTACATGGTGTTTTCACAGGGGCTTGTATTACATAGCCTCCTGGCATAAATATTTTTGTTGAAATTTCTTTCAAGTCTTTATAACTTGTTAGTTATTGTAACCAAAGACATAAAAATTCATGAAACTCAAAAATTTTATAAATATTTTGAACTTTTTATTTCTGTGCATATTATACATATTTTTAGTAAAAAAACTCTCACTTGTGTGATATATAGTTGCAATTATTTTTTAAATAAAATTGGTTAAAAAGTCATTTATAGATTCAAAAAGAAAATGAAAATAAAAAATCAAAAACTATAAAAATACAGAAGATATAAAATCCATACAAGTTATAAAATACACACTCCCACATTAAACACATATTTATCTATCTGTAGCTATAATAAAAATATTAAAATGTACATACTTTTCAAAAATTGTATAAATAGTATAAAAGATAAAAATAAAATAAAAATTTTCAGGGTATTAAAAGATAGAAAAACACCCGAGGAATTGCCACCTATCTTTCTATCACTTCATTCATCATAGTTCTTAAAATGCCTCCATGAGTTTGACTATGGACCATAACCATGTAAAAGAAATATAAAAAGTGTCTATCGATAGCTTTTACAAGTACTTGTAACATCTCCGGATTTTAATTTTTGAACCGCTGATTAGGAAAATCGATCGTTACAACTTGTTAGGTTCATGACTTAAATGGATTCGTTGACAACAAAAAAATGCTTTAGTCCAAGTTATTAAGTAATCTTCCTACACTCTTGCATCTCACACTTTATGAGTATTAGATATGTGAATATTATGTTTAAGGTGTTACAACATTCCCCGCTTATGTTTACAATGTTCTCGTCACGATATGACCAATCACTTATTTAGTACTGAATAGTAGCAGCTGCATACTCCATGCTTGGATCCTCTAGGGTAGTCTTCGAGTGTCATTTGATACATATGTATCCGATCGTATCCTTTTCGTTCTCTAACGGAACTATTTTGTGCATTGTGGTGTCGTAATCATGAATGGGAATCCATTTATAGGATTTAGATATTATTGGAGAAGAAGGTAGAAAAAGGAGGTAAGAGGAAATGTGGAATATGGGCGTACAGGTGAAGAGGCGACGTTCTTGGAAGGAGAGGCGTTGGATTAGTATATTGCTCGGCATCGACCTAAGGTTTTGTTCCTCTGCACCTCAATCCAACTAAAAACTTAAACTCCAGCATTCAGTAATTACCGATATAATAGAGATAGTAGTGGTGCTTTGTCCTTATCTTTTCCACAGAGAGCAAATTCCGTAAATATCCGAATCTAGGATCCAAATACATGAAAGCAAATACTTTTATTTACAATTACATGTTGGTTACCATAACACGTTGACGAGCACTTGTACACCCTTAGCACACTTTAACATCTACCCGTAATTACATAGTGATTACCAACCTAATTAATTAGCAAATGATCACATCGAAGCTTAAGCACTACCCAAATTTGACCTTGTGAGCGCTTGAGAAATGCTTAGCTTCGTTGTCTGCGTCTTTTTCCCCTTCTCTCCCGATATCTGAGTCATTAGCAATGAAGCACCGACACCATCGCGAAATCGAGAATCATAACCGTCGCCTCTTCCTTTTCGCTCCCTCTGCCATCTCGTCGTCGTAGGGAGAGCCCATGCTTGATCAGCTAGTACAGGGCTACGTTTAGCGCTCGTTCGACGTCGGGGAAGAGAGGTATATATGTTCCTGATGCGTTGAGTTTGCAAGAGGATATGTCTCTCGTATACAAGGTCAGGAATTACTTGGCGATCAAGGCAGTGCTTGAAGGTCGTCTTATTGTTAAATAATTACGTTGAATTAGATGCTAAGAGAGGAAGAGTTATTGGAAAGACGAGAATATTTTAGTTACTTTCAACGCGTATGCAATAATTAAGATTCTACTCGTAAAGAGCACGAGTATAGGGCCTATAGGCTACAAAGCTTTAGTCCGTGTGTTTTTGACTTTCAATTGCGGGTTAACGATATGGAAGGTTCGCGGCCCTTTCTTGATGCAAATCATGGCTCTCAAGTTTTGTCACACCGAAATTCTCAACAGAACCAAATTATGCTCGATTTATCCCCAGATCGGTCGTTGTTTGTTTCTTCGATTTTGGTGACCATATGTGGATGCGGATGATATATAAGCTAGCCCTCCTAACCTTAGCATGTCATCACGCAGCAGTAAAACTTACTTCACATTACTTCACACCGTCAACGTGTTGGGATAAGTCCGGTCCTTGGGGATTTTACAAATATCACAAGGATAATTTGGAGTGCACGTCTCCTGGAATCGAGGAAGGGCTCGCAATAGAGTCGTGCATGTCCCATGCACGTTTTTGGAAACTCAAGACCCCTACTTCACGTAGGAGTAGGAGATACAGAGGCGGTCGGAGTCATATAAAAAGACCACATACACGGCCAAGGATGGACATCTCCAAGCTTGATCATCTCTCTCTCTCTCCCTCTTTCTCGGTTCTCTCTCTCCCAAAGCAAGGCGAGAAGCCAGGGGCACGCGGAGCTGCCCGCCGAAGGTGCAAGAAGCCACCACTAGCCGCAAGGAGCAACCGTTCCAAAGGCGCGACGAGCAGCTCGTAGGAGGCGCAAGGTGCAACCGCAGAGAGGTCTATTCTCCCTTATGTTGGACATGAGAGCCCACAACGAGCCATTTTGCAATAATTGTTATTGCAAATATTATTCCCTGACTCGAAATGAAAAATAACTAATTTGCATAACATGTCCTTTAGTACAATTAGGGTTACGTACCATGGCCACCTTAATGATCATACATCTGTTGATTCAATTATTGAATCATAGAGGCTGGTGCTTGGATAAATATCTAAAAAGTTAGCGACTCATCAAGCACCGTCAAATGATTGTTAAGAGATGATCTCCAACTTGAGTAGGAGATGGCAATCCATTCTCATTTGGCTGATATCTAACCAACTTCTTGATGCATGTCCTCTGCGTGGGAATAAAGATTCAGAGGTATCAGATTAGTTAGGTCAAAGAGTTAACTTAACGAGATCGAGATAACCAAAGACCTATGTCGTATACTATCACGATATAGGCACGCATCCTCTGACCAGAGACAGATGTGTTACTATATGTTTGAGTATGTACATTTGGCAGACCAATAGGTTGATGACTTAAAAGGTCTATACACCAGCGCGTTGGTGTGCATGCAAGGGCATATGAGTAATACGATCTCTCAAATGGATCATACATGTTCATTGCTAAACCGGAAGACATGAGCTCACTCGTGAGATATTGGGAAGAATCAAATTCCATACGTGGTCATCTCGCTTGGGAATCTTGACTGAATTTGTAAGATTTGATATATGCTTTTGGAAAGTATATGTTCAACACTTGGTTATGATATATGCTTTTGGAAAGTATATGATCGATACCAACCCCCAACGATCGAATGAGAAACTTAATGATAAAACTCAAAACGAGACAATCCAAAATGAGATCTAAAACTTCGGGTTTATTCTAGGTCTTCCAGTATACATGATGTATATGTATTAGGAATACCTGAGGGTGATGTGATCATAAACGATTGTAACGCTTCCATTCCGAAGGAGTGATGGAACATGATTGGATTTTAGCGACTCCTCTCAATACAAAAGTAATCTGATATTGGTCCAAATGTTGGACAGTGATCTGAATGTGATTCAGATACAATGAAAAAAATTAGATTTACGGTTTTAATTTAATCAAACATCTATGGGAGGTCTACAAGATATGGATTTGAGATATGATCTCAATATCCAAGTCACTATAAATACAATCTCCATGTCCTTATCTCCAAGTATCTGCAGAGAAAGAGCATTATCCTTGAAAGAGTTCAAGGATAATTTCATTGTTGATAATGTATCCGAGCATTGAGAAATGGATAATTAAATGTGATTTAATTATCATGAATAATATGAATTTGATTCATATTATCTGGACCTATAAGGAGAGTTATCTAATATAATTAAATATGATTTAATTATTAAAGATGTGAATAATATAAATATAATTTATATTATTTGGACACATGAGAATAGAGATCCAAGATCATTAAATGTGATTTAATTACCATGGATATGAATAATATTGATAACACTATCCATATTAATCACATATATTATAAATTTGACTTATATTATATAAGAGAGAGCTATCGGTAAATAACATTTACAAATTTAAATGTTGACGTGAATTGGATTCACATTGGATATTTAATTAAAAATATAATTTACATTTTATTTTAAGTTGTAAATGTGATTCACAAATTTCCAATGGCATGATTGCAATATTTACAAAATAATTTGGATTTATTTTTGTGAAATAATTTGCAATAAAAGTTGTTGCAAATTTTGGAGTGGATCATGAGATAATGCAATCTCATGAAATAGGAGTGGCATGCCATCTTCCGAAATAGGAGGGTGAACGACCACCTAATCCTATACGGAATTGGTGGTGGTCCCCTTTTCATGTGGAAGGAGGCTTGGTTCCTTCCTATTTCTTAAAGGATGATTGATTTGGTTAAATTGGAATATATTGATGATTATTCAATATATTTAATTTAACTTAAATTAATTATTATTGCAAATATTTTTGCAACAAAATCATGGCCATTGAAAGAAATACAAATCAATCTCCACCATTGGATTTGTGTTGTCCACAAATTGGGATCCATGGTTTCCTAAAATATTATAAAAGGAGAGGCAACCCTATCTCTTCTTTTGTATGAAATGAAAAAGACAACAACTCTCTCTCTCTCTCATTCTCTACACATCCTCTCTCCTTCTCTCTCAACATGTGGCCGTCCATATGTTGGCCTAGAGAAGAACGTCGTCGTCGCCATGCCGTCATGTTGCTGCTTCGACTGCTCGTGGATCTCCATCTCCTTCGATGTACCTCATCCATGAAGAAGACATCGGATCTCATATGATGAGATCAGGAGATTCACCACTCGAATAAACAACTTGGATTGTGAGAAGCACACAGTTCATCCTCACGCCCGCAAGCATCTCCTTTGCTAAGTCGGACTTGATATAGAAGGTCACTTCATTTAGAGACTCGATCCAACCACGCTTCAAGAGGTAAAATCTAATACTTACTTATGTTTTAGATGGAATGATTCAAGAAGTGTTCTTGGATCATGTGTTTCATCGTATTAAAATTTTTTAAATTCCGCTGCCCCGAGCAACTAGTACGACTTGGCGCTCCCGATCATATATGGTGTGATATCCACGCTTCCGTGATGCACTTAAGGATTTTTCCATATCTTTCAAGTGGTATCAGAGTCGGGTTGAAGGTGTTGGATACGATCCATAAACCTAAGACGACATGAGCACTTTAGGGTTTGTGAATTTTCATCGCATATTGTTCATGCGGCCCTATACTTTTGTGATTTTTTTCACCGTGTTTAAAGTCAAAATTATGTTTCTCATTAAATAAGGAAATCATGGGACTTGAGTTTGCGTGATTTAGAATATGTATGCTCAAGTTATGCCTTTTTTTATTGAAAATGTATCCACTATTTTGGGAAGCTGAATTATGACGTGTTTAAAGAGTTAACTATAGTTTTGATTCACCTTGAAATGCATGCAAATCACTTGGGTTCTGTTGTATATCAAATTAGCAAACTATAGAAACTTATTTTGCATTATTTAGATTTAAATTGATTAAGATATGCTAATTTTGGTAAGTGAAGGTCACTGTTGAAAATTACTTTCCTAATCAAGAATCTTGTGATTGCCATTTAATCAATAATAAAATTAATGTTTAATTTCCTGAAATAATTATTGCTGAATATCTTTGAAATACTTATGATGATTATTTTCTTAAATGACATTAGCTTAACTACAATTGATTAGATATGATCTGGATCACTATTAGTTACATCAATCCCAACAAACATAGTTGCTTGAATATGATTAGGGATTTGTTTAGCAAATCTCCTTATAATATTATTAAAAAATATTTTGATAAATATTATATGATATAACTTCGGTTGAAAGACTGATTGCCATCACAAATACAAAATGATCAAATCGCATTATCTTGACCGGAGACGGATATTGTATCTAGTCGAGGATGATGGGGTAGCAGGTTGCTCCGGGAGCGGTCTGTTCCACTCCCGTCGATACTGGCCATGATAGAGGGTAAGGAAAGGATAATGCTTGAAATGATCATGATGTATTTTTCTAATTACTAAAATTCAAATAATACATATTTTGAGATTATACCATCCTTCAAATAATAATCAAAATTGTTTGTTGGTTGATTAATTATATCAATAGTTGATTTAATATGATTAAATTAAATAGATCTAATTAAATACTCTATTATGAATAGAGTACTATCTCCCTTGAAAGAATTAATCACATGAATATGATTCATAATGATTAATTAAAATTTGAACAAGATACAGAGGATCACATGAGTGACATCCATGGTCTCCCGTCAAGGCGAAGGGTTCCGTTGCCAGGGATTGTATGTAGGAGACACTTGTTTGATGTGACAGCTCCTGCATACAAGCACATTTGGATCGGGCTCTTTACTTCTCGAAAGAGTAAGGCCATATGCGTAGTGACCTCAATACCGGTTCCTCATATTATTAAGGCGATATTGGATTGCGCATAGAGAGTGATATTCCTGTTGACGGTTGGTTCAATTAACAACAGGTCAACATCAACATCTCCTTAGGGATGGTGGGACACGGGTGTTAAAAACCGAATTGGGAAATGCAAGTTCGACTTGCAAGGTGGAATGAGTTCCGCTTTTTTTATCCGAGTTACAGTTTCTCATATATTGGGATGTAACAAAGATAAGAAAGGAGATCCCAGATCTTGCTTGAGATATAATGGTAAGTATATCTCTTACATTGAAAGTGAATAAGGGAATGCACTTTCAGTGTTGACAAGATAGGGCAACTTTGATATATAAATTCCTAAATAAAAGTAATATATATATATATATATATATATGCAAATATTTTATTTCATAAAATGCTTATTATACCCACTCAATACTATACTCAATAATAGCCAGTAAAATATCATGAATTTGTTTCATGATCAATATATTGTACTAGCAATTGGATACATAATGTATGTAGTTGCAATGTGCAAGTTTCCTCATAATAACGAGGAATGGCAATTAAATGGATAATAAAACAACAACCCACTATTTGTATATCTAGTCTTGATCTCTCATCGAGTGTGCTTTGGAAGTATCATCTCGATGATGATCGTAATTATCTAAAATCCTTATAAAATCTAAGAAGATGTTTTGGCATACATATGTGCTCTCAATATTTAATCATGAATGACATGGTTCACTGCATTGTGTAAAATGGTGGATGTACTCAAAATGTTTGAATACATACCTGAACCAAAGTCTATAAGAGTTAAGATGGATGTAGATATGATGTGTGTCATCATTCTACTGTCTATACTCAAGTCATTCATGAAGCTTAATAATATTCATATTGTATGAATTCAATGAAGCTTGTATAAATGTTGAAATGCTCTTATATTGAAATCTTTTGAGTTCAACATAAGAGACTCTTTATCTTAAGAAATAACTGTTTATAGATGAAGGGAGCGCATTAGAAGTATGGGTCTGACCTTAGTGAGAAGGAAAGTTAAGAGTTGATTGTACTTCTGTGACTTCCATATGACATCCAAAGAGTTAGATGAATACCAATACTGCAACAAGCCAATGTATTGATAGTATGACTATCTAAACTATCTAAGATCCTTAGAGAAGGATACAGATAATGCATCAGGATATTATACATCTACATATCATCATTGAAATTAAATTGCTTATTGGATAAGATCAAAGTCTAAAATTGTATCTCATTCTTCTAATATCACTTGCAATTGGTTGCATATATTTTAGAGTATGAAAAATTTGATCTTAAGGTTTAATAATCATTCATGGATATTGATGCAATTGTTGCAACAATCTCTATTGGATAGATATACTTCATATTTTCAGTGGGAGAGCCCTTAGTCTTAGAGAATGTCTCTTTAACCTAGATATTAGAATACACTCATAGTTTGCTTCTAAATATTGGAAATAAACATGAATTCTGGAATAGACCTAGCATAGAGAATTAATATGGACATATTTCAGATAGTAATATAACATCTAGAGGACTTTGCTGAATTAGAATATTAACGAATGGTTCATTAACATTTCTAATACTGAAAATTAAACCTTAAAAGATCAATAGGAGGATGAAGATCATTTGACAATGATCTGACATCAAGCCTTGAACATATGTCTATTGATGAGATCAATAGACTAATAAGATATTGAACTTTAGATTGTCTGAAGATTCAAAATCTTACATACTCATGAATATTGTATTCAATGTAAGGTGTAAGATGCCAAGGTATTCAAGATCTCATACATATTGATGTATGAGGATGTTCTATATCATAACAAATATTAATGATATGTGATATCAATTAATGATTATTTGCGATACGATAAATTTATTCTTAAGCTTTAACAGTCATCCGTGGATATTGATGCAATTATTGCAATAATCTCTATTGGATAGATAGACTTCATATTTTCAGTGGGAGAGCCCTTAGTCTTAGAGAATGTCTCTTTGACCTAGATATTAGAATACACTCAATTTATTACTTAATATTGGAAATAAACACGAATTCTGGAATAGACCTAGCATAAAGAATTATGATAGACATATTTCAGATAGTAATATAACGTCTAGAGGACTTTGATGAATTAGAATATTAACGAATGGTTTATTAACATTTCTAATACTGAAAATTAAACCTTAAAAGATCAATAGGAGGATGAAGATCATTTGACAATGATTTAACATCAAGCCTTGGACATATGTCTATTGATGAGATCAATAGATTAATAAAATATTGAACTTTAGATTGTCCGAAGATTCAAAATCTTACATACTCATGAATATTGTAATCAAGGTAAAAATATCCAATGCACCCTTCACTGGGAATGGTATAAGATGCCAAGGTATTCAAGATCTCATACATATTGATGTATAAGGATGATCTATATCATAATAAATATTAATGATATGTGATATCAATTAATGATTATTTGCAATATGAGTTTTCTTCCCTTCACCTTAGAAACCTTTGAAATGTTCAAAGATTTCACAATTTTGATTTAGAACCAAAGTTTGAAGGAAGTTGAAATGAATTTTATCTAACCTAGGTAACTTGTACCTATTAGATGAATTCAAAGAATACCTTATGGAGAAAGGAATATCATTCCTATCTCAATCCTCCTAATACACCTAAACACAATAAAGTTGTAGGGAGATACAATTGGATCATGTGTAACATGATTTGATCAATGATGAAACTTAGCATAATTACCTCTTAGTTTTCAGGTATATATGTATTAGAGACTACAATATATATCCTTAAAAAGATCCATGTAAATCTAAATCCGAAAATCCTCATAAGCTATGGTTTGGAACCTAGCCTAGTGTTGGTCACTTGAGGATTTGGGGTTACTTGGTCCATAATTTTATCATAGTTGCAAGTAAGCTGGAATCTAGCACCAGAGAGTGATGCTTCATTAGGAAAATGAAGGATGGTATTAGATACATACTTTATGAACTTGAGATTCTTAAATGATTTCATATCTAAGGATATGATTCTTAGAATATGACTCTCTTGAGAATCAAGATGAAAAAGAAGTAAAGGAACTCATTGAATCTTGAGAAGATAATGAGGCTCCTGTAATCAGAAGCTAAAAGGACAATTAAAGATGAAACACTCATACATCTTTAAATGAGTTTGAGGATGTATTCCATATGTTAGTTAAGTCTGACAACGATCTGACTTCATATGATGAAGCTTCTAAGGATCATGACATGGAAATATGGATGTTAGCAATAAAGTGAAAGTAGACTTCATTTACAAGTGTTGTATATGGATCCTCGAGGATCCACCTATAAGGGTAAAACCTAGGAGTAAATGGATCTTAAAGAGAAAGAGGAAACCTGATGAGAAGGTAGAGACCTTCAAACATAGCTCATAGCCATGAGCTACACACCGAAGAGAAGACATAGCTTGCGATGAGAATTCCTCTTCAATGACCATGCTTAAACTCATTAGAATATTGCTAACTATAGCTACACAACTTGACTATGACATCTTCAAGATGGAAGTCAATATTGCATTCCTCAATGAATACCTCTCTGAGGATATTCATATGAAGTAGCCCCAGGGCTTCATGGTTGAGGAAAGCAAGCTGTGCAAGCTGCAGAAGTCCATCTATGGACTCAAATAAGCTTCTTGTAGCTGGAAAAATAGATTCAATGAAATGATATGATTTTAGATAGAATCCTGATGAACCGAGTGAAGCTTAGTGGGAGTGCTATAGTGTTCGTCGTGCTAAATGTATATGGAATCCTACTCATTTAGAATGACATAAGGATAATAATGAGTGTTTTATGATCTGGTTGTTCAATACCTTGAGATGTGATCTTAAGGATACCTCTTAAATCTTAGTTCTGAAGTTGTTCAGAAGCAAAGAAAAGAGGGCATTGGAACCGTTGCATTAGTGGTACACCTAGGACATATTCTATTTTTGGGAAAACTCCAAGGAAGGCTTCTTTCCCTTAAGATATGGTACTGACATATCCAAAGGGATAACACCTCATAGAGTTGAGGATGTGAATAACAAAGCTACATGCCCAAGTGAATCAGCTATGAAAAGCTCAGTGTATGCTAGATGTGTTCAAAAGCCAGATGTATGCCATGCAGTAGGAGTTGTATACGGTTACTAATCCTACTATGGAGATAAAACACTTAATTTAGTAATAAACATATCTTCAAAGATGGCAAGACTTTAAAGTTAGTGATCTCTGAGTCTTATCTTCAAGAGCTTAAGACTTCACAAATAGTTATTTAAACGGTCTTAACTACATATACCTTATAAGACTTAAGAATGGATCTTAGTCTTATGAGATAGAGATATCTGGGAATAAGGGTATTCTAGTAAGGATAATAGAAATTACATACTGGTAATAATGATTATTGAGTTATAGTGTCAAAGACATTGTAGCTGCTTTAACAAGATTGAGTATTGGTTGCATAAGATGCAACATTCGCATTGGATGCGAGCACATTACTAGGAGATATGCAAGTACCGTAAAAGGACTTGGTGTAGTCTCTCAGGAACAGAGTGACTGATCATCTTACCTAGCTATTTTTCTAAATATCCAATGATTGTCACATGAATGTGGGGGATGAACGTCAAATTCACCTCTATAATAGTGTGGAATTATGCTGTAGTACATGAGGCGAATTTGGTTCAGCAAAAACCACAGGACTTTGAATGCTGTGGAATATTTATGCTTGGCAAGTGTACCAAGGTCGAACACAGGGATATGACAGCCTAATCTGAATATTGAATTTCGATTCATGAAGGCATAATATCAATTAATTTCAGTTTCAGGTCCATATGCAAATTATGATGCACTATGCTATTTATAAGGCGATGCCATGATGCATGCGATTTTTTATTTTGTTTTTATGCAAGTTAAAATAATGCATGGTCAAACAATGCAAGAGAATATGCATGATGAATAAAATGTCAGAATTATACCCTAAAATATGAACAACGCAATAAAGAATGAAATTAGAGTCAATTTGAACACATCACTAAAAATAGGTCATCAAATCAAGCAAGACAATTAGAGCATGGTCCCATTTTTCACATAAAAAATCACTTAAATTAAAACAGTGTCAAATGGAACAAGTAAGCATGCTAAAATGTAGAGGACAAAACAGGGATCAAAACGACACTAAAATCATGCAATTTGGACCTACGATGCTCAAGTTATGCTAGAAACAGTGCAAAGGCATAATTGTAATAAAAATGCAATAAAATAAAGGGATAAATATTGCATTTAGGTCCATGGAGGGACCTAAATGCAAATAAGGCAAACCGCCTGGGGTCCTTTGTAATTTTCCCATTTGCGCGTAGGGACCTTTTTGCAATTCTTCAAAACCTGGAGGGCCTCCCTGAAATTTACCCAGGCATGCACGTGAGGCACGTGCCTGGGGACCAAAATGCAATTCTCGAAAATAATCGGGTCTCTTCGTGCAATTTTCCCAGCACCTCACGTGCGCTGCACGTGAGGGGCTAGGCTCGGGTCAGCCCTGTGGCTCGGGCCACGTGGAATCTTCTGAAGGTTTGGCTTTAGGCTCGTATGACCCGAGCCTGTAGTTCAGGGTCGAGGCTCGGGTCGTCCACGTGTCCCCAGCATAGCCGTCCGATCCATGGATCGGACGACACCTGTACGTCGTCTTCCACCGCAGGCCACCGGAGAAGGCGGGTCTCCGGCGACCTGCGGATTGCTCCGCCTTGCTCCCTCTGCATGTACGAGCGTCGAAGAAGCTTCCTGGATGCTCGGCGGAGATGCTAGACATCGAATGAAGCTCCGACATAGTTTGAAGAAGCTGAGCAAAGCCTGGTCACTGTGGGCGGAGCTGGAGATCGGTAAGGAGGCGCGAGCTCCGACCATTGAAAGGGCTTTGACCTGCAGACGTTAGAGTAATAGCCGAAGCGTGCTCTCGAGGGTTTTGTGAGTGGAATGGGGTCCCTGGGAGGTGGTTGGAATGGGGGACCAGGGCTCCTTCCCCGCCGGAGCAGAGGAGGAGATGGCGGCGGGTGAACGAGACTGCGGAGAAGGGGAAGGTGGTGGTCGAGGGTGTCGCGAGGATGATGGTGAAGTTGCGAAGTGATTAGGTGGATTAGATGAGGTCGGAGGTGACTTGAGGTGGCGGAATAATTCAGCGAAATTACAAGAAAAGTCTCCTCGCCGGAGCAAGGAGTTGGCAGAGGTTTTGGCTTGGGATGAGCACCCTGGGAGTACTCCGGTCGTCGCCCAGCTGGTCAGCCATCTCCAGCGAGCTTAATGGTGCGCAAAGACACCGCGACACGGCCACATCGGTCGTAGGTCGACACCGAACTCCAGCCGTCGCTGCCTCGACGCCCCGCCCTCTCCGCTGTCACCGGAGGAGCGGGGGAGACTAGGCTAGAGCCCAAAAATGGTGGACGCCGGTGAAGGTGGATGAGGGCGAGGCTTTATAGGCGGAGGAAGAGCGGAGGTTACGTGGTGGCGAGGAGGTTTTGCAACGGCTGTAATGATGATAAGGAGTGATGGCGATGGTGCTGATGGGGTGCGCAGGGATGTAGGGTGTAACAGCAATGCGGGGCAACCGTTAGGAGCGGGAGAGGTGGCCGGAGATGGCGGCCAAAAAAAGAAGGGGGTGATGGGCTTGCGAGATGAAACGGCTGGAGCGGGGGCAGCGCTGGTGAAGGGACGAGATCAGATCCATAGGATCTGATCGAGCGATGGGGAGTTAAGCGTCGATGAGCGTCTCAGATTGAGAGATGGGAAAGATCTAGCGGCTGAAATGAAGGGGCATCGTGGAGCATTGAGGGTCGTTGGATGAGAGTAAGATCGGAGGGTTGAGATGAAGAGGCGACGTGGCGGGCGATCGACCGTGTGATGGGGAGTGGATCAGATGGCTGTGGATGGGGCGCAAAGTAACGGTGGAGATCTGATCTGAGATCAGATCCAAGGGCTAGAAATGGGCGAAGGTTGAACGGTCCAAATGAGGGCGGAATAAAGGAGATCGGATGGTTAGGAAGAGTGACGGGTGGCGAGAGCTGGAGCGGCCACGTGGACAGCCTAGAGGGCGCCACGTGGCCCAATGAGAAAAATTCAAATATAAATACAAAGAAAAATAGAAAAGAAATAGTTAGAGGCCGAATTTGGAAAAAGTCAAAACATGAAAGTTGCTCGTGTTGATGAGATCTACAACTTTCATGTTGGTCAAAAAGCCAAAAGAGATCATCTGTACAAAAGCTATTTTTGGGGGTATTCTTAAGGGGATAAAAACACCGATTTTATGGTTTTGAGATTTTTTTGTATTTTTTTTATCTTTTTAAGGGTCGGTGAATTATAGACAACTATTCTACCTAATTTTTAGGGAATTTTGAGGATAAAATAATTACAAGAAAAATAAGGTAAATTAAAAACAATAATTATAGGTTAATTATACACAATATAGTACAAGATAAAATCAAAGAATTAAAGGTGATTTTATTGGTTTATTTAAGACAGTGGTTTTAATAGAGAGTTTTTAGCATGATGAATACGAGATTCATCAGTGGGTTTAAAGATTAGCCCATTAATGACTCTTTGGGCTAGTGGGAGATTGTTGGAAATGCGAGCCCACGATGAGCCATTTTGCAATAATTGTTATTGCAAATATCGTTCCCTGATATGAAATAAAGAATAATTAATTTGCATAATGTGTCCCTTAGTACAATTAGGGTTATGTACGATGGTTATCTTAATGATCATACAACTATTGATTCAATTGTTGAATCATAGAGATTGATGCTTGGATGAATATCTAAAGAGTTAGATTGAGGACTCATCAAACACCGTCAAATGATTATTAAGAGATGATCTCCAACCTGAGTAGGAGATGATAATCCATTCTTTTTTGGTTGATATCTGACCGACCTCTTGATGCAGGTCCTCTGCATAGGAATTGAGATTCAGAGGTGTTAGATAAGTTAGGTCAAAGAGTTGACTTAAAGAGATAGAGATAACCAAAGACCTATGTCATATGCTGTCACGATATAGGCATGCATCCTTTGACCGAAGACATATGTGTTATTATATGTTTGCGTATGTACATTTGACACACCGATAGGTTGGTGGCCTAATCAAGGTCTATACATCGATACGTTGGTGTACATACAAGGGAGTATGAGTAATGTGATCTCTCAAAGGGATCATACATGTTCATCTACTGAACTAGAAGACATGATCTCACTCATGAGATATTGGGAATCAAATTCCGTACACAGTCATCTTGCTTTGGAAGCTTGATTGAATTTGTAGGTTTGATATATACTTTTGGAAAGTATATGATCAATACCTAGGTATGATATACGCTTTTGAAAGTATGTGATCAATACCGACTCCCAATGATCGAATGAGAAACTTAATGATAAAATCCTGAAGGATATAGTCCAAAAAGAGATCTAAAAGTTTGGATTTATTCTAGGTCTTCCAGTATGCAGGATGTACAGGTATTAGGAATATCTGAGGGTGATGTGATCATAAACAATTGTATAAGCATGGCGCTTCCATTCTGATGGAGTGATGAAACATGTTTGGATTTTAGTGACTCCTCTAAATAAATAAGTAATCTGATCTTGGTCCAAATGTTGGACAGTGATCTGAATGTGATTTAGATACAATAAAAAGATTAAATTTACGATTTTGATTTAATCAAACATCTATGGGAGGTCTGCAAGATCTGGATTTGAGATATGATCTCAATATCCAAGTCACTATACGTCGAACTTACAATCACCATGTCCTTATCTCCAAGTATCTGCAGAGAAAGCGCATTATCCTTGAAAGAGTTCAAGGATAATTTAGTTGTTGATAATATATCCGAGCATTGAGAAATGGATAATTAAATGTTATATAATTATAATGAATAATATGAATTTGATTCATATTATTTGGACATATAGGGAGAGTTATCTAAGATAATTAAATGTGATTTAATTATCAAATATGTGAATAATATGAATGAGATTCATATTATTTGGGCACATGAGAATAGATATCCAAGATGTTTAAATGTGATTTAATTATAGTGGATATGAATAATATGGATATCACTATCCATATTAATCATATATATTATAAATGTGACTTATAATATATAAGAAGAGCTACTGGTAAATAACATCTACAAATTTAAATGTTGATGTGAATTGGATTTATATTGGATATTTAATTGAAAATATAATTTACATTTTATTTTGGGTTGTGAATATGATTCACAAATTTCAAATGGTATGATTGCAATATTCAAAAAATAAATTGGATTTATTTTTGTGAAATAATTTACAACAAAAGTTGTTGCAAATTTTGGAGTGCATCACGAGATAATGCAATCTCATGAAATAGGAGTGGCATGCCACCTTTCTAAAGAGGAGGGTGGACGACCACCTAATCTTATATGGAATTGGTGGTCGTCCCCTCTTCATGTGGAAGGAGGCTTTCCTCCTTCCTATTTCTTCAAGGATGATTTGGATAAATTAGAATATATTGATGGTTATTCAATATATTTGATTTAATTAAAATTAATTATTTTTGTAGATATTTTTATAATAAAATCATAGTCATTGAAAGAAATACAAATCAATCTCCACCGTTGGATTTGTGTTGTCCATGGATTGGGATCCATGGACTCCAAAAATATTATAAAAGGAGAGTCAATCCTAGCTCTTCTTTTGTATGAAATGAAAAAGACAACAACTCTCTCTCTCTCTCATTCTCTACACATCCTCTCTCCTTCCCTCTCAACATGTGGCTGCCCATATGTTGACCTAGAGAAGAACAACGTCGTCGCCATGCCGTCGTGTTGCCACTTCCACTGCTCATGGATCTCCGTCTCCTTCGATGCGCCTCGCTCGCGAAGAAGATGCTAGATCTCGTATGATGAGATCAGGAGATTCGCTGCTCGGATAAACAACCTGGATTGTGAGAAGCAAACAGTTCATCCCCGTGCTTGCAAGCGTCTCCTCCGATGGGTCAGACTTGAGACAGAAGGTCTCTTTGTTTAGAGACTCGATTACAACCACGCTTCAAGAGGTAAAACCTAATACTTGTTTGTGGTTTAGATTAAATGATATGAGAAGTATTCTTGGATCATGTGGTTTCATCGCATTAAAAATTTTTAAATTCCGCTGTCCCAAGCTACTAGTGCGACTATCCGCTCCCAATCACGTATGATGCGATCTCCACGCTTCCATGATGCACTTTAGGATTTTACCATATCCTTCACCTCAACCATACGTGCACCGAAGGTGCGAGGTGCATCTGCATGAGGAAGGATCACACATGAGGAGGGATAGCTCGTAACGAGGAGAAGCATCGGTATCGTCTTCTCCAAGTACAGTATGATGTTTATCTAATTTTATTCTTGTAACCTAGCCTCTATTTTGTTGGACAATAACACTGAGAAGACATTGTTTCATCTCGCTTTTTGACCTAGCGAATTTGTTGTGGGTCGTCGTGTCCCGTCAGTTTTCCCCTCTCTCACATCGAGGAGGGTTTTCTCACGTAAAACTTTTCCGTCTCTCTATGGTTGCGTGATTGTCATGCCTCGATTATTGTGCTTGGTTCTCGTATGGGGAATGCCCTGCTTTCGATGATCCTTTACAAGATAGATTAAGGGAACTCCAATTTCCCATCAAGTGGTATCATAGCTAGCATTGTCGAGATGGGGAAGGATGATGAAGGAACGATGATCAAGCTGACGAGCATAAATTGGCAAATCTGGAAGGCCAAGATGGAGGACATCTTTTATTGCAAGGACCTCCATGATCCGGTGGAAGCAGAAACAACAAATCTCAAGGGCATGTTCGTAGGTGATTGGATGAAGCTAAACAACAAAGCAATCAACACCATTAGGAAGTGGTTGTACTTATCGATATTCCACCATGTCGTAGAAGAGACATATGCAAAGAAACTGTAGGAAATTAACAGAGCTTTATTAGCAGAAGACAACCACCAAAAAGGCGTTCTTGATTCAGAAGTTAGTGAATATGAAGTACAAGGACGAGATGAAGGTTGCTGAGCACTCGACTGAGTTCTAGAGTCTCATCAATCAACTGAGTACCATGAACATGAGACTAGATGATGAATTGCAGGTGCTTCTTCTACAAGGTTCCCTACTAGACAGTTAGGAAACCATGCTGATTGCTGTGAGCAACTACGCTACGAGCGGCAAGATGACCATACCTACGGTCAAGAGCAGTCTTTTGAATGAATAAATTAGATGACAATCATCCGGAGAGTCCTCTTCTTCACATGTGTTCATAGTTGAGAGAAGAGGCATGCCCAACAACAGGGGAAAATCATAAGAGAGATAGAAATCTAGGGAGAAGTCCTAAGACAGAGGAAAGTGCCATCACTACAACAATTCTGGTCACAAGAAGAGAGATTGTAGAGTTTGGAAAGAGAGCAAGCAGAAGAAAAAAAGAATCAGAAGAAAGATGAAGATGAGAACATTGTTGTAGCACTGACTGATGGTAATGAGGATCAGTTGGTTCTCACTATTCAGGAACAATGTCTACATGCAGGGGATGACTCTGAGGAGATCATTGACACGACCGCATTCTACCACGTAACTCCACATAGGGAGTTCTTCACTTATTATACAGAGGGCAATTTTGGGAGAGTCAAGATGGGGAACGACGGTTACTCCAAGATTGTTGGCACTGACACCATCTCAGTTCATACTGATATTGGATGTGCAATGACTCTGCACGATGTCAGACATGTTCCTGACTTGCGGCTTAACCTTATATCCGATTCTCAACCGGATAGGGAAGGGTATCATCTGAAGTTTGGCGAAGTGGGTGTAAGATCAGCAATGGCTCTCTTATCATGGCCAGAGGTAGGTTGTGTTGCACGCTCTACAAGATTCGGGTGAAGGTCATGGATGGCAACCTACATGCTAGTGAAGTAACACATCAGATCTTTGGCATCGTCGACTCAAACACATGAGTTAAAAGGACTTACAGCTTTTGAGTAGGTAAAGTTGATTCCATGCCATATTGACATCATACTATCACCTTGTGATTCATGTGAGGTTGGAAAGAATAGGTGTGCACCTTTCAAGGCCAGATCAACGGTGAAGGAAGACCTCCCATAGTTGATTCACTCTGATGTGTATGGTCCCATGGACACATCGTATTTGGGATGGAACAAGTATTTTTCGACCTTCATTGATGATGCATTAAGGAAGATGTGGGTTTATATGCTGAGGATTAAGGATCAAATCTTTGATTGCTTCTGTAAATTTCTTTGCATGGTGGAGCATGAGATAGGCAAAGTATCGAAGTGTCTGCAAATGGATAATAGAGGGGAGTACAACTCTCACAGCTTTCAGAGCTACTACGTAGAGCATGAGATCAGGCATGAAAGGACAGAGCTCGATACACCTCTGCACAATTGTGCCATTGAATGGATGAATAGGACCATTATGGAGAGAGTTTGCTGCATGTTGAAGACAATGAAGATTCCTAAGACCTTTTGAGCCGAGGTAGTTTGGACCGCATACTACTTTATTAATCTATATCCATCTATTCCCTTGAATATTCAGGTCCCTGAGCGCATTTGATCTGGAAAAGATCCCTCATATGCTCACATGAGGGTGTTCGGATGCAAAGCTTATGCATTTATATGAAAGGAACATATGAAGAAGCTTGATGACAAGGTAGCGCCCTGCATTTTTGTTGGCTATGTAGATCAGGAGTTCAGATACTGACTTTGGGATCCAAGGAAGAAGACTATCACCAGGCATATTGTGATTTTCTATGAGAACCAGACTTTGGCTGAGGATGACAATGGTGATGGCGACTCGGATGGGATTGCTATGGATGATGAAAACGATGAGGAATCATACTCTTCTCTAATACACGGTACATATTGAGAAAATGTACATCCAGAACAACATGAGCTAGATGCAGATCCTATTGATGCATGTCCAGTGGATCTTGGGCAGGGGAAGCAACCTCATTAGCAAGCAGATGCAACAGAGCCTCATGTCAGGAGATTTGAGAGGGCACATCAACCATCATCCCGCTATCCTACTTCTTAGTACTTAATGCTGACTGATTATGATGAGCCATGCACATTGAGGAGGTATAAGAGTATAAGAAGAGAGATCATTGGCATAATGCAATGAATGAAGAGATGCAACCTCTGAAGAAAAATCATACCTATGATCTTGTTGAGCTTCCTACAGGCAAGAGAGCGCTGAAAAACAAGTGGGTCTACAAGCTGAAGTTAGACGATGGTGGCTAGCAACTGAAGTACAAGGCTATTAGTTGTGACGGGATTCAGTTAGAAAGAGGGTGTGGACTATGATGAGATATTCTAATCGGTTGTGAATATGAATTCTTTGAGGGTGGTTCTAGGTCTTGTTGCAAGCCTAGACCTTGAGCTAGAGAATATGGACTTGAAGACAACTTTTATTGATGGTGACCTGAAGGAAGAGATCTACATGGAGCATCCACATGGATACTGGGAGAATGGGAAAGAGCACATGGTTTGCAGGCTAAGGAAGAGTCTCTATGGCTTGAAGCAAGCTCCTAGACAATGGTACTTGAAGTTTGATGCCTTCATGATGAGGTAGAACTTCAAGAGGACTACAACGGATCCATGTGTATATGTTCGACATCTTCCCAATGGCAGGCTCATTATCCTTTTGATCTATGTAGATGACATGCTGATAGTTGGTCACGATCCTATTTTGATTGCAAAGCTCAAAAGGGAACTCTTCAGGGAATTTGAGATGAAGGATTTGAGCAACGAAAGCAACATGCTTGGGATGCAGATCACTCGCAAAGGAAGAAATGCAGGTTGTAGTTGTCACAAGAGAATTATGTTGAACGCATTATGGAGCGGTTCAACATGAAGAATGAGAAGCCTGTCGGCACGCCCTTGTCGCTCATTTCAAGTTGACGAAAGAGACATGCCCGTTTACTACTGAGGAGAAATCTTAGATGATCAAGATTCATTACCAGTCCATAGTTGGCAGTCTTATATACGCCATGCTTTACACCAGACCCGATATTGCTCATGCCGTGGGCATGGCAGATTCATATCGAATTCGGGAAAGGATCACTGGGAAGAAATGAAGTGGATTTTGAGGTACTTGAGAGGGACCTCAAGTATGTGTCTGCTGTTTGGGAGGGCAGATCCCAAACTTTGTGGATACATAGATGCTGACATGGTAGGAGATGTGGATCAAAGGAAATCAACTTTCGGTTGCATTTTCATTTTCGCAGGGGAAGCAATTTCGTGGCAGTCTAAGTTGCAGAAATGCATTGCACTCTCAACGACTGAAGCCAAGTACATAGTAGCAGTAGAAGAAGGAAAAGAACTGTTGTGGTTACAACGATTTCTTGGTTAACTAGGATGTAAAGACAGTGAGCCGACTGTCTTCCGTGATAGCTAGAACGACATTGATCTGCGCAAGAGCATGATGCACTATGATCGCACAAAGCATATAGACGCGTGATATCATTGGTTGAGAGATGCTATTGATAAGAAACATCTTATTCTGAAGAAGGTCCACACAGGTGAAAATCCATCAGATATGCCGATGACGACTGTGACTCATGACAAACTGCAGCTCTGTAGAGAGCTGAGCGGTGTCACCTCTCAGTGATCATCTTCTTGGCGACACCACCCCTTTTGGATTGGAGGGGGAGGTTGTTGGGATAAGTTCGGTCTTTGGGGATATTTTTTGAAAATATTCCAAAGATAACTGAGAGTGCATGTCTCCTGGAATTGAGGTCAATAGAGTCGTGCATGTCCCATGCATAATTTTAGAAACTCTTGGACTCCTACTTCACACAGGAGTAGGAGATAGAGAGGTGGTGAGGGTCATATAAAGAGACCCCATGCATGACCAAGGATGGGCATACCCAAGCTAGAATCTCTCTCACTCACTCTCACTCTCTCTCTCTCTCTCTCTCGGTTCTCTCTCTCCCAGCACAAGGCGAGAAGCCAGGGGCACGAGGAGCAGCCCGCCAGAGGTGTAAGGAGACACCGCAAGCCACGAGGAGCAACCGTGCCATAGGCACGACGAGTAGCCCGCAGGAGGCGCAAGGTGCAGCCCTGGGGGGGGTCTATTCTCCCTCAACCATACACACACATGAGTTGCGAGAAGTATCTGCATGAGGAAGGATCGCAGATGAGGATGGACAACTCGTGATGTGGAGAAGCATCAATATCTTGTTCTTTAAGTATAAGGTGACAGTTATCTGATTTTATTCTTGTAACCGAGCCTCGATTTTATTGGGCAACAAAACTGAGAAGACATGGTGTCCTCTCACTTCTCAACCTAGTGGATTTGTTGCGGGTCGTCGTGCCTCATGGGTTCTTTACTCTCTCTCACATCGAGGAGAGTTTTCCATGTAAAAATTTCTCGTCTCTCTGTGGTTGCTTGATTATCATGCCTCGATTATTGTGGTTGGTTCCTGTGTAGGAGCGTTCTGCTTCCGGTCTTCCTTTGCATGATAGAAGGGAACTCCTATTTCCCATCACGATATTGCAGTGACACCTCACTTCCTCCACAAGAGCACATTGACCATCAAACACTAGAACCTATCGAGTCTCCTCGACTCCATTTGCTCATTCAATATCGACCTCTATTGACACTAGTCATAGGAAGGGAGGGGAGTTTCAACATCGAATCTATCGGGGGAAATAATACCTTTGAGGGAAACATAACCTATCTCTAGCCATTCAATTCTTATCGTCAAATTAGGAGGAAGAAAGGGAATATTAGCTTCTCTTTCTTCTTCATCATTACCTAGTCTCAAGTTTCACGATGAAAGACCCTGGGGAACATCATATGGCGCTGTCTTTAATGATAGCAGCCATGACTCAAGGTTCAACATCCAGTCATCCATTTTGCCCCATGCTTAAGAATGTCATCCGGATGTATCCGTTAAGTATCCAAGCCGAACCTGTTCCATTCCATTTATTCTTGGATAGGTTTGGGTTCGTAACTTACTACTCATGTATGTAGGGATTCTGATTTGAGATTCTCTTATGGGTACCTGAAATCGAACCCATCCTAAAATCGAATACATATACATGCACTATAGATATACACCGCATATATAAATACATATATACATGTGTTTGTGTGTGCTTTTGTGTTTAATGCTATTCAAACTAGTCGAACTAATCGGTATCTAATCATTTTCAACCCATCTATATAAATATAATCTCCCACATTATTTGCTAACTTGAATTCATTTGTCTTTTTTACCTCTAACATACATATATTTTTAATCCATAAAGATAAAGATAAATCATCCAATTAATATAAGTTCATGATAATTTTTGCATATTTATTGCATATATTTGACGTCTCGCGTTGACTTCACAAAATATGTGCTTCCGACAAACTAAATGTCCGTGTATTGTGCATCTTCAATATTTCCATTCAATATTTATCTCAAGCATGTTCAGTTAATTTCTTCACCTAATTGATTTAGAATTGATTCTATGTTGGATATGTATGTAAGATTTCTATATAACTTACTAATATTATATTTTTGTGAAAATATAGTGCATAAATAATTAGTTTAGGTATGATCCGGATATGTGGATATTGGGTACATGGGTGTTCTATTGGTATATAGGTATCCAATTTAAATTACCCACTTGGTACATATGTGAGTTTGGGTAGTGATTTTATAAATGAGTATGTGTTTGACAATACTAATAATCACCCCTGAACCAACCTATTGACATCCCTACATGGTTACCCGTGCCATGCCACTCAACTACTCCTAGGCCTTGTAGTAGGTTTCATTGCAACTCGTCCTAAGTCTCTACTGAACCTACTTCCTCTTTGAAGCAACATCACCGGATCGTCGATTCCACCACTCATGTCAATGTCCACTAAGCTCTCCGCTAAGCGGCACCCCCTCGATCAAAATTTCTAAATTACAGGCCCATTGCCTTTGTAAGCAGTCCTTATTTACTACTCCGATCTCGAGGTCATTGACCCAGTTGGGGATTCAGAAGACTCTCCTCCCTTCTTATATGGTCTCAGATCTCGGGACTTTAACCGGTGCTCCTCTAGAGAGGTTAAACAACTCGCTACCAGCCTCATCCTTATGGCAAACAACTGTTGCTAGTATTGAGTGGAGATAGGGGGAGGAGGTGTTGGAGGAGGGAGTGACTAAGGTGACAACCATAGGGAAGGTCGGAGCAGGAGGAGGTGTTGGAGGAGGAAAGGAAGTTAGGTAGAGCGGGGGGGGGGGGATTGGGATGGGGTTTGGTTAGTAAATGTTAACCATTGGATTCAATACAATTAGATGAAGCCAATGGAGTGGCTGTGTTAATGGATTAAATAGCGGAAGGATTAGAGTATAAATGGAAGTGACTATCAAGGCTTTACCTTTAATTCAAAATTATGGAAATTCCATAATATAATTATGAAAGTACAAAGAGTTATGGGTGTAAAAAATCCTAAATAACTTTTTGTCTATATATTATTTATAACATAAATATGGACACAGATAGCTGCAACTATTAATGTGACATCTCTATTGGTACTATTTTAAAATAGATACATATACAAATGTCAAAATATGTATAAAAAAGTTTCAATAAGGAATCATATATAAATATATCTTCATATGTTTGCATCCCTACGCACAAAGTATTGTATAGTATTATTTATTTAGAGATGCTAAATTTGATGGTATTACTTAACATTACACTAATTAAAGCATATTTATGTAATATGGATAAAAGATATTCTTTAAGGAATCATATACGGGTATATCTACATTATTTGCATCTTTAGTCGACAAAAGCATTATATAGTATACGTATTTAGAAATGTTAAATTTGATGATATTACTTAACGTCAAACTAATTGAAGTATATTTCTGTAAAATGAAGGGCTTTTTATGGATATTTTTGTATATACAATTATTCTATGGATATTTATGCCCGTAGATCCGTAGGGGTATATTATAAAAAATTCATTACACTAAAAAAATATTAATTTAGACGATAAAGACAATCGCTATCTCTAAAATGGTTTCACTGGAGACATTAGCAATTCCTAATATCTCCTAACAGTCTAGGCATGACTGTTAAGGATGCAATTTTTATTAATATATTTTGCCAAACATTAATGAAAGTATCTCAATTCCTAATGGGTGCGTGATAACCATCTAACATGTCTATTTAAAACAAATTTATTTCAACACTTAATTTTATTAAAAAACTTTAATCAAAGAATGGGCAAAATAATAATCTCTGGAAAGGATAAGGCCTCATCAATAAAGAAACAAATACATGCTCTTTTAAAATATGTATGATGGAGTCTAAATTTTATGGTTTATTTGGAAGCAGAGATACATAAGTACAATCGAAGTAATACTTTGAGATAACTAAAACTTCTTGGACGTTTCTTTCTTCCCCTGGCATCAAGTTGAAGACTGCAGAAAATCTCTTTCAAAATTGTAGACAGACTATAAATTGCATTAGCATATCTTTCTGTGGATTTTTGTTGCATGCATGAAAGATAAAAACTAAGCCTTTCTTTGCATCATGTGCTACTCCCCTTGTCTAGTAATTCTGATCTTTGCTTAGCAACTTAAGCTTATCTACTCTGCGAGATGAAACTTATGGCCAAGTACTTTGTTTTTGGCATCGGTGCAATCTTAGATACTTCATGTCTTAAATTAAAATATTTCTCCTCTATGATAATTAAATTTTGTACTATAGAGAGAAGTAGCATGTTCCTACATCAACAACAACGACAAAGCCTTCTCCCACATTATATAGGATCGGCTACATGGATACTTTTCCTCCAATTAGGTCTATTGTGGGTCATTCTCGAGCTTAGATCGAAGTACTTAAGATCCTTTCAGATAACCTCCTTCCAACAATTCTTGGACCTTACTTGCCCGCTCTTAGCCAGCTCAAATTTCTAAATTTCACATCTTCTGACTGGTGCGTCAGCAGATCTTCTTTGCAAATGGTCAAACTGCTTCAAGTAATTCTCTTTCATCTTATCCTCAATAAGAGCTACACCAAGTATCGTTCTGATCACGCCGTTTCGAATCCGATCTTTTCATATATGACAACACATCCACCGTAGCATTTTTATTTATGTTACTCATTCTTTGCATATGTCTACGGGTTCACATGCCAACATTCAGATCCATAAGGTATAACAATTCTCACACTGCTTTGTAATACTTTCATTTGATTTTCAAAGGTATTTTTTCACTTTAACCGACATGCATTTATTGTATGACTAACATCCACATCGATTTTCCCATCATGTTGAAAATATAGTGTTCCTACCATCACTATATTTTTCTAACATGTGATCCTTTGTAGTGTTACAATAGACATATCCTGGCCATCTAATAGGACTTATATTTTCATTTTGTCACCACGACTACCTAGCGTTGAATCTCGTCTAACGGCCATACCTTAACATTTTGTGGGCACATCTCATCCTTCTTCTACCAATCGTCGAATGGGGGGTCTTCTAGTCACTTAGGCGATCCCATTGAAGCATCATCTAGGGCTAGGTAAGATCTCAACTCCCGGAGCTTTCGAGGATTATAACATCTTTTTACCTATTTCTATTCCCCATGATTTTGCATCCCGGCCCTTAAGTTCTGACTCCAAGCCTGAAGTATAAGATTCTGTGTCACCTTACTTAACACTTCTTTGACCCTCTAGCAAATCATATCATATCTTGTTGTAAGATTCTGATTATGATAAACCAATAGTATTGACAAATTAGAAGAAAATTTCTTTAAGATGGTAACTTATTGGGAAAAGCCAATTCTAAAGTAGCTTGGGGCAAGATTTGTAGACATTGATGCAACTATGGTTGTGGGGTGAGTGACCTCAAAAATTTCATCAACACTCTCCTTTTCTAGAATTTGATATGCCCTATTGAGCATAAACACGCCTAAATTTCTAGTCATGTGAGTCTGACCTCTTGTCAAGGACAATCAATTTCGCTCACTCTCGTTTATACCCACGAATGTACGAGTTTTATTTTTGACATGTAACCCTAGTGTAGCTTTGGCTATACACTTATCGGTATTGAAATTGCAATGATGAATGACCCTTGATCTTCTTCAAAAAGGAAATTACTTTATTAATCATCCACCTCATTATATACCCACATGACTTCATCTATTTTCAACACCCCAACCCCTCAACGGGTTGAACCTCTATCCATAATCTACGGCTGGTATATCGTGCCTAAGACATGATCATCCATGTCTTTTATAAATAAGGTCATAAATTGAACACCAAAAGGAAGGAACACGAGTCTCCATTGTTCATTTGCTTTGCCGACAAAGGGAGGCGAGACATTATCCTTTTGCCCTGGGAGCGACTCATGTGCAAACGCATTGTCTGTGTTGGGTGTGATCTTGATCCTCAACATAGGGAGCATAGGGTATTCCTAAGATCAAGTGTATATTTTTTGGTATTTTTTTATCGATTTATATATTTTTGGAGATTTTCTAGGTAACAAAATAGTATGGAATAAACATACATGATAAAATAATAATATAAAAGTGCTACTATGTTTCTGCATTTTCTAGGTAGTATTAATATGTATCATTTTTAGAGGTTATTAATAAGTTTATAATAATTTACAAGGATAACTATCAAAGGAAATACAGATAAGGTCGAAGTTAATCTAAAATTAGACAAACTTTCTATTTTTTGGAAATATTAAAGAAAATTTGATGATTTTATGAATTTTTAATTGTAGCAATATTGAATATAAATAATCCAATTTTGTGCACCATAAAATCATTGTAGACAAATCCAAAGAATTATAGGAAGCAAATCATAGTGAGACAATAATCTATCACTTCAAAATGACGCTCACAACGGTTAAATATCATAATCAAGTAGAGCTGATCTCAATTAAAAAGCGATTGATTTTTTTATCAACTGAGTAATCAATCAATGAATAAACAATACAAAAAAGTTACTGCAAGAAAAGGCTGATTTTTTCCTTCAAAAAAAAGAAAAGGCTGATTTTACAACTATAAAAGTGTAAGCAAAGTGGTGGTAATTTTCAACCATATGTGGTCGTAAAATGCATAGCCTACATGGGTCGCAATTTTTTTCCGACTATATCGTGGTCACCGAAGTAGTCGGAACATGGTAGTAATATAGTCGTAAAATGGTGGCAGTTGCAAGATGGTGGTAAATAGTGACAGAGAATAGTGGAAAAGTAGTAGTAAATCTTGCAAACTAGCATAAGAATATGGATATTATGCATGTTGCTACTACTTTACCTCCACCTTACCATTGTAGTATCATTATGTTGCGACTATCATGGTCGCAACATGATGGTAAAGTAGTCACAAATCATACATTCCATTAAAGAATATAGAGATCATGCGCTTGGATTAGCTTGTGACATGTATCCTTCGATCCGTAGCCTCAATTACTTGAGATCTTGCCCTCTAGCCTTCATCCGATAACCTTGAACTTGTAGTTTATAAATAAGAATACTTGGGATCATGCCACAAGAATACTAGGTTTAACCCTAATCTTGGTTTGTAAGCTTAAACTTGTAGATCATACACACGAATATTGAAGACCACACACTCGAATATTGAAGACCATGCACTAGGATTAACCCATAACCTTAAGGCCCTGTTTGGTAGGAGAATAAGCCCTGGAATAAGGGGTCAATTCTCTTCCTGACACGGTTTCCTGTGGTACGACTATTCCCCATTATTCCATCTTATTTCACTCTTATTCCTATCTTTATCCCGCCTTACCTACCTTTATTTCACCTTATTCTCCTTATTCCTATCCTCCAGCCGAACAAAGAATAGACCCTTATTCTCCTTATTCCCCATCCTTATTCCTGCTTATTCCCGAACCCAACGGGCTCTAAAAATTTGAGATCACATACCTGAATTCCAAAAGATTCATAACTAATATCAATACAACATGCATTCGAATTTTGACATATAGATCACAACATCATACATTCTAACATATAAACCAAGAGGACCAAAAACAACAATAAAAAAACATGTTAAGGGTACAACTGTTGGTGATATAAAGGTAACTAATGTTAAAGTTTTAACGTTGAAATATTGCAATGTTTTAGAAGATAAACTGACTACTACAAGAGATAAGAATGTCTGTATTGCAATTTTTTTCTCTCATCCATTTTGAAACAAAATTGCCCCTCTCATTTTCATTGTCCTTCTTATTTCCCTTATATTTCCAATGGTCCCTACATCCTAATACCACAATCGATTTGGTTTGTGACCTAGTATTCCTCAACATCCTCCTCGTTCTCTTCATCATCTTCCTCTTGGCTTTCTTCATTATTATGTCTAGAATTTATTTCTCTGTGAAGCAAAATAAGAAATTTTAAATGTTAAAAAGATATCCCAATTATCATCTTATATCTCAAATATTATGTTATAAAAGGAGATAAGTAAGATATGCGTCAACTGTTATGCTACATCCTACAAATATGTTAAAGAAACCTACATGATTCGATCTACATATCGTTACCTGAAGGAGAACATCATGAGATTCATCACAATGATAAATAAATATGAAGAGTTTTTTAATGAACTACATGTCTCTCTTGCCTCCTCGTTCCTCCGTCTCTCCCCTCCCCAATTTTTGGAAACACGAGCCTTGGCCCCCCTGCAAACTTCCTACCTTATTAAGGAAAGTTAGATCATCTATTTATGCCTTCCCTCCCTCATTTTAGGGAATGAGATGAGGCCTTCACTTATCCCTAATTTAAAGTGATAATGAAATCGTTGACTCCCTCATGATTATTGGAAGTTACACTCCTATTAATACGAGATTGCAATCCCATCGACAATTGCCCCGTTGCAATTAAGTACATTCAAAAAAAAATCTTCCAATTTCCAATTCTGGAAGCATGTTATTTCCTTAATTCCGATTTCCCGACTCTATAATATCATCTTTACCACCTTGGCATCTTCCCTTTCTTGATATCAACAACATGAATGAATAAAATTTCGGCAATTTCCTGTATCATAACTCCAATGTAGCTGTTTCAACACTATCCTGACATCCTCGTCTATTGATTCGATCCAACATTCCTTCAGGTATCAATATCATCAAATATATCTTCTAGTTTTTTTTACCTTTTTCAATTGATTAATTGATAGGTGCAAAGTAAATTATTCATACATGTATATGAAAAACTTGATAACATTAGCTTGTTATTTTTATAATGGTAATCGTATTATCTCTTAAATGTATTCATATTTACTTTCCACACTACCAAATTCTCAATAAATTAATTTATATTTTGTGGTTGCCATAGATTTTAGAGTAGATGTTGGAGTTTTTTCGAAATCATAGAAGAATTGATAGAATGGAATGATATTTTTAGTTGTTAATTGTTAAAATGATGCTAACAATTTGTGAGTATAAAAAGGAGATTTTTCGTAATTTACATCTTATAATCATACCATTTTAGAAGGCATACACATATAGATGTCAAAATGTAGATACAACGCAATATGTATGCATCCCTAATATCCTATATATCACCTAAAGTCAATTATAGATGAGTATGAATCAAAGTCGATGGGAGCGCATTTTAAATATCTTAACATAAAGATATGTTCGATCTCTTTTGTTTTTATATTATTAAAAAATATAATAAAATTAATTTCTTCTTTCAAGAACATTTCCAAATTACAAAGAAGAGGAACGTTTGCTTACAATTATAATTTTTGTATGAAAATTTATTTGCACCCAAGTCATACTTTTAATATAGTAAGTTTGTTGATAATTTTATTGCTCAAATATTTCTTTTTATATTTTTAAAAATATTACAATATGTTTAAAAGTAATTCTTTAGTGTTTTTTAAGATGGTATAATATGAAATCAAATAAATTTTGCATATTAAGTAAAAAAGTCCCGGTATATATTAAAAAATAATTTTCATATTATGTTTGGCCCCTCTAAGCTGACAATCCTGGCTTCGTCCATGATCATTAGCTTGGCTTTTAATCATCAAGTTCTGAACTAATCTTGTATTTACTTGGCTTTTAATCATCAAGGAGACAACCATTTTTTAACGGTTGCAGAATTGCTGAAATCGACCCCATCTGGGTGGAGGTCATAGAAGTTTCTGTTTCACACGAAATTTGAATGACACAATACAGAGATATAGTTACGAAAATCTACGGAAGTATTTTTCAAAAAATAAAAAAAAGAAAAAATAGAGCGGGGGGAGCCAAGTTAGCCCCCTCTAGGGAGCAACCCCATTTTACCTATATATGTGGGTTAAATGAGTATGCTCCTTGGGAGCATATAAGAGCATACTCCCACATTTTTCCCACTATTTTTTAGTTTTTTTTTGAAATGAAACTTAAGTGGCAGTGGGGGAGAGGGATCTACTTAGAATAATAAATGGAATATGTGTTTCAAATTTCATTTAAAACTGACATTTCTAACAGTTCCATATGGAGGGGGACAATTTTAGTAATTCTGAGACCGTTAAAATTTGACAATTTTGATGGAGATGATAGAATTCTCGAATTAAGTCGAATTTTGAATGACGCCGTTGTAATATATTATGGTCTAAATTCCACTAGATTTCATTTTAGAAAAATAGAAAAATATGAAGAAAAAGAGTGGGAAAATGTAAGTCACATGATCCTATGGAGCATACTCCTTTTTTTAGTGTAGCCAAATCAGTATGCATATATCCAGAATAATCATGCCTACCGAGAACCTCTTCTCGTGCGGCAGATACTTGCACAAAGATGGATACATATAACTATAACAATCAAGTATTTACCACTTTAAGTGGGGGTATTACATGAATTATTCGGCTTGGCCCTCATCATCGAAGAGGAAGTTAAGGAGTAGGCAAGGTCGTCCTGCTGCTTGTCGCATATCTTGATCTTGAACTCGACACCATTCTTGGGACGAGCTTGTCAATGCGCTTGTGGGGGCCGAGGTCGACTGGGTGGGTGTGGGGGAAAGGGTTTGTTTGTGGTGGTTGGGAGTCGAAGGACGGATGAGGGCAGTGGTAAGGGAGGAAGGGAGAAGATGGGGGACTTCATGCGAGTCGGGCATGGGTTTGAGATTTTTTTGGGTGGTTTTAGGGATTCGTGAAATAAAACGGAGGGAATATGTTCGCGATTCTAAAAATTTTGATCCAAATTTTGTGAACTGTTCCGCTACTATAATCGCAGATGTAGTCAGGAAATTTTGTGATTACATTTGCAACCACGGTGTAATGATAATCTGGTCGCAACTAAATGAGTGGTATGTCGCGACAACATGTAGTGACAATAAAGTCGCATTGTGGTCACAAAAGAAATGCAATCACATAGCCACCACCCATAGTCATCAACAGTTGCATTTTCATATTTTCTTGTAGTGAGTGAATGATCAAATCACAAAAGTGATATATTAATTAATTTAACTAATTTTTAAGCAGTAACATTAAGTGATTGAGCAACAAATTGCCACTAGCAAAATGTAATCATTGATATCAGAAATGTAATCGATTGCTATCGAGGAGCAAATGCAATTTGGAATTCCAAGTGAATGGAATGCTTTCATGTATGCATGCATATGCATCTATGAGCTTCTACAAACTCAATTACTTGTGAGAAATACCACAATACTTGAGTAAAATAAAATAAATCTTGATCTTTGTTATCAAGGCTTGGATCATATATGTATCAATCTTACAAGCTGCAAAGATACAATATTATGAGTGCCTATAAAAAAATTTGTACATGTCAAAAAGATTTAAGCATGGGGTACGATGAATCATGTATTCTCCGTGTTAGTTGATAAGCGATCCAAACGACTAAGGTAAAGGTACAAAAATGGTCGTTGCGACCTCGGTCGCTCAGATGCGCTAAATCAAGAAAAATGAACCACTCGAAATAGATAAATCGATCAAAATACGAAAAGCGGTCCTGCTATGTGATTAACCTGGTATAGCACCCAAGGTCGAACTCAAGGAGCACGGGTTGGCCGAGAGGCCTACGAAGTAGTAAAAATAAAGAAAATAAAAGAACAAAATATTTTTAGTGGTTTTTAATTATTTTTATATTTTTTTGGATTTTTAATATATAAAGAAAATAAGAAAACAAAGGAGAAGCACACTTCAACAAATTATTCAAAGCATCAAAAATCAACCAAAAATTAAAACAAAAATGTTTTTATGTATTTTATATTTTTTAGCGTTTTTGGTGAATTTTTGATAATTTTCTGATGTTTATTTTATTTTCTAAAAATCAAACAGTAGCTAAAAACAGTGGTACTGTCCAGCCAAGCCAAAAGTACCTAGATAAAATATCTAAGGGCCTCAAAATGGCCTGGAGGTAATTTTCCTATAAAGTAGATAAAACAAGGAAAATTCAGATACTAATTTTATTATTTTTGGATTTTTAATTTATTTACTAGAATTTTTATGGGTTTTTTAGTGTTTTTAAGTTTTTAGTGTTTTTAAGCAATGAAAAATAGCCAAAATTGTCTAGAAAATCAAACACACTAAACTAAACAGTAGACAATTTTTGTAGAATTTTTAAGTGGTTTTTGTATTTTTTTGTGATTTTTCAAACTAGACAGTAACAAAAATGAAGGTTTTTGATTTTTTTAAAAATAGCAAACAAAATCAGAAATGTCCTCAAAAATCCACAAAAATCCTATACCATGGCAGGAGCCATGTGTCAAATTTTCGTTGGATTTGGAGGTGGTTTGATATTTTATTCAAAAATAAAGATAGGGCACTGTGCACAGGGACTGAAGTGCAAATACCCAAAGTTCTGGGGGTCCTGGTGCAAAATACCCAGCAAAACACGCACCACGCGCGTGCCATGGGCACTCAAGGACCTAAATGCAAGAAAAATAAGTCCCAAGGACTTATTGGTAACAGGTACCAAAAGTCCAGGGGTCTTATATGCAAATAACCCAAAAAATATCGCACATGGGGAAATAAAACACGCACATGGGTGTAAATGCAATTATCTAAAAACTTTCATTCAATTGATAACATCCAGAACTACAGGGTGGTCTACTGCAAATAACCCAAACAACACGTGACGAAGCACGTGGCTCACAACATACAGGGGTATAGATGCGAATGAACTAAAGCACGAGGTCCTCTATGTAAATTACCCTAAAACTAAACAACTGACTAAAATACTTACAGGACTAAAACGAAATAAAGTAAAAACAGGGGCCTAAGGGTAAATTACCCTTTATTAAGCGGGGGTGCTGGATGCGCGCCACGTGTAGATCGGACGGTCCAGATGGGGGCGACACTCCAGCTCTGGTACTGCTCTGGCTGATCCAACGCTCGAAGCCAAGACACGTGTGGATCTGACGGTCCGGATCAGCCTCCTCAGATCTGACGTCAAAGGGCGCTCCAGGGACCAACGGTCGAGATGGCTTCTGGAGCTGGAGGGTGATCCAACGGCAATGGAGGATGCTGGAAGAACTGGTCCCCGGCGAGACTCGCCGGGCTTGTGCGGGCGCTGGCCTCCTCCTTGGAGTGCTCGGATGGTCGGAGAAGAAAGCTGGAGCGCTCCCGCGTCTACTGCGATGCTCCGATGATCGGCCCGAGCTCCGATGAGCTCGGACGAGGTCGGCGGAGCTCGAGCTCCTGGCCTGAATGACCAAGCCCTCAAATGGGCTCGGTAGGAACTGCAAAGTGGCTCAGAAGACTCGCGGGTCGAGGGCAAACTGCCTCGACCCGGTTAGGCGAAGCAACGGTGGCTGGTGCGTCGGGGTGGCGGGCTCCGGCGAAGGTGGTGGACGGAGGAGCCCGGTTCCCAGCTCCTGTGCGAACTGGGTTGAGTGAGTGGGTGTAGAAGGTGCGTCGGGAGAAGGCGAATGTGAAGGTCGGATCCGATGATCGGATGGTGGTCGGAACCGGGGTGAATCGGGAAAATACGGCGGCGGCGCAAAATTGGGGGTAAACGGAAATCGAAGGAAATAGCGAAGCTAAATGGCTACCTGGATGAACGGTGAGACTGGGAAAGAGCTGCTGGAGCTCTTGGTCGTCACCTCGAGGGTCGTCTCGGCCCGAGGCTCGAAGCTCGCTCAGGTGGCGGAGCTACGGCGGCTACGTCGCCGGATCGATGGAAGACTCCTCCTCTCCTCGCTACAACAGGCTCAGGCGCGAGCTGTCACCTCACACGCTCTCTGGAGCTCACAGAAGAAGAAGGCGAATGACCAAAGATGGAGAGAGAAGGTGGCGGAGCAGCGGCTTTATATGGCTAGGGGTCCGAGAAGAATGGGTCCGGGCAAGCTCAGGAGCGCGCAGATCCCGAGGGAGCGGCTCCGGCGAGGATGTCGGATGCACGACGAAGGATTCAGACCCAGGGTTAGGTGGAGTGATGATCAGGTTGAGCGGGTACAAGTGGGAGAAATCGGGTCCGGAGCTCGAACCCGTGGGAAGTGGTCCTGGGGGGGCCAGTTGACCGGGCGGTCAACACCCCCAGGACCCAATGAGGATGGGCCACGTGGCAGGATCTTGAAACTCAAAATTAAGGTAGCTAGGGCCCGATTTTGCAAAAACTCAAAACACAAACTATTTTTATTTTAATTTTTTCTATTTTTTGGTGATTTTTAATTAATTTTTGGAAATAAAAATAAGCTATGTACATAGTATGTACTATATATAGGTATATACAATATATAGGGTTTTGATTTTTGATTTTTAATTATTATTTTTATACAATTTTATCCTTATTTTATATTTTATTTATTTATAGACTAGAATAAGGAATAAAAGGGTGTTTTTATTTTATGTTTATTATTTATATACATAGGTAAAATAAATACATATATATATCTATATACATGGTATATGTACAATGTCTTTTTGTATTTTTAATTTTTCTATTTTTATTTTGTTTTGATTTTAATTGTTTTTATTTTATTTATTTACAATATATAACATAGACTATTTACAAAAATTATAAAAATTAATTATATATATTTACAAGGCTAAATAAATACATAGGTGTAGTTTATGTACATGGTGAAGTGATGTTTTTGTTTCCTTTTTTATTTTTATATTTTTATCTTTTGTTTTTATTATTTTACAAGTATTTACAAGCATATTTTTGGTGAGGAAAATACTTTTATTTATCTACATAAATATTTACACCAGAGCTCCTATCTCCCTCTACTTTGACTTTTATGCGGTCAGGCCCATGCTGAGCCCTCCCTTGGGTTAGGTTGCTCAATATTTATTCTAAATATTTCCCTCCTTTTCTTTTTAATCTTTATTCTTTTATTTTTGCACAAAAACATGCTAGTTATAGGTTTTTATACAATGCATGCTTCTGGTAATTATTTGTATTTACATATATCTACATGCATTTGCAAAGGTTTTTGTAGCTAAAATATAAGAATAAAGAGTGATGAATGGGTATTCATCACCCCCCTATACTTAACTTTGCTAGTCCCTTAGCAAACACTTATTTGAAAAAGAAGTGAAAAAGAGAGAAAGAAAGAAAAAGAAAAAGAGGATGTACATGGATCAAGGTTGATTATTAAACTTGCCTTAATTAAATTGAGGTATGGAGCTCGATCAGATCTTTGGATTATTAATGTGTCGGAACCTTATTTAGACTTAAGCTTAAAACTTAACAGCCTCTAAGTTCCACTAATCTATAACCAAGACTCGTCAATGCTCCAGATCAGAACAAGTCATCAATCACAAACCCTGAAGACCATGAATCTTTTCTTGTCCTGTGAATGTGAGGTCTAAGCTCTCCACCTCAGAAATGGCAACTTGACAACCCTCCCCAACAAGGTAACTCTATGACCTCAATCTGGCCACTCTTTCCTCGAGGAGCGGGGTATTCCCTTCTAAGTTCAAGTTCAACCGGCTCAAGAAGAGGGGGAAGAAGAGAATGGGTCAAGGCCAGTGTAGCCAAGTACCCTTGGGAGCTTGACCAGTGTAGCCAAGTCTCCCTGCTGCAAGCTACAACAGGTGGATCATGAAACCAAGCTTTGCTTATTGCACTCTATATACATACTCCGGTGGGATTATCATTTTCTATCAGACCCACCACTTTTTTGGAGTTCTTTTCTTTTTGCACATTTTTTTTTCAAGTGCATCTATACAACATATACGTGTGCAGCATATATACAAGGAGTTTTTCCTCTTGAGCCAGTAGACTATCCCTCTTTTGAAGCTTTATTGCAACCCACAACTCCCGTCGTTAGACCTCATGGTAACCAGACCAAGTTGAGACACACTTCCTTCACTAAAAGAAGAAGAGAGGTTCTGCCTAGAAGTACTACCCTCATATACTACCCCAAGTCAAGGAAGACTGCCTCCTCACCACCTCATCCGTAGAGAGCTCGGTGCATAGTGCGGGTGTCCAAGTAAAGCCATAATCTATATGAGTCATGTGTTGTTGTTAAGTGCTCTACTTAGGCTCATTGAGATGACATGTGATCATAGCCTAGTGGACTCAAAGAATTAAGTCACCATGGACCTGAAAAGCCTTAAACCTAAGCCCTATAAGGTTCCTCTTAGAAATTAGGTGGATTAAGATCTTAATCAAGCTCCATTTCTCAATTTGATTCCAGGCTAGTTTAAATGTCAACTATCATCCAAGAAAAACTATATACATATGTACAAAAGATGCTTATTTACACAAAGTTTACAATCATGCAAAATTTTTGAAAAATGTTTTGAAATCATGAATGAATGATGCATGAAGTGCAAGTTTTGCAAAAAGATATTTACACACAATTACACAAGATTTTTGCAAACTTTTTGATTTTCAAAACATTTTGGAAAAATTTTGTACTATGTACATAATTTTGATACCAAAATATTTACACAAGCTTTACACAAAAGATTTTTGAATTCATTTTTACAAAAATAATTTGTACACTAGCTATTTATGTGCAAATAAAAGAAGTTTATGTACATGAAAATTTTTAATTTTTGTGGTTTTTAGCCATTTTATTTATTAACACACTCACACAAAGTACGAGTTATGGCTAAAGTATATATGAAATATATACACACCCCACTATACTTAGCTCGAACGATGTCCTCAGAGTCAAGAGCGATGAAGAAGACATAACTTGTGCTAGGTATAGGAAAGTGAAAAGAAAGGCTATACAAAAAGAAGAATGAAATAGAAAAGTCAAGAGGAGCTCGGGTCTTCCCCCTATACTTAGGATCAAATAATCCTAAGTATAGCAGGCTGTATACTAAGGGAAAACCGAGTGGAGAATGTACAGGGTCTACCCCCCCTATACTTAGGGTGAAATGTCCCTAAGTATAGGTAGCAGAAACAGGGGTAAACAGAAACAAAAGAAATACCCAAAAGGTCTCACATCCCCCCTATACTTAGGGTAAAGTGCACCCTAAGTATAGCCTAATCACAGGATGAAGAAAGAGATGTGGGACTAAAGAATGTAGCGATATGGACATCTGGATCTATACAAGGCGGGAGATCAGTGAAACTCAGGCGTGAGATGCATTAGATGTGAGTCAAAGACCACATCTCACGCAAAGTGAATAGGGGCAAGATCAATGACCCGCGGCTCATGATCTAGAAATGGCTTGAGCCGCTGGCCGTTCACGCGAAAGGTACTCTCAGAAGACAATTTAGATATATCAATGCTACCGTTGTCGTGTACCTTTCTAACCAGATAAGGTCCCTTCCATTTGCTCTGTAGCTTCCCTGGAAATAATCGTAGCCTCGCATCAAACAGCCATACTCTCTGTCCAATCTCAAAATGTTTGTGGCTGATATGAGAATCATGCCACTCCTTCACTTTCTCCTTATAATGTAGGCTGCTTGAGAAAGCTGCATCTCTAAGCTCCTCCAGGGCAGCTAACTCTTCCCTCCTCTGGTCTCCCATACCATCTGGATCCATCAGAATATCTGTGACTGCCCAAAGTGACTTGTGCCTCAGCTCACAGGTAAATGGCATGGCTTGCCATACACGAGGCGAAAGGGAGATGTACCCAACGGTGTCTTGAAAGACGTCCTATATGCCCACAAGACCGAGTCCAAAAGCTGTGACCAATCCTTTCGGTCAGGGCGGACGACTTTCTGCAATATAGTCTTAATATCCCTATTCGACACCTCGGCTAGACCATTCGTCTGTGGATGGTAAGGTGTAGCAACACGATGGTCTATACCGAACTCGCTAGCAAGTGCCTTCACCTGGTCGTTGATGAAGTGAGATCCCCCATTAGAAATCAGAACTCGTGGAACCCCGAACCGCGTGATGATATGCTTCCTCAAAAATCTGCAAACTGTCCTCGCATCAGCGGCTCGGGTGGGGATAGCCTCCACCCAACGACTCACATAATCCACGGCCAACAGAATGTACTCAAATCCCTGACTCTTAGGGAATGGACCCATGAAATCGATGCCCCATGCGTCAAAAACCTCACAGAAGTGAATGGGCTGCATCGGCATCATATCACGCTGTCCACAAGTGCCCATCCTCTGACAGTCAGTACACCTCTTCACGAACTCATCTGAGTCCTTGAAGAGGGTAGGCCACCACAAGCCGGATTGGAGCACTTTCTGTGCCGTTCTCCTCCCAGAATGATGTCCTCCTGCCTCAAGCTTGTGGCAGTAAGTGAGGACGCTATGGTGTTCCTCCTGAGGGATACACCGATGCCAGACGCTATCCCCTCCTTCGTGGTAAAGGATGGGATCCTCCCAATGGTATGACTTGGCCTTCGCAAGGAAGGTCTCAAGCCTCTGCCTGGGCCAATCTTGTGGGACTTTCCCAGCAACGAGAAAGTTCACAATATCGGCGTACCACGGGAGTGAGGCGATAGCAAGGATTGCCTCATCTAGGAAGGTATCTCTAATAGGATCGATCTGCTCAGACTCCTCAGGCTGCTCTAAACGGGAGAGATGATCCGCCACCACATTCTTGACTCCAGGCTTATCCTTGATCTCAATGTCGAACTCCTGGAGTAGAAGGATCCATCTAGTCAGTCTGGCCTTGGCATCCTTCTTTGCCATGAGGTACCTGATGGCGGTGTGATCCGTAAACAAAGTCACTCTAGATCCAATGATATACGATCTGAACTTATCTAGGGCGAACACTACGACTAGCATCTCCTTCTCTGTGACCGTGTAATTCCGCTGGGCGGAATCCAATGTGCGGCTAGCGTAGTGTATGGCAAATTGAACTCCATCCCTCCTCTGTCCCAGCACTGCCCCTACGGCAAAATCGGAGGCATCCGTCATGATCTCGAATGGGAGAGACCAATCAGGTGGCTGGAGGACAGGAGCCTCAATGACACACTGCTGGAGAGTCGCGAAGGATGAAAGACACTTGTCATCGACAAGGAACTCGGTGTCTTTCGTCTAGAGGTCAGTCAACGGTCGGGCAATCCTGCTGAAATCCTGAATAAATCTCCTATAAAATCCAACGTGCCCAGGAATGACCGTAGCTGCCTCAGATTGGACGGCGGTGCGAGTTTCCTAATGACATCAACCTTGGCCGGATCAACCTCCATGCCCCTGTTGGAGATGATATGGCCAAGCACCGTCCCTTGAGTCACCATGAAGTGACTCTTCTCCCAAGATAAAACCAAATGATACTCAATACATCGCTGGAGTACCCGGTCTAGGCAGTCAAGACAGGAGTCGAATCCGTCGCCGTAGACCGAGAAATCGTCCATGAAGACCTCCAAACACTCCCCTACCATGTCCGAGAAGATCGACAGCATGCACCTCTGAAAAGTCACTGGGGCATTGCATAGCCCAAATGGCATGCGTCGAAAAGTATATGTGCCGAAGGGACAGGTAAAGGTGGTCTTCTCCTGATCCTCAAGAGCGATGTCCACTTGGTTGTAGCCCGAGTACCCATCCAGGAAGTAATAATGGCTCTTCCCTGCCAGTCTCTCAATGATCTGGTCAATAAAAGGCAGGGGGAAATGGTCCTTCTTGGTGGCCTGGTTGAGTCTCCTGTAGTCAACACAGACCCTCCAAGAGGTGGGTACTCGTGTAGCAATCTTCTCTACCGACTCACTGATCACAGTCGTGATGACCGTCTTCTTGGGCACCACATGCAAGGGGCTAACCCACTTGGAGTCGGAAATGGGATAAATAAAATCTGCACTCCACCATTTTGATATTTCCTTCATCACAACCTCTCTCAGGTTGGGGTTCAGTCGCCGCTGGAACTCACGCGACGGCTTCGCCCCCTCCTCGAGATAGATATGGTGGGAGCACACTGATGGACTAATCCCATGAAGATCTGCTACGCTCCATCCGATCGCCTTGCGGTTCTTTTCAAGAACCCCCATCAAACGGGATTCCTGCTCTCCAGTCAAATCGGCGGAGATAATGACTGGGTACATCTCAGGCTCGCCCGCAAGGAATCGATACTTCAGCAAAGTAGGGAGCGGCTTCAGCTCTGGAATGCTGGGTGCTGGCAAATCTGGCTGCGGAAGAAACTGAGTGAAAGCTGCTAAGTCTGCCAAATCTGCCTGGGAGAGGGAAAGCGTACTCTCACAAACTGGATCGGGAGAAGGCTGCTCAACTGCGCTGTCTCTGCTCTGCTCTGTATCAACCTCCTCCTCAACTATCGGCTCAAATGGACTCAGGTCTGGCATCTGATCCTCGCAATCTGCCCAATCAGACTCTGAATCCGAGGGATCTGCATCATCCGCGGTGGCATCAGTACCACCGGAAAACAAGGTGGCCTCAGTACCACCATCACTGAAAATCGTGTCGCGATCAAGGACCGGCTCCGCTGCCTCTGTGTTATCCTGAACCAGGGCTGTGCTCTCCAGACTCTCCTCTGCTATCATCTCGGCATCAGCTGTATACGAATATGAAAGGATGGTCTGTGCTGTAGGATCCGCCCAAGCTGCCTCATCGTCTGTGATCACAAAATCACAGTCCTGGTGGATGTCTGGCTCTGCGTCTGTCAGCTGCTCTGAATCTGTACTCGCATCTGAGCGGGCTCTCTCTCTGGCTCTGTAGTCCTCGACCGTCTCTATTTGTATACTTTCGCCCTCGACGCGAAAGTACACCTTCCCGCTATCATGATCAGTCACCGCTTTGGCTGTAGCCAAGAATGGACGACCAAGGATGATGGGGGTATCGGTCACTGATTCAGGGATCTCCATGTCCAACACTACGAAGTCCATGGGGAATTTTAGGCCCTGAATCGTGACGATAACATCTCGTAACAACCCCTTCGGCCTCTTGACAGATCGATCAGCGAACTGAAGGAATGTCCTGCTCTATCGAAGAGTGCCCAACTCGAAGCGGTAAAGAAGGGCTGCCGGAAGAAGGTTGATCGACGATCCGCTTTCTAGTAGAGTACGGTCGAACCTCTGCTCACTGATCTGGCATCTGACATACGGGGCCCCTGAATCTGGCCTCTTGGCTGGCAGACGGTTCTGATCCGCAAAACACGTGGCTTTCGTCAGCACATGGATCTCTGAAGTGTGGTTCCTCCTCCTCCTCCTGACTGTAGTCCTGTCTCTCAAAGATCGCTGGAGAAGGGGGATGTGCTGCAAAGCCTCCTGGAGGGTCAACTGTATGTGGAATCTATCAATCATGCTCTGGCTGAACTCCTCCTGCTCTCTCTTTTTGGGACTTTTTTCTTTTTTCTTCCCCTTCCCCATCTGAAGGGCTCTAGGGAAGGGGATCACAGGGTCCTTCGCAGATGAAGGACTAGGAAAAGGCCTAGACGGCTCGACGGCCGGATCCACACATACATCATGCACCACAGTGGGACCAGAAGAAACTAAACCTTTTCCTTTATTCAAACCAAAGTTCTGAGATACATCAAGGTGAGGAAAGGCTACATCTCTCTCAACACAAACACCGGTGGCCTCAGTACCACCTCTGGCTGGCTCTGCTGCTGCTGCTGCTAGACGTCTCGCGGCCTCAGTACCGCGGGCTGGCTCGGCTATCCTGGTGGCGTCAGTACCACCTCCTCGAACTAGTGAAGCGGCGGCCTCAGTACCGCCGGTGGGATCAGCATCCTTGGTGGCATCAGTGCCACCATCATCATCTGGAGTGGCCTCAGTACCGCTCTCCTCCTCCTCATGTGGCGCCTCTGAAGTATCCTTGTGGTGAAGCTCAGATGAGGCGCCGCCGCCTGCTGGGGTCCTACCGCTCCTAAGTGCAACAAAATCAGCATCAAACAGATCCGACGATGTATCAACAAATGGGTCACTAGGAGTGGCAAGCTCAGTGGAATCTACCTGCTCAGACTTCCTCTTGAGGTTGTTCGGGTTCGGCTCAATCTGTGCAGGAATGGCGGCCTTCCCCCTCACAAGGTCCCGCATCTCCTGGCGGAACTCGTCCATCTCCCGTTTAAATGTCGCCTGCTGATCCGTGAGGAGGCGGGCGATGTCATCCAAGGCGGGGCTCTCATGGGAACCCGACGGGTAGCCCCTCTGGGGATGAGGCTGCTGGAACTGCTGCTGAGGGGGGTAGGAGGTAGGGTGATGCTGGTAAGCTGGGTGAGCCTGCTGCTCACGTCTCCACGACTGTCCCTGCTGCTGATAGGGACGAGGGACGAAGGATGATGGCTGGTGTGTCTGGTATGCTGGGGGCTGCTGCTGCGGCTGGTGATCTCTCTGCTGGCCGTACAGCCCTCCCTGACCTGACGGCTGCTGCTGGGGCTGGGCACCACCACTCCCCCACCTGAATCCGGGATGGTCTCGTCGGATCCCAGGCTGGGGGCAGTCATACCAAATCCCGTTGACATCCATCAACGGCTCTGCATCGTAGGGGGCTGGCAGGAGTACTGCCAGAGGCTGGTCCGGCTGGTATACCACCATCTGCATGTCTGGAGATGGTGGGGACTGGTAGGTGGGCTGCGGCTGCTGGTACGGCTCCGCCTGTACAAGATGAACCTGTCTAGGCTGCTGTAGGGAGCTGGAGCGCTGGGACGAGCTGCTGCTGCTGCCGGAGTCGCCTCGCGACTGAAGACGTGGCTGTGGAGCCGTCTGTGCCTCCTGGAGACACATGAGCTGTGTCTTCATGTCGCTCAGAGTCTGTGCCATCTGCTCCATCTGCGCTATCCCCTGGCACTGCTTCTTCTCTATCAGCTCCATGCGGTCCAATTTCTCGCTGATAATGCCCATGTCCGCAGCGGACGACTCTGCCTGTGCTGCTGCGACTGCGGACGTACTAGATGGACCTGCATCGACCTGTGCTATCCGCTGGTACTGCACTGGTCCTGGCTGCTGTTGTTGGGGTCTCTGAGTATACAACCTGGTCTGGGACATCACCATGTAGTTTTCGGCCATCTCCTCGTAGATGGCCCAGACCTGGTCGTGGTCCTTGGCAAAGTAGGACCCGCCGCAAGAAGCGTTCACCAGACCCTGAAGCTCTGGCGTCAACCTGCTGAAAAAGCTCTGAACTAGGTTCGGCTTGGAGATGTCGTGGTGTGGGCATCTGTCTAGGAGCTCTCGAAACCTCTCCCATGCCACGTGAAACTGCTCGTTGGGGAACATGGAGAAGTTGCTGATCAGGGACCTCGCTGCATTCGTCCGCCCGAGTGGATAGTACTTGTTCAAGTACTCGGTGCGGAGCTGCTCCCAGGTGTAGACAAACTTCCCTAGATGCTTCAGCCAGGTGGCTGCTCTATCTGCCAGTGAAAAAGGGAAGGCTATCATTCGGATCGTGTCCTGGTCCACGTGGCGATCGCGGACAGTGCTGCAGATCATCAGGAACTCCTGGAGGTGGAGGTAGGGCTCCTCAGTGGCAAGTCCGTGGAAACGGGGCAGTAACTGCAAGGTGTTCGGGGGGAACTTGAAGTCCCCCACGATCGCCGGCACCACTACCCAATGATGCATGAGTGTCGATCCGGGGTTGTGCAACTCCCGCATCGGTTGTGGTGGTCCTCCTGCCGCGGCGCCTGCCGCTGCGGCGGCTGCTGCTGCTGCTGCTGCTGCGGCTGCTGCGGCTCGTGCCTCTGCATCAGGTATCTCCTCAGGCTCGCTCTGCTGGTCTCGCTCTGCTATGAGCCTCTCCAACTCTTGCCTCATCTCTATCATGAATGCCCCCTGATCGCGTAACTGCTGCTGGACTGTCTCAAGTGATGCGATCAGGGTGGAGTTGATCGCTCCCTGGTCTAGTATAAAATGCTCGGGCTGATGGGAGTGATCATCTGAATTGCCGGCCATGGCGACGTCTGCAAAATCAAACGAGCCCAACTCAGGTGCTGTCAAATCAATCAATCTCTCCTCGGGCTCGTGTCTCTCAGGTCGGAAAGAAAGGGGGTCGAGAGGGAACAGGGCGGAATCGTATTCGGGCTCGGAGAGCTGGTCTCGGCTCTCGCGGGCCAACCTAGATGATGAGGTAGACGTGCCCGAAAGCGGTGCAGCCAGAGGCTGCCTAAGAGACCGTCTACCCATCATCTCGATCTGGCGAGTAGTGCGGATGAGATCTGGAGAAACTATGTTCACAAACAAACCCCCGGTTCACCAACGCAACGCGAGCTGAAGACCGTGAAAGTTCGGTCAAATTATCTTGTCGATTTTATTTGGTGAACACACAAAATATCAGAGCGCTTACGTGACCTGTTAGGATACCCGATGCTATCCCAACCGACTGGCCCGCACGGAAGAGTCGGTAATCAGTCGGGACTAGCACCGGAGGGCTCTTTCAAGGGTGCGGGTCACTCTCTCGCGCATCCAAACCATACAATGAGGGGGTTGCTCTCCCCAAGACAAAATTTTTAGGGTGAGCGGTTTTTAAGATCAATAGTATTAACCAGTCCCAATTTTATGATTTCTCTTTTTAGTATTTTTCAAATCAAAACAAATGGCCTAACGAATTTTTCGGTTCTCCTGGTTATTTAATCCAAAACAGGGGGGAGAAGGCGAAAAAGCCGATGCGTGATGAAATCAATGATGCATGCAAAGTCAGAAATGCGTACCTTGTCTCTAGCACTCTACATGCAATATGATACGCGCGTAAATGTAAAGACAGAAAGGAAACTACCTAAATGATGCAACGGGAAAGCCGAGTCCTAGATGAACAATTTCTAGCGAAGAACCGTCTAACCGGTCACCGACCTCCAAGCCAAAGAGTCCGGTCTTGGCCCGTCCCTCCTCTGTCCGACAAATCGGGGGTAGGAGAAAGCGCTTTACAGGACGGGCTGCGGCACGTAGGCTACGAAGGCAAATGAGTCGGTTATTTTTATTAATGATTTTTAGTAGGTCCAATTATCGTTCTATAGGAACAGATAAGCAGTTAGGTGTGGGGATCCTACTAATTACGGCACAATCACCAGAAATTCCTAAGTCTAGGGGCTCGAGCAAAAACCGCGTAAACACCGGAAAAGGCAGAAAGAAAATAAAATAAAACCAAAAACCGTGAAAAACCGCGCAAGTCCTAAGGGTCCCCCGAGCACACCGGTGCTCGGCGAAACAGACCCGCCAAACAAGTATAGTCCAAAGAGTCCAAGTCCAATGTCCCTGTATTATTACAATAATAATGAAATAAAATAAAAGCCTCGCCCACTCAACTCTCTTTCACTCTCTCCTGCGGCTCCGTACAGAAGGGAGCCGCCTCCGAATCCTGCGGTTGCGTCGACTTCTCGAGATCAGCCGCCTCGGTTCTCGGGCCCTCGCAAGAAAAAGCAAAGTGGTCAGAACCAATAATCAAATAATAATAAAAGAAAAATAAAGAGAAATGAAAAATAAGGGTATATGTGCAAAAATGCAAAATAAAATAAACACACAAAATAAAATAAAAGAAAAAGAAAATAAAACAAAATAAAACAAAAATGGAATATGAACAAAAGCCGCGAAAAGCCGCGAGCTCTGAAAGAGCCGCGAAAAGCCGTGAGCTCTGAAAGAGCCGCGAAAAGCCGCGAAAACAAAAACGAAAAGAAAAATAAAACTACTAAGCCGTGCTCCCCGGCAACGGTGCCATTCTGATAAGCGATCCGAACGACTAAGGTAAAGGTACAAAAATGGTCGTTGCGACCTCGGTCGCTCAGATGCGCTAAATCAAGAAAAATGAACCACTCGAAATAGATAAATCGATCAAAATACGAAAAGCGGTCCTGCTATGTGATTAACCTGGTATAGCACCCAGGGTCGAACTCAAGGAGCACGGGTTGGCCGAGAGGCCTACGAAGTAGTAAAAATAAAGAAAATAAAAGAACAAAAGATTTTTAGTGGTTTTTAATTATTTTATATTTTTTTTGGATTTTTAATATATAAAGAAAATAAGAAAACAAAGGAGAAGCACACTTCAACAAATTATTTAAAGCATAAAAAATCAACCAAAAATTAAAACAAAAATGTTTTTATGTATTTTATATTTTTTAGTGTTTTTGGTGAATTTTTGATAATTTTCTGATGTTTATTTTATTTTCTAAAAATCAAACAGTAGCTAAAAACAGTGGTACTGTCCATCCAAGCCAAAAGTCCCTAGATAAAATATCTAAGGGCCTTAAAATGGCCTGGAGGTAATTTTCCTATAAAATAGATAAAACAAGGAAAATTCAGATACCAATTTCATTATTTTTGGATTTTTAATTTATTTACTAGAATTTTTATGGGTTTTTTAGTGTTTGAGTTTTTAGTGTTTTTAAGCAATGAAAAATAGCCAAAATTGGCTAGAAAATCAAACACACTAAACTAAACAGTAGACAATTTTTGTAGAATTTTAAGGTGGGTTTTTGTATTTTTTTGTGATTTTTCAAACTAGATAGTAACAAAAATGAAGGTTTTTGAATTTTTTAAAAATAGCAAACAAAATCAGAAATGTCCTCAAAAATCCACAAAAATCCTACACAATGGCAGGAGCCATGTGTCAAATTTTCGTTGGATTTGGAGGTGGTTTGATATTTTATTCAAAAATAAAGATAGGGCACTGTGCACAGGGACTGAAGTGCAAATACCCAAAGTTCTGGGGGTCCTGGTGCAAAATACCCAGCAAAACACGCGCCACGCGCGTGCCTGGGGCACTCAGGGACCTAAATGCAAGAAAAATAAGTCCCAAGGACATATTGGTAACAGGTACCAAAAGTCCAGGGGTCTTATATGCAAATAACCCAAAAAATATCGCACATGGGGAAATAAAACACGCACAGGGGTGTAAATGCAATTATCTAAAAACTTTCATTCAATTGATAATATCCAGAACTACAGGGTGGTCTACTGCAAATAACCCAAACAACACGTGACGAAGAACGTGGCTCACAACACACAGGGGTATAGATGCGAATGAACTAAAGCACAAGGTCCTCTATGTAAATTACCCTAAAACTAAACAACTGACTAAAATACTTACAGGACTAAAACGAAATAAAGTAAAAACAGGGGCCTAAGGGTAAATAACCCTTTATTAAGCGGGGGTGCTGGATGCGCGCCACGTGTAGATCGGACGGTCCAGATGGGGGCGGCACTCCAGCTCTGGTACTGCTCTGGCTGATCCAACGCTCAAAGCCAAGACACGTGTGGATCTGACGGTCCGGATCAGCCTCCTCAGATCTGACGTCAAAGGGTGCTCCAGGGACCAACGGTCGAGATGGCTTCTGGAGCTGGAGGGTGATCCAACGGCAATGGAGGAAGCTGGAAGAACTGGTCCCCGGCGAGACTCGCCGGGCTCGTGCGGGCGCTGGCCTCCTCCTTGGAGTGCTCGGATGGTCGGAGAAGAAAGCTGGAGCGCTCCCGCGTCTACTGCGATGCTCCGATGATCGGCCCGAGCTCCGATGAGCTCGGACGAGGTCGGCGGAGCTCGAGCTCCTGGCCTGAATGACCAAGCCCTCAGATGGGCTCGGTAGGACCTGCAAAGTGGCTCAGAAGACTCGCGGGTCGAGGGCAAACTGCCTCGACCCGGTTAGGCAAAGCAACGGTGGCTGGTGCGTTGGGGTGGCGGGCTCCGGCGAAGGTGGTGGACGGAGGAGCCCGGTTCCCAGCTCCTGTGCGAGCTGGGTTGAGTGAGTGGGTGTAGAAGGTGCGTCGGGAGAAGGTGAACGTGAAGGTCGGGTCCGATGATCGGATGGTGGTCGGAATCGGGGTGAATCGGGAAAATACGGCGGCGGCGCAAAATTTGGGGTAAACGGAAATCGAAGGAAATAGCGAAGCTAAATGGCTACCTGGATGAACGGTGAGACTGGGAAAGAGCTGCTGGAGCTCCTGGTCGTCGCCTCGAGGGTCGTCTCGGCCCGAGGCTCGAAGCTCGCTCAGGTGGCGGAGCTACGGCGGATACGTCGTCGGATCGATGGAAGACTCCTCCTCTCCTCGCTGCAACAGGCTCAGGCGCGAGCTGTCACCTCACACGCTCTCTGGAGCTCACAGGAGAAGAAGGCGAATGACCAAAGATGGAGAGAGAAGGTGGCAGAGCAGCGGCTTTATATGGCTAGGGGTCCGAGAAGAATGGGTCCGGGCAAGCTCAGGAGCGCGCGGATCCCGAGGGAGCGGCTTCGGCGAGGATGTCGGATGCACGGCGAAGGATTCGGACCCGGGGCTAGGTGGAGTGATGATCGGGTTGAGCGGGTAAAAGTGGGAGAAATCGGGTCCGGAGCTCGAACCCGTGGGAAGTGGTCCTGGGGGGGGGGGGTAGTTGACCGGGCGGTCAACACCCCCAGGACCCAATGAGGATGGCCACGTGGCAGGATCTTGAAGCTCAAAATTAAGATAGCTAGGGCCCGATTTTGCAAAAACTCAAAACACAAACTATTTTTATTTTAATTTTTTCTATTTTTTTGTGATTTTTAATTAATTTTTGGAAATAAAAATAAGCTATGTACATAGTATGTACTATATATAGGTATATACAATATATTGGGTTTTGATTTTTGATTTTTAATTATTATTTTTATACAATTTTATCCTTATTTTATATTTTATTTATTTATAGACTAGAATAAGGAATAAAAGGGTGTATTTATTTTATGTTTATTATTTATATACATAGGTAAAATAAATACATATATATATCTATATACATGGTATATGTACAATGTCTTTTTGTATTTTTAATTTTTCTATTTTTATTTTGTTTTGATTTTAATTGTTTTTATTTTATTTATTTACAATATATAACATAGACTATTTACAAAAATTATAAAAATTAATTATATATATTTACAAGGCTAAATAAATACATAGGTGTGGTTTACGTACATGGTGAAGGTGATGTTTCTGTTTCCTTTTTTATTTTTATATTTTTATCTTTTGTTTTTATATTCATAAATATATACAAGTATTTACAATCATCTTTTTGGTGAGGAAAATATATTTTTATTTATTTACACAAATATTTACACAAGAGCCCCTATCTCCCTCTACTTTGGCTTTTATGCGGTCAGGCCCATGCTGAGCCCTCCCTTGGGTTAGGTTGCTCAATATTTATTCTATTCCCTCTTTTTCTTTTTAATCTTTATTCTTTTATTTTTGCACAAAAACATGCTAATTATAGGTTTTTACACAATGCATGCTTTTGGTAATTATTTGTATTTACATATATCTACATGCATTTGCAAAGGTTTTTGTAGCTAAAATATAAGAATAAAGAGTGATGAATAGGTATTCATCACCCCCCTATACTTAACTTTGCTAGTCCCTTAGCAAACACTTATTTGAAAAAGAAGTGAAAAAGAAAGAAAAAGAAAAAGAGGATATACATGGATCAAGGTTGATTATTAAACTTGCCTTCATTAAATTGGGGTATGGAGCTCGATCAGATCTTTGGATTATTAATGTGTCGGAACCTTATTTAGACTTAAGCTTAAAACTCAACAGCCTCTAAGTTCCACTAATCTATAACCAAGACTCCTCAATGCTCCAGATCAGAACAAGTCATCAATCACAAACCCTGAAGACCATGAATCTTTTCTTGTCCTGTGAATGTGAGGTCTAAGCTCTCTACCTTAGAAATGGCAACTTGACAACCCTCCCAAACAAGGTAACTCTATGACCTCAATCTGGCCACTCTTTCCTCAAAGAGTGGGGTATTCCCTTCTAAGTTCAAGTTCAACCGGCTCAAGAAGAGGGGGAAGAAGAGAATGGGTCAAGGCCAGTGTAGCCAAGTACCCTTGGGAGCTTGACCAGTGTAGCCAAGTCTCCCTGCTGCAAGCTACAATAGGTGGATCATGAAACCAAGCTTTGCTTATTGCACTCTATATACATACTCCGGTGGGATTATCATTTTCTATCAGACCCACCACTTTTTTGGAGTTCTTTTCTTTTTGCACACACATTTTTTTCCTTTTTTTTTCAAGTGCATCTGTACAACATATACATGTGCAGCATATATACAAGGAGTTTTTCCTCTTGAGCCAGTAGACTATCCCTCTTTTGAAGCTTTATTGCAACCCCCAACTCCCGTCGTTAGACCTCATGGCAACCGGTCCAAGTTGAGACGCACTTCCTTCACTAAAAGAAGAAGAGAGGTTCCTCCTAGAAGTACTACCCTCATATGCTACCCCAAGTCAAGGAAGACTGCCTCCTCACCACCTCATCCGTAGAGAGCTCGGTGCATAGTGCGGGTGTCCAAGTAAAGCCATAATCTATATGAGTCATGTGTTGTTGTTAAGTGCTCTACTTAGGCTCATTGAGATGACATGTGATCATAGCCTAGTGGACTCAAAGAATTAAGTCACCATGGACCTGAAAAGCCTTAAACCTAAGCCCTATAAGGTTTCTCTTAGAAATTAGGTGGATTAAGATCTTAATCAAGCTCCATTTCTCAATTTGATTCCAGGCTAGTTTAAGTGTCAACTATCATCCAGAAAAACTATATACATATGTACAAAAGATGCTTATTTACACAAAGTTTTACAATCATGCAAAATTTTTGAAAAATGTTTTGAAATCATGAATGAATGATGCATGAAGTGCAAGTTTTGCAAAAAGATATTTACACACATTTACACAAGATTTTTGCAAACTTTTTGATTTTCAAAACATTTTGGAAAAATTTTGTACTATATACATAATTTTGATACGAAAATATTTACATAAGCTTTACACAAAAGATTTTTGAAATCATTTTTACAAAACTAATTTGTACACTAGCTATGTATGTGCAAATAAAAGAAGATTATGTACATGAAAACTTTTTAATTTTTGTGGTTTTTAGCCATTTTTATTTATTAACACACTCATACAAAGTACGAGTTATGGCTAAAGTATATATGAAATATATACACACCCCCCTATACTTAGCTCGAACGATGTCCTCAGAGTCAAGAGCGATGAAGAAGACATAACTCGTGCTAGGTATAGGAAAGTGAAAAGAAAGGCTATACAAAAAGAAGAATAATGAAATAGAAAAGTCAAGAGGAGCTCGGGTCTTCCCCCTATACTTAGGATTAAATAATCCTAAGTATGGCAGGTTGTATACTAAGGGAAAACCGAGTGGAGAATGTACAGGGTCTACCCCCCCCTATACTTAGGGTGAAATGCCCCTAAGTATAGGTAGCAGAAACAGGGGTAAACAGAAACAAAAGAAATACCCAAAAGGTCTCACATCCCCCCTATACTTAGGGTAAAGTGCACCCTAAGTATAGCATAATCATAAGATGAAGAAAGGGATGTGGGACTAAAGAATGTGGTGATATGGACATCTGGATCTATACAAGGCGGAATATCAGTGAAACTCAGGCGTGAGATGCATTAGATGTGAGTCAATGACCACATCTCACGCAAAATGAATCGGGGCAAGATCAATGACCCACGGCTCATGATCTAGAAATGGCTTGAGCCGCTGGCCATTCACTCGAAAGGTACTCTCAGAAGACAACTCAGATATGTCAATGCTACCGTTGTCGTGTACCTTTCTAACCAAGTAAGGTCCCTTCCATTTGCTCTGTAGCTTCCCTGGAAATAATCGTAGACTCGCATCAAATAGCCATACTCTCTGTCCAATCTCAAAATGTTTGTGGCTGATATGCGAATCATGCCACTCCTTCACTTTCTCCTTATAATGTAGGCTGCTTGAGAAAGCTGCATCTCTAAGCTCCTCCAGGGCAGCTAACTCTTCCCTCCTCTGGTTTCCCATACCATCTGGATCCATCAGAATATCTGTGACTACCCAAAGTGACTTGTGCCTCAGCTCAACAGGTAAATGGCATGGCTTGCCATACACGAGGCGAAAGGGAGATGTGCCCAAAGGTGTCTTGAAAGACGTCCTATATGCCCACAAGACCGAGTCCAAAAGCTGTGACCAATCCTTTCGGTCAGGGCGGGCGACTTTCTGCAATATAGTCTTAATCTCCCTATTCGACACCTCGGCTAGACCATTCGTCTGTGGATGGTAAGGTGTAGCAACACGATGGTCTATACCGAACTCGCTAGCAAGTGCCTTCACCTGGTCGTTGATGAAGTGAGATCCCCCATCAGAAATCAGAACTCGTGGAACCCCGAACCGCGTGATGATATGCTTCCTCAAAAATCTGCAAACTGTTCTCGCATCAGCGGCTCGGGTGGGGATAGCCTCCACCCAACGACTCACATAATCCGCGGCCAACAGAATGTACTCAAATCCCTGACTCTTAGGGAATGGACCCATGAAATCGATGCCCCATGCGTCAAAAACCTCACAGAAGTGAATGGGCTGCATCGGCATCATATCACGCTGTCCACAAGTGCCCATCCTCTGACAGTCAGTACACCTCTTCACGAACTCATCTGAGTCCTTGAAGAGGGTAGGCCACCACAAGCCGGATTGGAGCACTTTCTGTGCCGTTCTCCTCCCAGAATGATGTCCTCCTGCCTCAAGCTTGTGGCAGTAAGTGAGGACGCTATGGTGTTCCTCCTGAGGGATACACCGACGCCAGACGCTATCCCCTCCTTCGTGGTAAAGGATGGGATCCTCCCAATGGTAGGACTTGGCCTTTGCGAGGAAGGTCTCAAGCCTCTGCCTGGGCCAATCTTGTGGGACTTTCCCAGCAACGAGAAAGTTCACAATATCGGCGTACCATGGGAGTGAGGCGATAGCAAGGATCGCCTCATCTGGGAAGGTATCTCTAATAGGATCGATCTGCTCAGACTCCTCAGGCTGCTCTAATCGGGAGAGATGATCCGCCACCACATTCTTGACTCCAGGCTTATCTTTGATTTCAATGTCGAACTCCTGGAGTAGAAGGATCCGTCTAGTCAGTCTGGCCTTGGCATCCTTCTTTGCCATGAGGTACCTGATGGCGGTGTGATCTGTAAACAAAGTCACTCTAGATCCAATGATATACGATCTGAACTTATCTAGGGCGAACACTACGGCTAGCATCTCCTTCTCTGTGACCGTGTAATTCCACTGGGCGGAATCCAATGTGCGGCTAGCGTAGTGTATGGCAAATGGAACTCCATCCCTCCTCTGTCCCAGCACAGCCCCTACGGCAAAATCGGAGGCATCCATCATGACCTCGAATGGGAGAGACCAATCAGGCGGCTGGAGGACAGGAGCCTCAATAACACACTGCTGGAGAGTCACAAAAGACGAAAGACACTTGTCATCGACAAGAAACTCGGTGTCTTTCGTCAAGAGGTCAGTCAATGGTCGGGCAATCCTGCTGAAATCCTGAATAAATTGCCTATAAAATCCAACGTGCCCCAGAAATGACCGTAGCTGCCTCAGATTGGACGGGGGTGCGAGTTTTCTAATGGCATCAACCTTGGCCGGATCAACCTCCATGCCCCTGTTGGAGATGATATGGCCAAGCACCGTCCCTTGAGTCACCATGAAGTGACTCTTCTCCCAAGATAACACCAAATGATACTCAATACATCGCTGGAGTACTCGGTCTAGGCAATCAAGACAGGAGTCGAATCCGTCACCGTAGACCGAGAAATCGTCCATGAAGACCTCCAAGCACTCCCCTACCATGTCCGAAAAGATCGACAACATGCACCTCTGAAAAGTCGCAGGGGCATTGCATAGCCCAAATGGCATGCGTCGAAAAGCATATGTGCCGAAGGGACATGTAAAGGTGGTCTTCTCCTGATCCTCAGGAGCGATGGCCACTTGATTGTAGCCCGAGTACCCATCCAGGAAGCAATAATGGCTCTTCCCTGCCAGTCTCTCACTGATCTGGTCAATAAAAGGCAGGGGGAAATGATCCTTCTTGGTGGCCTGGTTGAGTCTCCTGTAGTCAACACAGACCCTCCAAGAGGTGGGTACTCGTGTAGCAATCTCCTCTCCCGACTCACTGATCACAGTCGTGATGCCAGTCTTCTTGGGCACCACATGCAAGGGGCTAACCCACTTGGAGTCGGAAATGGGATAAATAAAATCTGCACTCCACCATTTTGATATTTCCTTCATCACAACCTCTCTCAGGTTGGGGTTCAGACGCTGCTGGAACTCACGCGACGGCTTCGCCCCTTCCTCGAGATAGATATGGTGGGAGCACACTGATGGACTAATCCCATGGAGATCTGCTACGCTCCATCCGATCGCCTTGCGGTTCTTTTCAAGAACCCCCATCAAATGGGATTCCTTCTCTCCAGTCAAATCGGCGGAGATAATGACTGGGTACATCTCAGGCTCGCCCGCAAGGAACCGATACTTCAACGAAGTAGGGAGCGGCTTCAGCTCTGGAATGCTGGGTGCTGGCAAATCTGGCTGCGGAAGAAACTGAGTGAAAGCTGCTAAGTCTGTCAAATCTGCCTGGGAGAGGGAAAGCGTACTCTCACAAACTGGATCGGGAGAAGGCTGCTCAACTGCGCTGTCTCTGCTCTGCTCTGTATCAACCTCCTCCTCAACTATCGGCTCAAATGGACTCAGGTCTGGCATCTGATCCTCGCAATCTGCCCAATCAGACTCTGAATCCGAGGGATCTGCATCAACCGCGGTGGCATCACTACCACCGGAAAACAAGGTGGCCTCAGTACCACCATCACTGAAAGTCGTGTCGCGATCAAGGATCAGCTCCGCTGCCTCTGTGGTATCCTGAACCAGGGCTGTGCTCTCCAGACTCTCCTCTGCTATCATCTCGGCATCAGCTGTATCTGAATATGAAAGGATAGTCTGTGCTGCAGGATCCGCCCAAGCTGCCTCATCGTCTGTGATCACAAAATCACAGTCCTGGTGGATGTCTGGCTCTGCGTCTGTCAGCTGCTCTGAATCTGTACTCGCATCTGAGCGGGCTCTCTCTCTGGCTCTGTAGTCCTCGACCGTCTCTATTTGTATACTTTCACCCTCGACGCGAAAGTACACCTTCCTGCTATCATGATCAGTCACCGCTTTGGCTGTAGCCAAGAACGGACGACCAAGGATGATGGGGGTATCGGTCACTGATTCAGGGATCTTCATGTCCAACCCTACGAAGTCCATGGGGAATTTCAGGCCCTGAATCGTGACGATAACGTCTCGTAACAACCCCTTCGGCCTCTTAACAGATCGATCAGCGAACTGAAGGACTGTCCTGCTCTGTCGAAGAGTGCCCAACTCGAAGCGGTCGAGAAGGGCTGCCGGAAGAAGGTTGATCGACGATCCGCTATCTAGTAGAGTACGGTTGAACCTCTGCTCACTGATCTGGCATCTGACATACGGGGCCCCTGAATCTGGCCTCTTGGCTGGCAGACGGTTCTGGATCGCAAAACACGTGGCTTTCGTCAGCACATGGATCTCTGAAGTGTGGTTCCTCCTCCTCCTCCTCCTGACTGTAGTCCTGTCTCTCAAAGATCGCTGGAGAAGGGGGATGTGCTGCAAAGCTTCCTGGAGGGTCAACTGTATGTGGAATCTATCAATCATGCTCTGGCTGAACTCCTCCTGCTCTTTCTTTTTGGGACTTTTTTCTTTTTTCTTTCCCCTGAAGGGCTCTAGGGAAGGGGATCACAGGGTCCTTCGCAGATGAAGGACTAGGAAAAGGCCTAGACGGCTCGACGGCCGGATCCACACATACATCATGCACCACAGTGGGACCAGAAGAAACTAAACCTTTTCCTTTATTCAAACCAAAGTTCTGAGATACATCAAGGCGAGGAAAGGCTACATCTCTCTCAACACAAACACCGGTGGCCTCAGTACCACCTCTGGCTGGCTCTGCTGCTGCTGCTAGACGTCTCGCGGCCTCAGTACCGCGGGCTGGCTCGGCTATCCTGGTGGCGTCAGTACCACCTCCTCGAACTAATGAAGCGGCGGCCTCAGTACTGCCGGTGGGATCAGCATCCTTGGTGGCATCAGTGCCACCATCATCATGTGGAGCGGCCTCAGTACCGCTCTCCTCCTCCTCATGTGGCGCCTTTGAAGTATCCTCGTGGTGAAGCTCAGATGAGGCGCCGCCGCCTGCTGGGGTCCTACCGCTCCTAAGTGCAACAAAATCAGCATCAAACAGATCCGACGATGTATCAACAAATGGGTCACTAGGAGTGGCAAGCTCAGTGGAATCTACCTGCTCAGACTTCCTCTTGAGGTTGTTCGGGTTCGGCTCAATCTGTGCAGGAATGGCGGCCTTCCCCCTCACAAGGTCCCGCATCTCCTGGCGGAACTCGTCCATCTCCCGTCTAAATGTCGCCTGCTGATCCGTGAGGAGGCGGGCGATGTCATCCAAGGCGGGGCTCTCATGGGAACCCGACGGGTAGCCCCTCTGGGGATGAGGCTGCCGGAACTGCTGCTGAGGGGGGTAGGAGGTAGGGTGATGCTGGTAAGCTGGGTGAGCCTGCTGCTCACGTCTCCACGACTGTCCCTGTTGCTGATAGGGACGAGGGACGAAGGATGATGGCTGGTGTGTCTGGTATGCTGGGGGCTGCTGCTGCGGCTGGTGATCTCTCTGCTGGCCGTACTGCCCTCCCTGACCTGACGGCTGCTGCTGGGGCTGGGCACCACCACTACCCCACCTGAATCCGGGATGGTCTCGTCGGATCCCAGGCTGGGGGCGGTCATACCAAATCCCGTTGACATCCATCAACGGCTCTGCATCGTAGGGGGCTGGCGGGAGTACTGCCAGAGGCTGGTCCGGCTGGTATACCACCATCTGCATGTCTGGAGATGGTGGGGACTGGTAGGTGGGTTGCGGCTGCTGGTACGGCTCCGCCTGTACAAGATGAACCTGTCTAGGCTGCTGTAGGGAGCTGGAGCGCTGGGACGAGCTGCTGCTGCTGCCGGAGTCGCCTCGCGACTGAAGACGGGGCTGTGGAGCCGTCTGTGCCTCCTGGAGACACATGAGCTGTGTCTTCATGTCGCTCAGAGTCTGTGCCATCTGCTCCATCTGAATGATGCCCTGGTACTGCTTCTTCTCTATCAGCTCCATGCGGTCCAATTTCTCGCTGATAATGCCCATGTCCGCAGCGGACGACTCTGCCTGTGCTGCTGCGACTGCGGACGTACTAGATGGACCTACATCGACCCGTGCTATCCGCTGGTACTGCACGGGTCCTGGCTGCTGTGGCTGGGGTCTCTGAGTATACAACCTGGTGTGGGACATCACCATGTAGTTTTCGGCCATCTCCTCGTAGATGGCCCAGACCTGGTCGTGGTCCTTGGCAAAGTAAGACCCGCCGCAAGAAGCGTTCACCAGACCCTGAAGCTCTGGCGTCAACCCGCTGAAAGCTCTGAACTAGGTTCGGCTTGGAGATGTCGTGGTGCGGGCATCTGTCTAGGAGCTCTCGAAACCTCTCCCATGCCTCGTGAAACTGCTCGTTGGGGAACATGGAGAAGTTGCTGATCAGGGCCCTCGCTGCATTCGTCCGCCCGAGTGGATAGTACTTGTTCAAGTACTCAGTGCGGAGGTGCTCCCAGGTGTAGACAAACCTCCCTAGATGCTTCAGCCAGGTGGCTGCTCTATCTGCCAGTGAAAAAGGGAAGGCTATCATCCGGATCGTGTCCTGGTCCACGTGGCGATCGTGGACAGTGCTGCAGATCATCAGGAACTCCTGGAGGTGGAGGTGGGGCTCCTCAGTGGCAAGTCCGTGGAAACGGGGCAGTAACTGCAAGGTGTTCGGGGGGAACTTGAAGTCCCCCACGATCGCCGGCACCACTACCCAATGATGCATGAGTGTCGATCCGGGGTTGTGCAACTCCCGCATCGGTCGTGGTGGTCCTCCTGCCGCGGCGCCTGCCGCCGCTGCGGCGGCTGCTGCGGCTCGTGCCTCTGCATCAGGTATCTCCTCAGGCTCGCTCTGCTAGTCTCGCTCTGCTCTGAGCCTCTCCAACTCTCGCCTCATCTCTATCATGAATGCCCCCTGATCGCGTAACTGCTGCTGGACTGTCTCAAGTGATGCGATCAGGGTGGAGTTGATCGCTCCCTGGTCTAGTACAAAATGCTCGGGCTGACGGGAGTGATCATCTGAACTGCCGGCCATGGCGACGTCTGCAAAATCAAACGAGCCCAACTCAGGTGCTGTCAAATCAATCAATCTCTCCTCGGGCTCGTGTCTCTCAGGTCAGAAAGAAAGGGGGTCGAGAGGGAACAGGGCGGAATCGTACTCGGGCTCGGAGAGCTGGTCTCGGCTCTCGCGGGCCAACCTAGATGATGAGGTAGACGTGCCCGAAAGCGGTGCAGCCAGAGGCTGCCTAAGAGACCGTCTACCCATCATCTCGATATGGCGAGTAGTGCGGATGAGATCTGGAGAAACTATGATCACAAACAAACCCCCGGTTCACCAACGCAACGCGAGCTGAAGACCGTGAAAGTTCGGTCAAATTATCTTGTCGATTTTATTTGGTGAACACACAAAATATCAGAGCGCTTACGTGACCTGTTAGGATACCCGATGCTATCCCAACCGACTGGCCCGCACGGAAGAGTCGGTAATCAGTCGGGACTAGCACCGGAGGGCTCTACCTAGGGTGCGGGTCACTCTCTTGCGCATCCAAACCATACAATGAGGGGGTTGCTCTCCCCAAGACAAAATTTTTAGGGTGAGCGGTTTTTAAGATCAATAGTATTAACCAGTCCCAAATTTATGGTTTCTCTTTTTAGTATTTTTCAAATCAAAACAAATGGCCTAACGAATTTTTCGGTTCTCCTGGTTATTTAATCCAAAACAGGGGGGAGAAGGCGAAAAAGCCGATGCGCGATGAAATCAATGATGCATGCAAAGTCAGAAATGCGTACCTTGTCTCCAGCACTCTACATGCAATATGATCCGCGCATAAATGTAAAGACAGAGAGGAAACTACCTAAATGATGCAACGGGAAAGCCGAGTCCTAGATGAGCAATTTCTAGCGAAGAACCGTCTAACCGGTCACCGACCTCCAAGCCAAAGAGTCCGGTCTTGGCCCGTCCCTCCTCTGCCCGACAAATCGGGGGTAGGAGAAAGCGCTTTACAGGACGGGCTGCGGCACTTAGGCTACGAAGGCAAATGAGTCGGTTATTTTTATTAATGATTTTTAGTAGGTCCAATTATCGTTCTATAGGAACAGATAAGCAGTTAGGTGTGGGGATCCTACTAATTACGGCACAATCACCAGAAATTCCTAAGTCTAGGGGCTCGAGCAAAAACCGCGTAAACACCGGAAAAGGCAGAAAGAAAATAAAATAAAATCAAAAACCGCGAAAAACCGCGCAAGTCCTAAGGGTCCCCCGAGCACACCGGTGCTCGGCGAAACAGACCCGCTAAACAAGTATAGTCCAAAGAGTCCAAGTCCAGTGTCCCTGTATTATTACAATAATAATGAAATAAAATAAAAGCCTCGCCCACTCAACTCTCTCTCACTCTTTCCTGCGGCTCCGTACAAAAGGGAGCCGCCTCCGAATCCCGCGGTTGCGTCGGCTTCTCGAGATCAGCCGCCTCGGTCCTCGGGCCCTCGCAAGAAAAAGCAAAGTGATCAGAACCAATAATCAAATAATAATAAAAGAAAAATAAAGGGAAATGAAAAATAAGGGTATATGTGCAAAAATGCAAAATAAAATAAACACACAAAATAAAATAAAAGAAAAAGAAAATAAAACAAAATAAAACAAAAATGGAATATGAACAAAAGCCGCGAAAAGCCGCGAGCTCTGAAAGAGCCGCGAAAAGCCGCGAAAACAAAAACGATAAGAAAAATAAAACTACTAAGCCGTGCTCCCCGGCAACGGCGCCATTCTGATAAGCGATTCGAACGACTAAGGTAAAGGTACAAAAATGGTCGTTGCGACCTCGGTCGCTCAGATGCGCTAAATCAAGAAAAATGAACCACTCGAAATAGATAAATCGATCAAAATACGAAAAGTGGTCCTGCTATGTGATTAACCTGGTATAGCACCCAGGGTCGAACTCAAGGAGCACGGGTTGGCCGAGAGGCCTACGAAGTAGTAAAAATAAAGAAAATAAAATAACAAAATATTTTTAGTGGTTTTTAATTATTTTTATATTTTTTTGGATTTTTAATATATAAAGAAAATAAGAAAACAAAGGAGAAGCACACTTCAACAAATTATTCAAAGCATCAAAAATCAACCAAAAATTAAAACAAAAATGTTTTTATGTATTTTATATTTTTTAGTGTTTTTGGTGAATTTTTGATAATTTTCTGATGTTTATTTTATTTTCTAAAAATCAAACAATAGCTAAAAACAGTGGTACTGTCCAGCCAAGCCAAAAGTCCCTAGATAAAATATCTAAGGGCCTCAAAATGGCATGGAGGTAATTTTCCTATAAAGTAAATAAAACAAGGAAAATTCAGATACTAATTTTATTATTTTTGGATTTTTAATTTATTTACTAGAATTTTTATGGCTTTTTGAGTGTTTTTAAGTTTTTAAGGTTTTTAAGCAATGAAAAATAGCCAAACTTGGCTAGAAAATCAAGATAAGCTAAACAAATAATAACTAATTTTTATAGAATTTTTAAGTGAGTTTTTATATTTTTTGTGATTTTTCAAACTAGACAATAACAAAAATGAAGGTTTTTGAATTTTTAAAAATAGCAAACAAAATCAGAAATGTCCTCAAAAATCCTCAAAAATCCTACACCATGGCAGGAGCCATGTGTCAAATTTTCGTTGGATTTGGAGGTGGTTTGATATTTTATTCAAAAATAAAGATAGGGCATTGTGCACAGGGACTGAACTGCAAATACCCAAAGTTCTGGGGGTCCTGGTGCAAAATACCCAGCAAAACACGTGCCACGCGCGTGCCTGGGGCACTCAGGGACCTAAATGCAAGAAAAATAAGTTCCAAGGACTTATTGGTAACAGGTACCAAATGTCTAGGGGTCTTATATGCAAATAACCCAAAAAATATCGCACATGGGGAAATAAAACACGCACAGGGGTATAAATGCAATTATCTAAAAACTTTCATTCAATTGATAACATCCAGAACTACAGGGTGGTCTACTGCAAATAACCCAAACAACACGTGACGAAGCACATGGCTCACAACACACAGGGGTATAGATGCGAATGAACTAAAGCACGAGGTCCTCTATGTAAATTACCCTAAAACTAAACAACTGACTATAATACTTACAGGACTAAAACGAAATAAAGTAAAAACAGGGGCCTAAGGGTAAATTACCCTTTATTAAGCGGGGGTGCTGGATGCGCGCCACGTGTAGATCGGACGGTCCAGATGGGGGCGGCACTCCAGCTCTGGTACTGCTCTGGCCGATCCAACGGTCGAAGCCAAGACACGTGTGGATCTGACGGTCCGGATCAGCCTCCTCAGATCTGACGTCAAAGGGCGCTCCAGGGACCAACGGTCGAGATGGCTTCTGGAGCTGGAGGGTGATCCAACGGCAATGGAGGATGCTGGAAGAACTGGTCCCCGGCGAGACTCGCCGGGCTCGTGCGGGCGCTGGCCTCCTCCTTGGAGTGCTCGGATGGTCAGAGAAGAAAGCTGGAGCGCTCCCGCGTCTACTGCGATGCTCCGATGATCGGCCCGAGCTCCGATGAGCTCGGACGAGGTCGGCGGAGCTCGAGCTCCTGGCCTGAATGACCAAGCCCTCAGATGGGCTCGGTAGGACCTGCAAAGTGGCTCAGAAGACTCGCGGGTCGAGGGCAAACTGCCTCGACCCGGTTAGGCGAAGCAACGGTAGCTGGTGCGTCGGGGTGGCGGGCTCCGGCGAAGGTGGTGGACGGAGGAGCCCGGTTCCCAGCTCCTGTGCGAGCTGGGTTGAGTGAGTGGGTGTAGAAGGTGCGTCGGGAGAAGGCGAACGTGAAGGTCAGGTCCGATGATCGGATGGTGGTCGGAACCGGGGTGAATCGGGAAAATACGGCGGCGGCGCAAAATTGGGGGTAAACGGAAATTGAAGGAAATAGCGAAGCTAAATGGCTACCTGGATGAACGGTGAGACTGGGAAAGAGCTGCTGGAGCTCCTGGTCGTCGCCTCGAGGGTCGTCTCAGCCCGAGGCTCGAAGCTCGCTCTGGTGGCGAAGCTACGGCGGCTACGTTGCCGGATCGATGGAAGACTCCTCCTCTCCTCGCTGCAACAGGCTCAGGCGCGAGCTGTCACCTCACACGCTCTCTGGAGCTCACAGGAGAAGAAGGCGAATGACCAAAGATAGAGAGAGAAGGTGGCGGAGCAGCGGCTTTATATGGCTAGGGGTCCGAGAAGAATGGGTCCGGGCAAGCTCAGGAGCGCACGGATCCCGAGGGAGCGGCTCCGGCGAGGATGTCGGATGCACGGCGAAGGATTCGGACCCGAGGCTAGGTGGAGTGATGATCGGGTTGAGCGGGTAAAAGTGGGAGAAATCGGGTCCGGAGCTCGAACCCGTGGGAAGTGGTCCTGGGGGGGGGGGTAGTTGACCGGGCGGTCAACACCCCCAGGACCCAATGAGGATGGGCCACGTGGCAGGATCTTGAAGCTCAAAATTAAGGTAGCTAGGGCCCGATTTTGCAAAAACTCAAAACACAAACTATTTTTATTTTAATTTTTTCTATTTTTTGGTGATTTTTAATTAATTTTTGGAAATAAAAATAAGCTATGTACATAGTATGTACTATATATAGGTATATACAATATATAGGATTTTGATTTTTGATTTTTAATTATTATTTTTATACAATTTTATCCTTATTTTATATTTTATTTATTTATAGACTAGACTAAGGAATAAAAGGGTGTTTTTATTTTATGTTTATTATTTATATACATAGGTAAAATAAATACATATATATATCTATATACATGGTATATGTACAATGTCTTTTTGTATTTTTAATTTTTCTATTTTTATTTTGTTTTGATTTTAATTGTTTTTATTTTATTTATTTACAATATATAACATAGACTATTTACAAAAATTATAAAAATTAATTATATATATTTACAAGGCTAAATAAATACATAGGTGTGGTTTATGTACATGGTGAAGGTGATGTTTTTGTTTCCTTTTTAATTTTTATATTTTTATCTTTTGTTTTTATATTCATAAATATATACAAGTATTTACAATCATCTTTTTGGTGAGGAAAATATATTTTTATTTATTTACACAAATATTTACACAAGAGCTCCTATCTCCCTCTACTTTGGCTTTTATGCGGTCAGGCCCATGCTGAGCCATCCCTTGGGTTAGGTTGCTCAATATTTATTCTAAATATTTCCCTCTTTTTCTTTTTAATCTTTATTCTTTTATTTTTGCATAAAAACATGCTAATTATAGGTTTTTACACAATGCATGCTTTTGGTAATTATTTGTATTTACATATATCTACATGCATTTGCAAAGGTTTTTGTAGCTAAAATATAAGAATAAAGAGTGATGAATGGGTATTCTTATAAGAATAAAGAGTTATCAAGGCTTGGATCATATATGTATCAATCTTACAAGCTGCAAAGATACAATATTATGAGTGCCTATAAAAAAAGTTGTACATGTCAAAAAGATTTAAGCATGGGGTACGATGAATCATGTATTCTCCGTGTTAGTGTGTTTGAATTAAGCAAACTTCAAAGTCAACTCAATATATTTCACCTTAATTTTTGCATAATTCATGACGCTTGCAAATCATAAGCATTGTAGGTGAAAAGTATGTAAAAAATCATAAAATAGTCACAAATTAACACTTTTATTTAAATATTTGTAAATCTTTTTTAAGACTTTATGATACATTTGACTAAAGTTCTATGTAATTGCATGTTAATGTTAATACATTATATTTAATTGGGGCTGGGGAAGCTGCACCTGGGGCTGTAGCTAACTAGCTGCACCCGATCCTTTTTTCATTGGTTTTTTGCGTTTTTGAAATGAAATCTAAGGGGATTTAAATTACCATATATCACCATGATATCATGCCAATTTCAACTAAATTAGACACTTCTATCATCTCCATCAAGGTTATCACATTTTAACGGTATCAGAATTATTGAAATTGACCCTATCTAGATGAGCATGTTAGGAATGTTGTTTTGCATGAAATTTGAAACACATATTCCACTAAAAAAACTAAGTAAATCTTCATAGGTTTCTTTCAAAAAATCAAAAATTAATGAGAAAAATATCCGGGTGTAGCTAGTTAGCTGCACCACTTGGTGTAGCTTCCCTTTTCCCTATTTAATCATGTAGATAATCTAAAAGAAACTGCACCATAATGTTAATACAATATACATTAGATATTTGTATGTAACGCTAATGCATCATATACAATATATGTATATAATGTAATATTTACCAATATATTAATACTAATATATTAATTAGTTATTTAAGTACAACATAAATGAACTAACATAGTATGATATATATTATATAAAATAAAATTTGGGATTTTTACACCTATAACTCTGAGTAATTTCGCAATAACATTCATAACCCTGCATAATCATGAATTACATGGGAAACCCTGGATAGTTACTCCATCTCACGCCCATACTACTCCGTTAGTTTAATATGTTAACTCAACTAACTATATGAATGAGTTAATCTAACTCACCCTTAATCCAACGGTTAGGAAATAATCAAAAAATTATGCCTGATTGGAGACATGCTTCGGGCTTTGGGAAGGGGAGAAAATCGGATCGACGGCAGGGGGAGGGGGAAAAGCTCAGTGCTGCTGCTGGGGGGCTTGGGCAAAGGAGAAGGAGGAGTGTGCGGCTCACTTCGCGGCGAGCAGGGGGGAGAAGTAGCTCGGTGCGGGGAGGGGGCTTGGCAGCTTTGAGCAGGAGGGGAGGAGGGAGCAGGGGGCTCGTCGAGGATTTGGGTGCGAGCAGCATGTAGCCGGGAGCTTTGACCGGGGGGGCTTCGAGGAGGGGGGCGAGGGAAGCAGGGAGCCGATGGGGAGCTGGGAGTCGAGGGGGTGTTGAGAGGGGCTGGTTGAGGAGTTGGGCGAGGGAAGCTGGGAGCCGATGGGGAGTTGGGAGTCGGGGGGGGGGGGGGGTAGGGGTCTTGTCGAAGAGTTGCGCGAGGGAAGCTGGGAGCCGATGGGGACCTGGGAGTCATCGAAGAGTTGGGCGCGGGCGTTAGGGAGCCGGTGGGGAGCTGGGAGCCGGGGGGGGCTTCGAGGAGGGATCTTGACTGCGTCGGGGGGCTTCGAGGGGGAGCTGGAAGGACGGGGGACTTCGAGCAGGAGGGGAGGAGGAGCACGGGGGGACTTCGAGGAGGGAGGTTGGCGGCTTCGAGCAGGAGGGGAGGAGGAGCGCGCTCACTTGGTTGCCTGAGGACTTCGAGCTCCGGTGGAGGGGGCTTCGATGAGTCGGTGGTGGGAGGCTTCGAGCAGGGGCGGAGAGCAGCACCGGGAGGCGGGGGCTCGAGTGAAGAGAAAAATGGCATGTTATTGCAAATAAGATTGAACGTTAGGGGTAGTTTCATCTTTTTCAACGGAAACGGTCAATTATAGCGGGTAACTAAAACGGAATATAACAAAGGGTTATGCCATGTAAGAGTTAAACATTACTCGGGGTTTTCCATGTAATTCATGATTATGCAGGGTTATGAATGTTATTGCTAAATTGCTGAGGGTTATGGGTATAAAAATCCCATAAAATTTTCTACGTGAAGTAGTACATGGGCTAATAATCCATTAGTTCTTAAAGTTCTAAGTTGATTTTTTTTCTTTTCAGATCCTCAAACTCAATGGGAACGTTAGCCCGCTGAGCGGCCCACCAACCATACCGGCGACTCACCTCCCATCATGCCGGCAACGACTACAATTGGGCTTTTCTATAATCATTGTCAACATAAAAAAATGGTGAAGTTTTATTTCACTTTAATATAATTGGCTACATGGATTCTTGTTTAAATCCATCATGCTGAAAGATCAGATTTCGGAAGGCTAATTTCATCGATGATGGGGTGGCAAGGGACAAGCACCCACCACTGTCACCCACTTCTCTGTCGAACCGTTCCTTCTAAGCTATCATCACGATTAGTCGTGGCTCGACCACCTATGTTGCTCCTTTCCGTGAGCTCCGCCAGTGTCACCATCAGAGCTCCACCCGAGCTCGAGCTTGAGTTAGAGGACCCTTATTACGACGGCAAGTGCCATCGTGTCTACATTGTGAGCTCCATGTCCAAGTCCGTCGTCATGCTTCCTTGACTCTTGATTTTAGTTTGTCTTAAACAATTTTGGACAAAATTTAAATTTTACAAACCTTGTTCTTATCTGACAAATTTACCACTTATGGATTTTTCAAAATTTTGCAAAAAATATATTTTGTTTTTAGTTTTTGCAGTTATGTACTTTAGGGACTTAATACCTTTTTTTTACTTTTTGTAGATTTACTACTATTGCCCAATTCATAACATGAAAAAATGAAAAAAATGAAAAAATTATGAGTGTGGTATGGTTGGTATTTGTAATTACATGTAGGTCCCTAATTTTAAAATTAGTTATATAGAGACCCCCTGTAATTTGAAGAAATTACATTTTGGTCTATATAACTTCGAAATTTTGGGAACATAATGACATAGGTTTAACTACGTTTCAATGGCTCTAAACAAAAAACAAAAATTGAGTTCAACTTGTGTCAATAAGATTAAAAACCAAATTTCAATTAAAAAACTTGTGCAATTAACAGAGTCTGAATATCCGACCCTTAACTTTGCACTATGCATGTTGGCTACATATTGAGAAACTTATCTGAAATTCCGCGATCTTGGCGAGTGAGCAGCAACCCATCTAAATTCCACTTTTTAGCACATCGATTTTCCCTATTTACGGAGATTCACAACATAAGATCTAGATCGTTGCATTTTTGCATATTTGATGGGATAATATGAATTCGGAACGGTGGTACTGTTGGATGGGTTCCTCTCTTTGTGGGAACCTATTCCATATTTATAGGACATTGGTAGTCTTATTTGGAAAAGGAAAATCAATTATTGATTGGAGAAGGTGATCAATTACCTTTTAGGATTAGGAGTTACCTTTTCCTAATCGTATTGGAAGTACGAGTCCATGTTTTGTTATTTGCTCATCTCCATGGAGTGTAAATAAGGGGTATGGAGTGCATACCAGGATCATCCCAACACAAGCTCTCCTAACACAAGAAAGAAACAAGAGAGATGCAGAAGAAAGAGGGTCTGTGATTGCCGCAGAGTTTGGAGGGAGTAACCTTTGGAGCAGTTCTTCTCCAGTATTCTTCCCTACAGTTTGGCGACGGATTTACCATTGGGTGATATTTCTCCTCTCTATTATTTTCCATTGTTTGGTGATTTCTACCACCGTATTGAGGATCGGCCTTTTGTAAACCCCTCACGGGAGATTAATTTGATTATAGTGCTTGATTTTGGGTTGCGATCAACCCCATGATCTTCCCCTCACATTAAGGGTTTTCCACGTTAAAAATTCTCCGTATATTTGTGGTTGATTATTTGTCTGGTTGAGATACTTTCTCGTAGAAGATATATCGTGCAGGATCCGTCTATCGACTTTGGTTGTTTTTCCGCAATTCAATTTATACGGGGAATCTGTTCCCAACAAGTGGTATTAGAGTAAGGTTCAATGGCAGATTAGAAGATGAAGTTTGGTTCGAGCATGATGATTAATCTTAATGGGATTAATTACAATTTGTGGAAGAACAAGATGAAAGATATTTTATATGTGAAGGCTATGCACCTTCTGGTGTTTTGCACACAGAAGCCCGAAGCCAAAACAGACGAGGAATGAGAATTTGAACACGAGCATGTTTGTGGCTTCATCAGACAGTTTGTTGATGAGAATGTCTACAACCATATCTAAGATGAAAGTCATGCTAGATGCTTGTATTGAAGTTGGAAAATCTTTATGCCTCCAAGATGGGAAGTAACAAACTGTTTCTTCTTAAGAGACTAGTGAACTTAAGGTTCAAGGAAGACAGCTCTGTATTAGATTTTCTGAATGAGTTCCAAGGGATTACTAGCCAGTTGACGAGCATGGAGATAAAATTTGAAGATGAGATGTTGGGACTGTTACTTCTTGCTACTCTACCAAATTCATGAGAGACTTTCTAAGTCTCACTTACGAACTCCGCAGTTAATGTGGTCGTTTCTTTGAAGACAGTCAAGTCTGGCATTCTCAATAAGGAGATGCGAAGAAAAACCCAAGGAAGTTCTTCACATTCAGAGGTTCTTGTCACAGAGAACTGGGAGATGAGCCGGACCAAGACCGATAAAGGTAAAGATAATGGCAGAAGCAAGTCCAGATCCAGATATCAGAATATAGAGTGTCACTATTGCAAGAAGAAAGGGCACACCAAGAAGTATTGCTTGCAATTCAAGATAGATTATAAGAATGGTGGCGATAAAAAAGAGAAAAAGAATGAACAAGTTGCTGCAGCTGCACAGCATGAGCTCTTCATTGTCTGTGATGAGGAGATGGTAAATGTCGCATAGGATGGTACTTCTTGACTTATTGATAGCGGATATGCTCTACATGTCACATCTTAGAGAGAGTTTTTCTCTTCATATACAACTGGTGATTTTGACACATTGAAAACGGAGAATGGTTCTGTGTCCCATGTTGTTGGAATTGACATTATTGCATTGAAGAATGCCGATGGAGCTGTGTTGACGCTCGAAGATGTGAGGCATGCATCAGACATTCACTTAAATCTTATTTCTACAGGCAAGCTTGATGATGAAGGATACCTTAACACGTTTGGTGGTAGTCAATGGAAGCTTACCCATGGATCCTTAGTTGTTTCTTGTGGTTAGAAGTATAGAAACAATCTTTACATCATGAATGCACCAATCTCGCATGATATTGCACATGTGACTGGAGATGCAAAATCTATTGAGTTGTGGCATCGATGATTGGAGCACATGAGCGAGAAGGGGCTGCAGTATTTGGTGAGGAAAAATATGATGACAGATGTCAAGAAAGAGAAGCTGGAGAAATGCACACACTGCTTGGCTAGGAAGTAGACGAGGATCTCCTTCAAAAGTCATCCACCTTTTAGGAAGATGCAACCATTGGAGCTTGTCCACACTGATGTTTGTGGTCCGTTGAAAGTAAGTTCTCTTGACGGTACACTTTATTTTATTAGATTCATTGATGATTTATCCAGAAAAGTTTGGGACTACGTCTTAAAGAGTAAGGACCAAGTCCTTGGTATTTTCAAAGACTTCCACGCATTAGTGGAGAAACAATCTAGAAAGAAGCTGGAGTGCATCCGCAATGATAATTGTGGTGAGTATATTAGGTCGTTCGATGAGTATTGCAGCTTCATGGTATCAGGAGTCAGAAAACTCTACCCAAGACGTCGTAGTTGAATGGCATTGTAGAGAGAATGAACAGGACCCTGATGGAGAGAGTCAAATGCATCCTTTCTGAAGTTAAGTTGCCTAACTCTTTTTGGTGTGAAGCACTTTATACTGATGTTCATATTATTAATCTATCTCCACATGTACCCTTGGATGGTGATGTTCCTGACAGGGTTTGGCATGGAAAGAATGTCTCATGCAACCATTTGCGGGTCTTTGGATGCCGTGTATTTGTGCATGTTCTCAAGGATGAAAGGTCCAAGTTAGACGCAAAGACAAAGTAGTGCATCTTCTTCGGATATGGACAAGATGAGCTTGGCTACAGCTTGTATGATCCAATTGATAAGAAGCTACTGCTGAGCAGGGATGTGATCTTATCTGAAGATCAAACCATTGAAGACATTAAGAAGGCTGCTAAGGACTCTCCTTCGAGCAGCTTTCAACCAGATGATACGGAGCCATGCCCTTTGCAGAGGACTCCATATGTGGTGCCAAATGATGCATATGAGCAGGTACCAGATGCAGGACATGAGGAGGATGTACCACATGTCACCACTCCTGATGATGATGATGCATATGATGGTAGTGATCATGGTGGGCAGGATTATGAGAGCTCTTCTTCTTTCGAGGCTCTCCCACCTCAAAGATCAGTGATGGAGAGGCGACCCTCCACCGGGTATTCTGCACATGAGTACATTTTGTTGACAGATAGCAGTGAGCCTGAACACTAAGAAGAAGCCTTGAAAGATGCAAACAAGCAGAAATGGGAAGAAGCTATGAAAGAGGAAATGGAGTCCCTTCATGACAATCATACTTTTGAACTTGTCAAGTTTCCCAAAGACAAGCGGCATTGAGAAACAAGTGGGTTTATAGAGTGAAACATGATGAATACTCTACAAATCCAAGGTACAAAGCTAGGTTGGTTGTGAAAGGTTTTAATGAAAGGAAGGGAGTTGATTTTGAGGAGATATTTTCTCATGTGCTGAAGATGTCTTCTATCAGGGTGGTTCTAAGCTTGGCGGCTAGTCTTGATTTGGAGGTTGAACATATGGATGTGAAGACAACTTTTCTTCATGGTGACCTTGAGGAAGAAATTTACATGTTGCAATCAGAGGGCTTTACGGTCAAAGGCAAGGAAGACTATGATTGTAGACTGAAGAGTCTATATGGATTGAAGCAACCACCCAGACAACGGTACAAGAAGTTTGACTTGTTCATGGGGGAGCATGATTACTCCAAGATTACTTCAGATCATTGTATTCATGAAGAAATTCTCATGTGATGATTTCATCATATTGTTGCTTTATGTTGACGACATGCTGATTGTAGGCAACAATGGAGAGAGAATTTCTGACTTGAAGAAAGAGTTGAGCAAGTCCTTTGCTATGAAGAACTTGGGGCATGCAAGTCAGATACTGGGCATGAAGATCACTCGAGACAGGGGAATGAGGAAACTTCAACTTTCACAAGAGAAGTACATTGAGAAGGTACTTAAAAGATTTCGTACGGAGAAAGCAAAGCCAACTAGCACTTCTCTTGGAGCACATTTCAAGTTAAGTTCCAAAGATTGCCCATAGAGCAATGCAGAGAAGAAAGATATGGAAAGAGTTCCTTGTGCATCGACCACATGTAGTCTCATGTATGTCATGGTTTGTACGAGGCCATATATTGCTCATGCAGTTGGAGTTGTTAGTAGGTTAATCTCAAATCCAGGAAAACAACATTGGGAAGCTATTAAATGGATCTTGAGATATCTTCGAGGTACTAACAGTTACTCTCTTTGCTTTGGAACAGAGAAGCCTATTCTTCTTGGATACACAGATTCATATATGTCGGGTGACTTTGATGGGAGAAGATCTATATCTGGCTATATGATGTCCTTTACAGGTGTCGTAGTTTCTTGGTAGTCTCATCTCCAGAAGTGTGTTGCTTTGTCTACTACAGAGGCAGAGTTCATTGCAGCTAAAGAGGCATACAAGGAGTTGCTGTGGATGAAGAAGTTCATGCAGGAACTTGATTTTCATCAAGACAAGTATGTGTTCTACTAGTACAAAAAAAGACGAGATTGGCGTGTACATGATGGCTCGTAATGTGTACGCCAAGTGCACGCCATGTGCATGCCCGACTGATGGGCGAGCACATGTGCTCGTTCAGCGCATGCTCGCCTCTACGAGAGTCGCTCCGGAAGGTTAGCGAGCACATTGGGACGCTATGTGCTCGCCCGCTTTCTAGCGTGCACAAATGTGCTCGTCGAAATGATCGCCCCTATTAAATAGGGCGATCAATCACGAAGCACCTGGCGGGCACATGTGCTTGCCCAAATTGATTTCCAGGAAAAACATTATACAGGTTCGACGGGATTTTGACGTCCCGTCGAACCTGTATAGCTTGCCAATAAATCACAACAGGTGCTTATCAGAGCTCGCTAAGCGTATATATAGTATACCAGTTCGTCAAGTAAGATAACTAGCACTGATAAGTCGAAGTCACGCAATATACATGAACTTAGAAATAAACATTCAAATTTAATATCTAAATACTACAAATATATGTTTGAAGCAACAACGACAAGTAAAATTACAATAAATTATACTATCAAAGTTCATATAAATGAAAAGACGTGCTAAAAGTTTAACAACAATACAAGTCAATACCAACAACAATTTACTTCTTCTTTGATCTAAAAAATTTAGACATTAAACCCTGCTTTGATTTCTTTTTTCCTTCCCCTTTTCTTTGACCCTAGCATACATGCGTACCTCTTCTTCAGGGTCGTTCTCCTCCTCCTCTTCGTCATCGGATTCAATCTCCTCAGGTTGAGATGCACACCCTTGTGACCTATATTATACATGGAAGATATATACATGTTACTTGCATTTTGTAGATATAGAAATATAAAATTATTACTCATTCTAAGTAGAATACTTACATGTACGCCGTGAAATCTTCTCGAAGCTTCGTCACCTGCTCCACCATCATCGCCATCTGCGACTCCATTGGAATTGATGATTGGGACAGATGTGTTTGTGTGTACGACGGTTGGGAGTATGCAGAATAGGAATGACGATGTTCCTCCGCATAGTATGAAGGAAGACCACCAAGCGTTTACTTCCTGTTCGCCACAACGTCCCTCTCCTCCAAAACTTATTAGATTTTCATTGTTTAATATGAAATTATATATTACAAATGAGAATAGTAAGATAATATTTATCTATACCTGCTTCCAGATTGTTTTATCAAATGATGGTTGCTCTCCAGTTGAATCACCACCCCATTTTTCTGCAGATAGTTCCAAATAACGATCTTGAAATATAAACTGAAATATAGAAAAATGAGTTATAATATATCATTCAATTACAAATAAATTGATAGACTTACCAACAATTCTCCTGCTTCAGGAGTGGACCATTACGACTCTCCTTCTTTCCCACTCATGTGGGACCTCGACCACCACTTCTGAAAAAAGGGTTCTCTTTCCAACCTAGCTGTCTGAAAAATAATTTTAAGATGTGATAATAACATTGCATTATATTAAAATAGATTTCAAAAAATAAATTTTATATGGTAATACCATCTCCGCTCTGATCTGATTATGGCTTTTAGAGCTACTTGTCGATTTAATCCTTTGTTTTTGGCGGTTTGTCCTTCTCATCGTGGATCTTCTTCCAAACACCGTATCCGCAACAAATGCATCACAGAAACCCGCCCATTTGCAAGGAATATGTTATGCTTATTGATTACTTTAATAAGTTTATTATAAGTTATTTAAGAAATACAATACCTATCCTCCGTATGCACGCTCTTTGAAAGGTATCTGCTATACGTCCATTTACTATACGGTTGTACATCCACTCTCTATTTGTCATATCGATCAACCTGAATTAAACAATTTATAATGTCAAATCTAGGAAAATATGTGAGGAAAGCTAAACGTATCACATTATTGAGATAAAAGATGAGAAGATAAGTGTCTTAATTATGTTATCACTTGAGTCCGTCCATAAGGATTCAAACTTACTAAATGATGATCGTTGTCACAAGCTTGTTTATTTCTAACGAAAATTCGGCAGCATAACCCTGCACCTCTCCCGTATACCTCATAAATTAATCGTAACCAACTTTCAAAATAATCATATTAGTGATTATTTCGATAGTAAACTATGATTGATTTGGTATATCGAAGAGAAAGGGGTTATGAACCGAATTTCCATAAGAAATAAAGAGCTAGTGACAACGATCACCTTTTAATAAGTTTGAATCCTTACAGACCCCCTTAGTCCGGGATCTCCGAACTAAGGGAAGCTAACATAAATGTAATACTTTAAGATCACTTTACGTCATACATATGTACGTGCTACAAATGAGATTATAAAATAATCTTAAAATATTTATTCATTTATATTAGCCGGACAATGTAAATTTGGTTGGTTAACGATGGGGATGGGAATAAGTGTGATCCTAATTTAGTGCCTAATATAGTGCTTGGGTCCCTGATATTTGATGTGCACTTGCAAAAAAATGAATTTTAAACCTGCAAACATTAAAATCCACGGCCATTGGTCTGGGATAAACATCCCAAAGTGATTCCAATAGTGCTGTGAAAAAAAAATAACACAATTAGAGGTGAACAAATCCTCGAATGTGTTGCACACGCCTCCCGTTGTGCAGGGCCACACACCACCCGGTGTGGAGGGATGCACTATGTGTGAATGATTTTGTGCGATTTTATAATAATTAATGATTAGTATTTTAGACTTATCATCAGCCTAACTATAAGTTAATGTGATATACTTAATCACATTAACTAGAATTTAATGTGATAATAAATTATCACCGAAGCAAAATTTCTATTTATAGTTATTATCACGCACCAACGATTTTAACTTAAATAAATGTCTAATTTTACATCCATTATATAGTTCTTATTCTCAAAGGATTTGTATCTCCCATCACCTCTTTCAGTGAACCTAGTGTTATGAAATTAGTGTTATGGCACTTCTCTATATCAACATTCCTAATGTTATTAAACTAGTCTTATGACACTTTTCAATGAACCTAATATAATGAACCTAGTGTTATGAAACTAATGTATCTCTCATCCCATCTATACCAACATTCACCTACATCACTATTTCAGCACTTTACTTGTTGTGTCATTTAATCAAACACTTAACATTTCATCTATATTAGACAAAAATTTACTCAAATCTAAATACAACTACATATTAAACACTTATATGAAGCATAAGCAACAACATTAACAACTAGTGATATTAAATTTAAGAACAAAAAAATCAAAATATCTAAACCCTAAACCTCTAAAACAAGTATGAAATCGAATGAAATATGAAAAAAAAGATAAAGGATGATAAGATATACCTAAAGAGGGGTGTGTGTGGTTGAGATACTTTCTCGTAGTTGATATAACGTGCAGGATCTGCCTATCGACTTTGATTATTTTCCGCAATTCAATTTATACAGGGAATCTGTTCCCAACAGGTACACGTATGTACATATAGCAAGAATATGATTTTATTAGAATGATTAAGTCATGAGCATATCAAGCTACCATTGGAATGGAGGAATTTTTAAAGCAAGTAAAAAAGCACACATAATAATGCACCAAACAAGGATGGCAAATAAGATTTTTTACATACTTGAGGTAAAGGTCGTGATACGTGATGAAGTACTTTATTTGTGAGGATGAGTAGTTCTCGAAGAAAGTACCATGTTGCCAGCATCTCTGTTGTAAGAGAGTATGCAACAAGGAGAAGCATGTATAGTTCATTTTACGGGAGGACGATGACACACTCCCTTATTACGAGAGATGTTTGGTGTCGCTTCAGAAAGCATGACATTGAATTGTACAAATATACCAAAGAGGAGACACTTCAAGGGCACCTAGAGATACTCGTAACGCCTATAGGGGATGAGTTCTTAAGAGAGGACCTTGCAAATGACAACGACGGGACCAATGTAGATTCATGACATTGTGGAGATCATGATATAATATAACTAAAATGACATGTTATTGAGTTAAATGTTAGTATTAGGGATCCCAAAGAAATTGGACTCCTAATCTTAATAATATTATAGTTGTATTTCATGTATAGTCTTTATATAAATGGGATTAAGGGTCTTGTAATAGTAGGGTCGATGCATTACCTTCACACAATAACACAAAACAAACAAGAAGGGCAAATAGAGAGAATTAAGTGATGAAATAGAGATAGTTGATTTTGTTCTTTTTGTTAGTGATTTTCTTCACCAATAGTTATGAGAGTTGATCAACCATTGATATATCTTGTATCTTTATCTTCAGGTGCTTTCATGGTGGTTGATTGCATATCTATTTTCACCAACATTTTCCTCTAACTCGAGAGGCAATCAAGCATCTCCCATAGCAAATAGAACCAAGATTTTAGGAGTTGTCGAATAGTCCTATCTAACTATAGCGGATAGTCATTTAAGCAGTAGATGATGTAGGGGAGAAAATTCATGTACTGAAGAGTACATTGTTAATTCAACATCACCCAGATGATGTAGGGGAGAAAAATCATGTACTGAAGAGTACATTGTTAATTCAACATCACCCTTCACGTAACCCTAATCCTCAAGTTGTTCTAGTCGGCAACCACTCATTTTACTCCATCAATTATTTTGTAATAAAAAGAAAAGAGTCTCATGTGAAAAGTAGAGACAGATACATTGTCGAACCTATATAAATCCATGTGTAATCATACCACTGTTGCTGCTTTGTGGTATGTACTCATTCAAAATCTTATACATAAGTGTATAACTTTCATTATGCATAGTCTTCAATACAAATTACAATGAGTTGTCATTTGTTTTGCCTTTTTTCTTCTTTTTTTCTTCCTATTTCTAGCTTGTTGCTGATTTGTCTTGCTTGTCCTTTTGCCATCAGGGAGGAGTGACGAATAAAATTTTGTCCATTTTGTGTAATAATAGTGCTACACATTAGTGCATGAATAAAGTTTACCTAGCCTAATGATAAGTTGCATATGTATGGAATTGTGAGGGAAAGAAAAGGATGAAGCAAAGGCAACTTTGCCGGGCCCTTTTTTTGTATTATCACTCAAGCAAATTCTTGGGAATAATGATCAGGGTGCATATTATATATGGTCTACTACTTGGAGCAGATGGGATCCTCTACCAAATTTTGGACATGGATAGGAGAAAGGTGACAATGCAATTTGTCAGCTTTATCAATACATGCATGGTCCATCTTAAGAGGGATCCCTTTCTACAAAAGCGAAATTGATCGGGTAAATCTTTAGCAAAGTTGGACAGTGATTATTCCATGATTCCTATCCTTTCCGCTTGTCTCCTATTTCGATGTATTGAATCATCCTCTCTGTTTGGATGGAAGAGAGCATCCATTTATCATGCGATAAAAAGACTTTATTCGGAAATAAACTATCTCCGGATAAATAGTCTTATAATAATTACATCATGTTTTATGTATATATCCATAATACTTATTACATCCATATCCCTCGAATCAATAAATAAGAACGATAGATGAACATTATTTATCTCTTATTTTACCTTATGCTTTATTCATATGAATGTTATTGGAAATTTTCGAGTTCGTTTAGAAATCTGAATACAATTTTGAGATGTGTTTATTCCAGCACAAGGCTCGAATCATATTCGAAAGAAGCTCCACTCTCCACTCTAGTTAGGTTTCTGAAAAACCTCATCCGATCACTTCTTTATTCCTGCAAAAAGAGACAGAAATAATTTTACGGTCGTTGTATTGATCGAGTGGGTTTTGTCAGAAAAGATTAATTTGGAATTAATCTCCTTTGTTTTTATTTATACTACCAAACTTAATGAATATCGGTTAAGCACGGGAGTGTCGAACTCAGGGAGGCAAACTGTTTAAAACTAAGGGGAAACGGTAGAAAAACTTAGGTAATGGGTCTCCTAATTTTTATTTTATTTTTAAAGAGTTTTGTATGTTTTTATAGTTTTTAAAGGGGTTTTAAACTTTTTATGGTGTTTGGTCTAATTTGAAAGATAAAAAGTGAGTGTTTATTGAAAACTTTGACGTATTCTGGATTTTTAAGATAACAAACAGTAACAAAATATTTTTATTATATTTTTCTGTGGAAAGTAGATGAAATTATCTTCGAAATGATTGGTTGTGCGTTTTTTAGGGATTTTTAATGAGTTAGTTATGGATTTTTGAAGTTTTTATCAATTTTGTATTTTTTATTGATTTTAATATTTTTTATTTTTTTATATGTTTTTAAAACGTATTTAATACTGTATATTACGTAAAATATAGTAAATTTATGTATTTTGATGTATTTTTATAGTTTTGGTTTTTATTTATTATATAGATGGTATCTATAGTGTTATGTAAACTGTATAAAGGTATAGGTACAATTATAGGGGACTTTGAGGGTGCGGGTGCAAATTTCTGAAATTTTAGGAAGCTTTGTGCAGAAGCACCAAATTATACGTGCAGAGTCACGTGAATGCTCAATCTGGAAGGGACCTGTTCGGGAATTTTAAATGTCCGGAGGGATATTGATGTAAAAGACCCAAAAATATATCAGAGATGCATGCGCCTGGGGCGTGATTGAAGCTAAAGCGGCAGATTGACTTGAACTTCGTGCCGTTCGATCAGTTTAGATCGACGGGTGTTGTACCCTTCGTTCTCCCCGAAACGACTAAGCGGCGGCGAGTTCGGCTTCGATCCTCCAGAGCAGGCGGCGGTAGGACTTGTTCGCGAGTGGCGGCGCAGCTTTGTTATTCTGTTCTGACCGGCGGTTATTCAAGGTTGTAGTATCGATGCTTCAGATCTGCAGCCATTGAATGATTAGTTCCATGAAACATGTGGTGATGTTTTCTGTTATTTTGAATTCGTTCTGTAAGTATTTCGTCATTCATCAAAGGAGTTCGTAGATAGATCTGCTTGCTAGTCGTGGCATAAGTTTTTTCCAACAACTTCGAATCTCCAGGTACTGGTAGTTTAAATCCGTGAATGCTTCGTCGGTGGAGCAAGTCAATGATATATGAGGTTCACGATCCGACTTCGGATATACTGCTGCAGGCTCATTCTCAGGAGAATGGCTATTGACGATATTATTTTGAACGCGGATCAACCGATGAAAGTCCAGATGCAGATGTTCTCTCCGATGTCGTTCTCCAAGAGAGTATGATCAGTGATGAGGTTCGTCCTGCAATGGAAACGTATGACTCGAGCTTCAAGAGCTCGGTCCAGAATCATAATCAGAGATAGATGAACGGGAATCTCCTTGAGGCGGTGAAGGAATGGAGGTGGATTTGATTGAAGCAGCAGAAACACGAGATAGAACGAGAAGAGAATGGAGTGATCTGAGGTGTGATGTTATGACAGAAAATATGAATAATTGAAATAATCGAAGTGGGATGATCGTTGGAATTGAGGTTTGAATTGAAGAGGAAGATGAGATTCCAAAAGAGAATCGAAGAAGAGAAATAGAACAGAAGGATTGAGAAATTAAGCAGATGAGGAAGAAGAGAAACGAAGGGGGTTAGAGGTCTGAGATCTAACCTGGAGGTAGAATGAAGAAATATAGAGGAGGATGAGTGGTGCGCCTGTGGTCGAAGCCCGATGAGCTCCGGGTCACAGCCTCTACTCTCGGCGAAGGAGGAGGCTTTGCACGGCGGTGCAGGAGCTGCACGCTGCGCTGGATCACGCCCGATCCTTTCCTCGAACTCGCTACAACGACGGAGATGCTGAAGCGGCTGTCACCCACTCCCTCTCTTGGAGCTCACCGGCAGGAGGAAAAAATGGAATGGCGGATGGCCGGGCAAATGAGGAGACAGAGGAGTTGACGTCTATAAATAGGGAGCTCGGAGTCCGATCACCGCCGAGGTATGTGGGCACTGGCGCGGTTAGGCAAACGGCCGGCCAACAACCGGCCGTTGAGGCAGTTTGGAGAGTTGGAGGAGATGAAGAGGATGGGTTCCATGGAGAAGAAGGTGAAAACGTGGGGAGGAAGAAAGTGACGTTGGGAAAGAAGGAAAAGAAGGAGAGAGAAGAAAAAGAATGGGGGCCAATGGGAGAATGCCATGTGGCAGAAGAAAAAAATAAAAGAGAAAAAAAACAAAATAGAGAAGATACAAAAGAGGTATATATATACAATATACGGATACTAAATAAACAAATCATGTATTAAAATAAATAAACAAATAATATGGATATAAATTATAATTAATTAAAATAACTAAATAAATAATTTAAATAAATAAATAAAGTATTATTTATTTTTAAATAAAATTAAAAGGTTAATGTATTAAATAATAATATAAGTTACGACTTATTGTACAAATACACCAATGCGGATCTGAAAACCGCGTTTTTCGCATTAACTTCGATTTTAGCGAAACTAGTGTCATTTTGTAGACAATTGAAAAATATAATTTTAGGGACTGAGTTTGTTAAAGTAGGAGTTCATACGGCCGAGTTATGAGGCCCGGACGAAAAAAGTAGCGGCTTCGGTCCTCCGGATTTTTTGGTATTTTAAGTTACTTTTATTTTTGTATTTTTATATACCGTTTTAGAGGATTTTAGGAAAAAGAATTAAGTTAATCGGGTTTACTTTATTTAATTAAAAATCCTGAAAATTTCTACATACAATACAAATAAACAACGGGTCCAAAAAGCCGAAACTCATCGGTTTTATCCGAATATTTTTTTGATATTTTTAATAAATAGTATTATATATAAAACGGATTTTAAAAGTGAGTTTGGTCATTTTTGAGTTTTTATAAATAGATATGAACCTCGGAAGTCTGCTTTTACGGCTTTTCCGGTTCATTGCGGTTATTTTTCTTTTGTGATGAAATATTTTTCTAATACTTTTATAAAATAATATATATTTTTATAAACAACTTTTGTAAAAGAAGTGTTTTTATTTGAGGTAGTTTTGATGGTAAATAAAATAGGTGAAGTATTTACAAGGTGAAAAATGGGTAAATTAAATTTTTGGTCTTGATTTTCTGGAAATTTTTACAAGTTATGAACCTTATCTCCCCCTACTTATTTCTTTTGTTGACCTGGTCAATATTGACCTGGTCTCGGGGTTAGGATCAGTCTGTATATTACATATACATCCTTCTTTTATTTTTCTTTTCTTTTGATCTTTATTCTTTTATTTTGGTAAAAATAAGTGTTAAATATATAATATTAATAATTGTGTTTAGAGTGATAATTAATTAGAATTAATGGATATTTACATGTATTTTACCAAGGATTTTAGTCAAAATGAAAGAATAAATGCGATGAATCATGGGTTCATCAGTTTCTCCATCCTATTGGATTATATGCGCATATGTCCTAATTTAAATAATATATAATGTGAAAACATATATTTGTATGTTTCTGCGTTTGTGTATATATAGGAGAGCTCAAACGATGTTCTATCTTTCCTGAATTTCGTAAAAGACATAAGCAGTTTAGTAAAATAAGAAAAAATTTGTAAACAATAAAGTGAATAATGTAAACTACAATACTAGATATATAGGGTAAAATGGTGACGCCCTTTGGGGTAACTAAGTTAGCTCCCATCAACCTTATTTTAAATTTTCAGGTATTTTTCTAACAACGATTTAGATATAGCATATGTTACCATTTAACAGATTACATAGCATATATATAGAGCATTTCCAATGAGAAGAGAGCTCATTAGCAAGTTAATAAGCATGCAGTCCCATCCATTTATTGTTAATATTTCACAATCATTAATTACACAAAAACTATTTCATGGTTTTACAAAAATAGTTTTTTGTTTGCTCGTTTTCTTAAACATTTGCAAGAGAATACCTTGATATGTTTCTCAACATCATTCATTACAATTACTTAAATATGTGTTAGACCTCCGCGTTTATTTCATATGAATATTTTGTTACATGTTACAACTTCATATTCATTTCTTATGTACACATGAGTGATTTTACAACTATAAACTCAAATTTTATAACTTCATGTCATGTTCTTTTGTTACAGTTCCATGTTCATTTTTAAATACTTTGTATTCATTTTCTACAACTGTTAGCTCAAATATTACAAATTAATGTTAAATTTTTAAAACTCCGTGATTTTTTACAACTTTATCTTCATTTTTACAAATCCTTATTGGTTTTTACAACTCTATTATTATCCATCAAGGATGTGTGAAAAACACAACCCGGTCTGATGTTCTAAAAAGATAGAACAATTAATGGTTGTTGTATCGATCAGGTGAATTTCACCAGAAAAGGGTTTATTTTTATTATTTATACTTCTAAACTCAAGGTGTATAGCGACAAACACAAGAGTGTCAAACTTAGGCAGGCTAACTGTGGAAAACTAAGGTAAATGATAGAGTGTCTAAGATAAAGAGGTTTCCAGATTTTTATTTATTTTTAAGAAGTTTTGTGAATTTTTATTTGATTTTATGAGTTTTATATTTTTTTAATGGTTTTATATACTTATAAGTAAATAAATATAGGTATTAAATTTTATATTTATATTTTATTTTTATTTCATGTTTTTTATATTTTATATTTGTTTTATTGTTTTATGTATTTTAGGTGGTTTTTAGGACTTTTAAGATTTTTGATTACATTTAAAGTTGAAAACTAAGTTTTTATTGAAAATAAGGAATTATTTTTTATTTTTATATAGTAAACAAAAAGAAAATATTTTTATTTTTAATGTATAGTATGTAAAAATAGCTTTCCAACATGGTATTATAGGTAATATACAATTTTTATTAAATTAATTATATATTTTTACATTTTTTGTGTATTATTTTTTATTTATTTTAATGTTAATTTTTTATTTTTTGTTTTTATGTGTAAAATATAGTAAACTATAATGTATAGATTTTTTATATAAATTTTAGAGGTGTTTTAACATTTTTTTTGTATTCTTTATTGTTTGTGTTTTTTAGTAACTCAATGATTTATTAAAAAATATAAAACATTTTTTTTCAAAATACTGATTATACTGTATAAAGTACTGTGTTAAGTATTTTTAGGTATTTTTGCTATATTATGTATTTGGTTTTAATATGAATTTATACATATTTATTTAATATACTATTACAGGGGTATATATGTAATTTCTGAAGAATTATAAGGTGTGTATAAAATTAGCAAAAAAGCAGGGACTTGCATGCAAAAAGACCAACGCGTCACGTGATGGATCATGTGCTGGAGTTCAACGAGACATGTTCGTACTTACACAAACATCTGGGGGCTTTGATGTAAAAAAGCCCAAATATATATGTGTGTGTGTATATATATATTCATCGCGTGTGTTGCACATAAGGGTTCTTAAGTGGCAGGTCAGTGGCAATTTTTGTGTTGTCAGGTCTGGTCGACGGTTGTAGATAGAGCCAGATCGAATAGCCCAGATGCTTTCTTGTTGGTGATCAAACAAAGGTCATAGAATCTAGGGGAGAATCGCATTCTTCCCCAAATCAAATAAGAGCAGGGGCACTATCGATGATGCTCTGATTGACGGTACTCGGATATGGTGCATGTTCTTCAGTTCGCGTATTCAAATCCTTCAAGTGTTTCCTCGTTCTACTAGCGATTGGATCTTGAATATCTACAGTTGTTGCGCATTGAAGCTTCAAATCGAGGTGAAGACGATCCTCATTTTCAAGACTTGACATCTGACGATGATGATCCTCGTCGATTCAATGGACCGGCTTCATTGTGGCTTAGTGTTGTTCTTGCTCCGATCTGATCATGGATTATGTGTTGTGCAACACTTCAAGTTATCTTGCAAAAGCATCTAGATGTGCTCCTCAGCTCAGATGGTGACTATATCCATGATTGCTTCCAATGATGCTCGATCGAACCTACAATTGAGATCTCGACTCGAGCACAAGGCTCAATCCCAAAAAACAAATAGGAAATAGTGAATGTGGGTTGATATGGAGATTCCGAATGTGGTTGATGGAGTCAATCTCTGATCAGAATGATCATAGGTGATTAGATTATGGAAGATGGCGGAGAAGCGGATCAATCGGGATGGTGATGGAATCAATGACTTGAGATTTATTGGAATGAATTTAAGAATAGAAATCAAAGGGATTGAGAGGAATCAAAGAGAAGAGAAAGGGAGAAATCAAAGAAGAAGAAGAAGAATGAAACATGATAGGATTCTAACTAATTGAACGCAGTGGACGATGTAGATGCATGGGAATCAAAGTTTGATGAGCTCGATGGTGATCGCCTCTATATGCGGCAGGATGGAGGCTCCTCACACGGTGGAGCTAGAGCTACGACGTTGACGATGTTGATTGCGTCACTTTCTCTCTCTCTCGATGATCGCTCTAGGTCTGGATTTTGCCACCCTCACATCTCTCTCAGAGCTTAAGAAAAGGAGATGAAATAGTGGATTATTCGAGCTTCAGGAGGTGAAAAGGTTTTATAGAAGACGGAGGTTGAAGGAGGTTCAGGTTCATTTAACCTGGACGAAATTAGGTCGTCGGAGGGAGTTGGTTGGGCGAATGGCCCAACGATAAGGCTGTTGGGTGGCGAGAAGAGAAGAGGAGGAGGAAGAAGGAAGAGAAGGGGAACAACAGAGAGAAGTAGCAAACTGGAAGGAGAAAAATAATAAAATAAGTAAAAAAACATATAATAAATAAATACAAATTATAAATAATTTAATAAGTAATTTAGTTATGAATTTTAATTATATAAATAATTAATTTTAAATAGTTAAATAAATAAATATAAGCACGATATAGATACATTATACATATATAACAAATATATTTAATTATTTTATATTATCTTAATCTTTAATAATTTGTATTTTTATATTAATAATATAATAAAACATTATTAAAGTACAAAAATACAAGAAATAATAAAAAATAAATAGAATAAAATTAAAATATGTTGTACAATTATACTAAAAGGGTCCCAAAACCTACTTTTTGCATATTAACTCTGATTTTAGTGAAATCACTTTTATTTGGTAGATAATTTGATAGAACAAACTTTAAAAGTAAGTACATCCAATTCAGAGCTCATATAGTCGAGTTATGAAAAATCAAAAGTTCAGCTTTACAGTTTTTCGATTTTGGAATTAATTGGTATTTATGTACAATTAATTTTAAGTTATATTTTTGCATTTTTCTACTAATTTTTATAAGTATTTTAGAAAAATAATTAAGTTAAACAATATTAATAATAATTAAATAAAAATGAAGAATATTTATTTGCATATAGTACGTATATACAAAGGGGTCCAAACATCAAAACTCACATGTTTACTATACGATTTTTCTGATATTTTTAACAATTATTATATTTATAAAACTAAGTTTAAAAATGAGTTTGGTTGATTTGAATTTTTCTATAAATAAATATGAAACTTGAAAGTCAGCTTTTACTACTTTTTCGATTCAATGTAATTACTTATTTTTACATTAAATATTTTTCTGGTATTTTTAGAAATTAGTGTATATTATTATAAACAACTTTTGTGAAGGAAGTATTCAATTAGGAGTGATATGAATGATAAATAAAATAGGAGAACATATGTACAAGGTGAAAATTATGTTTTTGTACATTAATGATATTGATTTCTAATATTTTTATAGATTATGATCCTTATCTCCCCCTACTTATTTATTTTGTCGACCAAGTTAATATTGTTATGGTCTCGGGGTTAGGATCAGTCTGTACATATTTACATATCTACATCCTTCTTTCTTTTATTTTTTTCTCTTTATTATTTTATTTTGGATAAAAAATGTGATAAATATATAATATTAACATATGAAGTTAGAATTTTAATTAGTGAGAATTAATTAATATTTACATGTATTTTACTAAGAATTTTAGACAAAATGAAAGAATAAAGGAGATGAATCATGGACTCATCATTCTCCTATATCTTTAGACGTCAGCATCACTAGACAAGGATGAATATGCACCACTAAAATGAACTACCCTTTGCAACCCCATGCAAATCGAGCTAAGTGTGGAGTGCATGAGTTCAAAATTGGTCCAAATGTTGAGGAGTTATACGGATGACACCAGGTGTCCTACTTAGGTAAGTATAAGTTGAATCCAGAACACGATCTTATGGAACCCAAAGAATTTAGTCAAAGATCTAAAGAGTCTCAATTCTAATTCCTAATACAGTTCCTTTAGAATTAAGTGGATTAAGGTCTAAACCAAGCTTCAGCCTTCAGACATAGTTCCGTTCGGTTCAAGAATCAATCTTGTTCTGAAAAATATTGATGAATGCAACCATTTTTATGAAGTAAATTTTTCGATTTGAACTTTTTATGTATTTTTAAGAATTTTGCAAATTTTTAGTGAGTTTGAAAACTTTTAACTTTTTGGTATTTTCAAAGAGTTAGCGAATTGAATCAATTACAAAATTTTACATATATTAAGTACATATTTACAAAGAATTTTATACACATTAATATACAAAAATTATAAAAATTTTATAAGAATTTACAAATGAATTTTTTTCACAAAATTTTATATAATTAAGAAGTTTATATACTAGTATTTTACAACTTATATTATATACATTTTTAAAGCTCTTTTATAAGACATATTTACGATTTTCTATCGAATTTTAAAAATCAAAAATAAAAACCCATACTTTTAGAGATATATTATTAAAAATACAATACAATACGAGTTATGGTTTCTAAAGTATATACATATATATATATATATCATATATACAACACCCCCCATACTTAGCGGGAACTATGTCCTTAAAGTGACCAAGAAGCGATAAAGGATGACATAACTCGGGCTAAGTATAGAACGGTGAAAAGAATAATATGCTATAACGACTCAAAGAAAGAATAAACGAATAGAAGTCAATCATCCCCTATAAACTTAGGATCAATTAATGCTAAGTATAAAAGGCTAAAAAATGAATATGATCGAGATCAAAATAATGTACACAATCAACAAGTCGACTTGTCCCCCCTATACTTAGGGTAAAATATCCCTAAGTATAGAGAATATATCAACAGTTGAGGGACAAGCAAGAGAGAAGATGATACAAAATGAAAACAATCAAAGACTAAAACAAGCAATATTACCCCCTTATATTTAGGGTAACACACACCCTGAGTATAAGCAATAACAAGGGTAATGAAACAAAATGAATATGAACAACATAAATATCCTAAGTATAGCAAAAATCCTAAGCGAGACATGGGGTATAGACAAAGGAATGAATGGATGAATAAAGTGAAAACACATATGTACAAGGTGAAAAGAATGAACAAATTAAAATGAAACTCATGTATGAGACGCAGAATGTGAAGAATGAAGAACACATCTCATAGAAAATGAATGGGGGCAATCTCAACGGTTGGCGGCTCGTGATCAAGAAATCATTTCAAATGTTGACCGTTAACTCAATAGATGGACTCAGAAGACAACTCGTATATGTCATGCTACCATTGACGTACATCTTCCATACTATATACATGCCTTTCCACTTGCTTTGTAGTCTCCCTAGAAATAACTTGAGTCTCACATCGAATAACCAAACTCTCTGATAAGGATCATACTGCTTATGCTTGATGTGTACATCATGTCATTCTTTCATCCACTTCTTATAATGCAGGATACTCCTGAAAGCCTCATCTCTCACCTCCTCCAGGGCTACCAACTCTGTCTGCCTCTAATCTCTCACATTCTATAAATCAAAGAGCACTTCTTTCACTTCCCACCATGAACTGTGATTGATCTCAACGGGTAAGTGGCATGACTTGTCATAAACAAGCCTAAAGGGAGATGTATCCAATGGTGTTTTGAAGGTTGGTTTATAGACCCAAAGAATCGAGTCCATAATTTATGACCAATCCTTTCGGTTTGGGCGAACAACCTTATGCAAGATCATCTTAACCTCCATATTCGAAACATCGGCTAGACTATTCGTCTGAGGCTAATACGGAGTAGCGACCTAATGGTCGATACTGAACTCGTTAGCAAGTGCTCTTACCTTATCTTTGATGAAGTGACTACCTGTTGAACTAAGTGGTTTTTCAATGGGTTTTAATTATCAAAGAATAAATGTGGAATATATACAAGTATCGTCGCAACCTAATGGTAGTCTCAACAAAAAATATTTAGATTTTATTCACAGCTCGTGCAAACAAAAATGGAAGAAATGTAAGCACGAGATGTATTCTATTTTATTAACCTATATAGCCTACATGATCGAACTTAGGGAGGCAATAATGAATCACGAGGGTTATTCAATTCAAAGGAGAATCAAAGAAAGGAAAAAGGAACTCAAAGCAAACTAGACTTGGAATTTTGTAGATTTTTTATCTTTTAAACTTTTAATGGATTTTTAATTTTTATATTTTTATGATTTTATGATTATGCAAGTTTTTAAGAATTTTTTAAATTTACCTATATAGCCTACATGATCGAACTTAGGGAGGCCATAATGAATCACGAGGGTTATTCAATTCAAAGGAGAATCAAAGAAAGGAAAAAGGAACTCAAAGAAAACTAGACTTGGAATTTTGTAGATTTTTTATCTTTTACATTTTTAATGGATTTTTAATTTTTATATTTTTATGGTTTTATGATTATGCAAGTTTTTAAGAATTTTTGAAATTTTCCAATGTTGTTTAAAATTCTTGAAAATAAAAGAAAATAGAATAAGTGGAAGAAATTAAAATAAAAGAAAGGAAAATAAACTATTTTGGATTTTAAAACAACTCAAAAAATGAACAAAAATTAAACTAAAATTATTTTTGGGTTTTCAATGTTTTTATATTATTTTTTTATTTTTATGTATTTTTTTAATTTTTTTTGGATTTTTAAAATATTGAAAATAGTAAAAATAACAAAAAGAAAATGAAAATATGTTTTTGCATTTTAAAATATAAATAAAAATAATAATATATGAAATATATATAGAAATCGAAATGAATTTTTATGGTTTTCATGAACGTATTTTATCAATTTTTATTTTTTGTTATTTTCTATTGATTTTTATTTGTTTATAGTGTTTTTCTTTTTTTGATTTTTATAGAGAATTATAAAATGAAGTTTATGCAAAAAAATCAATCAAAATAGAAGAAATACACAAATTTTTACAGAATTTTTCAAAACATTTTCTATTTTAAAAGAATTATTTTCTGCAAATAAGAACAAAATAGAGGATTTTTTATTTTTCAAAAATACTAAAAGTAATTACAAACTAAAATAAAAATTATCATAGCTAATAGAGATTAGCAAGAGCTTATGAAAATTTATATGTAATTTTTAAAGGTGATTTAATATTTATTAAGCCAAATTATCAACAAATTTAAAAACCCACAGGGGTATAACTGCAAAGAAAGTAATTTCTTGGACTAAAGAATAATAAGAGAAGAAATATCAAGGCTTATCTCGTAATTTACCTAAAAAGGCGTGCCGACGCACGTGAGTTGCGCGAGCACGGACCTATTGGGAATTATTTAATTCATGAGGGGTGAAGAGTAACAACAAACAACAAGACATATATTGTGATTAACCTAAATGTCACGTGCAATGCACGTTTATACGATTAAAGAGGACTAGTGCAATTAAAATAAATAATTAGGAAATATATGCAATTAACCAATCAAGCAATACACGACACCTGCCCACTTAAGGGCTTATTTACAAAACTAAAACATGTAGCGACTAGGGTGCAATTTTACCCTTAACATGCATGGCTGCTCGGGGATGGATATGGATGCTGATTGGATAGCTAAAGATGAAGCGTGCTCAGACGAACTTGATCTAAGCTAGAAGCTCGGATCTATGGTCCAGAATTTGGGCGTAAATGGATGGCCGTCATGAAAACTGGGGTTGACGTTCTTGATCGTGCGGATCTGAAGGACTCTGGAAGAACAGTGAAGAATGGTCGATCTAATGAACTTCAATCGAGCTAATCACGCTTGATCGCCACTCATTTGCTACCTGAAGACGTCTGCTCGCTCCTAGGATGGTCCTGCATCGATATGAAGCAACGATGATGTGCAAAGACGATCACATGTGGATCTGGAGGTCTGGATGGTTGGATCATGAAGACCACCTCCAGATCCTGCTCCCTGCACTCAGATATGCACATGGAACCTGCAAGTTATTCCTGATTCTCGGAAGGACTCTCCGACCAATTTTATTAGATGAAAACGAAAAGAAATGGAAGGTGGATGAGGGCTCCGACGAAGATGGTTGGAATAGGAGCCTATCTCCAAATTCGATGTGATCTGGAGATGATCAAGTATGGGAGAAGAATGGAGACAGTACATTGACCATTTGGCGAGATGATCATGCAGATGATCAAAGAGCTCCGATCGGTTAAAATAAATATTATCCTTTATTCATAGGTAAATATACCTATATATACAATAATTTGATTTTTAATAAATTATTTTTACAACTTAATATATAATTTATTATTTTATTTATTTACAATATTTTACAAGGATTTTAAATATATTTTTATTTTATTTTTACAAAATAATTTATTAAGTTAAATAAATATATATGGTTGCAGGATACATAGTGGTATTTGTACAATATATACTCTATTTTAGTTTTGGTGATTTTTATTTTTGTAATTTATATTCTTATTTTAGTTTGATAAAATACAATATTTACAAGTATTTTAAAATGCAATATTCATGTATATGCACAAGAAATAATCAAAATAAATATATTCACACATTGTATAGTATATGCACTGTGTACAATACACTCCAAAAAGGCAGATTTTGCATCTTAACTCCGATTTTAATGAACACGCTATCATTTTGAAGCATATTTTATTTATAGTACAATGAAAATGGATTTGCTAATTTTGAGTTCTTGTGGAGCAGATATGAGTCTGGAAAATTTGGCTTTGCGATTTTTTCAAAGTGTCATTATTTACACAATGAATGATGATTCTTCTTGCAATTATTTTTAATATTTACAATTTATTTTTATGTATAAGATCCAAGAAGAAACTAATTTTATTTAGAAAGAATAAAGTGATAAATAAATAGTAGAAGGTTTTAAGTACAAAATAGATGAAATATGTGCAATTTTTGTACATGAAGAATGAAAGAATTTTGGTTTTCTTTATTTTTCTACATTAGGCCTTATCTCCCCCTACTTTATTCCTTGTCAATCAGGTCAAGTATTAACCTTCACTTGGGGTTAGAATCAACTTGTATTTCTTGCATATATATACAGTCTTTAATTTCTTTAAAATTTTATTTATTTATATATTTATTTTAGGCTAAAAACAACGACTTTTGTGCAATGTTTACAAAAAAATATAAAAGAATAAGAATATGAATTTATTAATATTTACAGGTATTTAAGAAGGTGTTTTAAGATAAAATAAATGAATAAAGATGATGAAATGCATATTCATCAATACACCTATATGAGTTAAGAACTCAACGGATCCTGAACCACGAATGTTATGCTTCCTTAGGAACTTGCAAACCGTGTTTGCATCAGTGATTCGGTCAAGAATTGCTCAACCCAACAGCCCACATAATCTACAACCAACAGAATGTACTCGAATCCCTGACTCTTAGGGAATGGGCCGATAGAGTAGATGCCCCATGCATCAAAAACCTCACAGAAGTGAATCGATTGCATTGGCATCATATCTCTATGTCCGCAAGTGCCCATCCTCTAACAGTAATTATATCTCTTTACGAATGCAATGTCATCAACAACGAGAGTAGACCACCAAAGATAGGATTGAAGCACCTTCTATGATGCCCTCTTCCCATAATTGTGTCCTCCAGTTTCTAATTTATGACAATACATGAGGACACTATGGTATTCCTCTAGATGAACACATCAATGCCAAACACAATCCTCTCTTTCGTAATAAAGGATCAGATTCTCCCAATGGTAAGACTTGACTTTCGCAAGGTAAGAGACGAATCTCCGTTTCGCCGTCCTTATTCTATCATTTTGGCCTTAAAAACCCGAGTAAATGCATGTAAATAGGCTTAATTTAGGCATTTTAGCATTCATGCATTTATGTACAAAATATGTATAGAATACTATTTTTAAAGCCAAAATTATAGAATAAAGAAGAGAAAAGAAAAAGAATAAAATATTGCAAATATTTTATGATATGAAACCTCGAGACCTAGGCATCTCGATGACTAGGTAATGAATCCAAATTTCATCATCTTTATTCTATAATTTTGGCCTCAAAAACCCTGGCAAATGCCTGTAAATAGCCTTAATTCCTGCACTTTAGCATTCATGCACATAGGTGTAAATAGTGTATAAAATATGGTTTTTAAAGCCAAAATTATAGAATAAATAAAAGAAAAGAAAAAGAATAAAATATTGTAAATATTTTATGACCCAAAACCCCGAGACCTAGGCATCTTGATGAATAGATCGACAAGGAATAAAGTAGGGGGAGATAAGGGCCAAATACCTATAATTATTAATTCATTCTTTATTCATTTTGGGACCTATTTTTGGTTCTACTTTTTACACATCAAATAAAAAAACTTTGTACATTAAAGTTGTTGATAACTTTATAAAGAAAAATACAAAATTGATTTCACTGAAAAATGATGTACAGATAAAAAGTTATGGTTTGAATAAAAATCCAAAATCCCAACTTCCCAGACCCGTATCTCACAACTGACAACTCCAAATGCAGCATACTCACCTTTAATTGTATATAGAATAAAATAATCTATCCAATGGTGGTGGTTTCGCATTTGGCGGAGCTACGGTTTGAAAGTTGCGTTTTGGACCCCACCTTGTATAGCTGTACTGATTAAAATATTCAATTTATTATTTATCCATTATTATTGTATTTTTATATTTTTATAATTATGTAAATATTACTTATAATAACTATGTGCATTAAAATTGGAATAAAAACCTAAAGAAAACTAAAAAATAAAAATAAACATATATAGACTATACAGGTATTATAACTATATGTATACCTATATAACATACTCTTATAATTTATTAAATATACAAAACATATCAGAAAAATAAGATAAAAATATATTTGTGTAGATAAAAGTATTTTATAATTTTATAAAATACTAAATAAAAATAATAAAAATAAAATACACAGAATAAAAATAAAATGCTAAAACACATAGGTATTATACCTATAAAGGGCTAAAAAGTGAACTTGTAAAAATAAGCCTCATAAAAATAATTAAAATTCATAAAAAATACTTCATAAATTAATAAACATTTTTTATTTTTTAACCAAAATGAAATTCATTAATTTACTATTTTATTTCGATTTTTGAAATAATTTGTTGAGGATTTTCCTAGTTGGTCCACGCGGACCAACCAGGTTGGTCTAACAGTTGACCTCGGTCAACTGTCTGACCTCCTCCTCTAGGCTTGTCAGATGTATTTTTGTCCCATCTTCTCGCTATTTTCTAGGCTCGCCCGTGCACCAAACCATGACGATGTCTTCTGCGTTTTTGCACCTCGATCAATGGTGAATCACGCCCAGGTGATTCCTTGGGCCGAGGACCATCGATCGAGGCGCTGGACCCTCGTCTTCCACGCCGTTCGTCAACCCTACAAAAAGAGCCCCCCGACTTCAATTTGAATCTAATCCTTCTTCCGCCATTTTCAATCGAAAACCCCTACCTCTTCGTGCTCCTAGTGACAGTGGGAGTCGAATCGACCTGGGGTTCGAGTTGTTTGGTGTAGAATCGAAGTGATTCGACCCCTCGCCGGAGCTCCGCCGTGCCTCGCAGCCTATCGTCTCTGGTGAGTTTCCTTCCCTTTTCTTTTCGTTTTCTTGTAGCCTTAGCGTGGAGTAGCTTAGCCTAGCAGCAGTTTTCGTTGTCTTCGCGTGAGTCGCCGTGAATCTTCGATCGAAGCCACGGCGGAGCTGAGCTCCGCCTCTCATTTCCCGGCCACTCCAGTCTTCTACCGCCGCCAAGACCACCTCCTTTATCTTCCCATTCACTCAGTCATCACGCAACACCCTTCCATTCACCTCGATCTCGCTCAGATCGAGTCGACCGAGCTTCCTTCTCCACCGTTCGCCGGAGCTCATCGCTCGATCCACTCGCCACCTCCATCGGATCACCCGAGACCACCATTTTGCTCGCCTGGTTTTTGCGCACTTAACCCTGCAGGTCCGGAGCCCCAGAGAAGGCTCCATCGACCCTCATCGACTCCAGGTCCATTCGCCCAGGTCGCCTTCGCCGTCCGAGCAACCCACGCCGCCTCTGCCTCGCCGGAGGCCACCATCAGACGCGGAAGGCCCCAGGATCCTTTTGCCCTTGATCCGGGGGCCGAAGTGGCCGTGTGTCGGCCGCAATCGCCGATCGAAGCTCGCCGGGGAGGTGTTCTTCGTGAACCTCCCCTGCCGTTGGATCAGAGGGCATCTCCAGAAGCCACGTACGCCGTCCGATCATCCAGTATCCCCAGCCGTCCGATCATCCATTGAAGATCTGATCTCAGCCATCCAGAACGAAGGGGTACGCACCGTCAGATGCGCGCCACGTGGATTAGTGAAGCGCCATCGGCCGCACGATCGAGCCCGTGGGTATTTTGCATCTTCAACCCACGACTTTTTGTATTTACTTTTTAGTCTAAAAACTTTCGTCTGAAGTTTAAAAAGTTTTGTAATATTTGCACTTAGGCCTCATATTTTCACTATTTGCACTTAGGTCCACGCCACGTCACCTCACGTGACTGTGGCGCGTGCTTTTTGGGCATTTTGCACTATTTATCCCGAACTTTTAATTATTTGCAGTTATACCCCTGTGCGTGGTTATTTAAATATGTTTGTTGGTTAATTGCATGTATGCCCTGCCGGCTTTGATATTTACAAATATGCCCCTGTGAATGATATATCACGTGTTTTGCGCGTGTCTTCTTAGCGAAAATTCCACCTAAGCCCCTAGATGTTTCGATAATTGCATTTACACCCCTGCCAGGCTTAGGATTTTTGTGTGCTTAATCTATTTATTTCACACCTCATTTAATTGCCAAAAATTCTCAAAAAATAGGATTAAGCTCCTGTTAGCTTCTATTTTCACACCACATTTTTACTTTCTAATTTTATTGTATTTTTATATTTATTAAAAATCAAAAACATGTTGTTTCAGAACTGTCTAGCTTAGAAAATACCAAAAAATATTAAAAGGTCTTAAAAAATTCCAAAAATATTTTCTGTTGTGTGTTTTGACCTACTCTATTTTCAGTCCAAAAATAACTAAAAATCTCAAAAGAAAATCCTTAAAAATTCAAAAAGACTTAAAACTTAAAAAAATATATAAAATCAAAGAAAACTCAGAAAAATCTAGACTCAACTCCTGTTCGTTCCATATTTTAGTGACTTTATTTGAAAAATAGTTTGGAAAAATTTTTGTGACTGTTTCTTATTTTTAATTTGCACTTTACTCCCAGCCGGTACCTATTTCACTGTTTTCTTTCATTTTCAGCATTTAAAAATACCAAAAACACTTTGAAAAATACCCAAAAATCACAAAAACAGTAAAAAATCCTAAAAATATCAAAAACATTTTATTTTTGAATTTTTGGTTATTTTTGCATATTTTTATAAATACTTGATCTTTCCTTTTACTACATTGTCTTTATTTTCCAATATAAAAAAAGAAAAAAAATATAAAATATAAATTATAAAAATTAGAAAATTAAAAATCAAAATACAAAATTAAAAAAAATTGAATAAAAAATAAAAAAATTGAAAATTAAAAACCCACAAAAAAATTTATTAGATTGGCTAAGTGGTTCATTAGACCTAGGTTTGGATTTTTATCTTTGCTCTACACCCTTGCTTCCTGAGTTCGACCCCTACTTGTTTGCCACTGTACATTTTTAGTAGGGTATAATAAATTTTAATCCTTGATATTCATTCCTTGATTGATTGTGTGGGTTAATTGTTGAAGAACGAGAGGCTTGAGTAGTCGCATCAGCGACAATGAGTCTGATTTGTCAGACCACTATTTAGCGGCTCTCGCATTTTCGCTTTTTCAAAATGGCGCCGTTGCTGGGGAGCATCGGCTTGTAGAGTACCTTTGGGTCTTTTATTTACTTAGCCATTTTTGATTACTTGTCTCTTGTGCATCAATTGTTTTGAACTGTCTGACATCTCTTTTGTTTTCTTGCGAGGGACCACTGACCGAGGAGGATCGCCTAGGGATCCTGTGCAGCCTTGGTCAGTGGAGGAGCCGCTATTCTACCCTAGCCGGCAGGAAGAGAGCAGGAGAACTAGAGAGAGAGATAGTTTCTTTTATTTTTGTGAGAGAGAGCTATTTGTTTAAATTGTAATAATACAGGACTTGGACACTTGAACACTTCGGGCCTAATTTCCGGGTGATTGTTCACCCGGGGGCTCACCGCGGCTTTCTCATGTTTTATCGACTGTCATTTTCTGGTTTTGTTTTCTTTTTCATTTCTTTTGTGGATTGAGCTCTTAGATTTAGGCATTGCTTATCACTTAGATTAGGTCCAAACACCTTAACAACACTTGCATGTACATATAGATCTTGCTTGGACTTAGTTTAATTAAACAACGAAGTCACTCTTCTTCGATCCGCGCGCCGCGAGCTCTCCCTGTAAAGCGCTTTCTCCTAACTCAAGTGTGTTGAGCAGAGGAGGGGTGAGCCTAGACCGGACCTTAGGGATTGAGGTTGAGTGATTAGCTTGTGGTTCTTCACGCTAGCAGTTGCCTATTTTAGGACGATTTCCGCCTTGCATATCGGCATATAGTTAGGTTTATAAATTTCTACTTTGCATCTCGCATGGAGAGAGCTGGGATTCGCTGTAAGTCTTCTTACTTTGCATCCATCATTTAGGCACAAAGGTGAGATTTCCATCTTGGTGCCGACTTCCATTGGCTTTTCCCGACTCTTTTCTCCCTCTGATTTTGGACAAAGTAGGATAAAGAAAATACAAAATCGTTAGGCGCTTGTTTGAATCTACTCAAAAGAAGCGATAACACAAAAAAATTAAAAAGGGACTGCTAAGAAAACTTTGACCTAAATAAAATTGGTAATTGGACTCATTGATTGGGGAGAGTAACACCCTCACTTGTTTTCAGGTTGCATAGGAAGGTCTCCTTCCAAGTGAGGTGAGAGCTTCGTAAGGATTAGAGCCAAAAACCCAACTTGTGGCTACCTTGTGTATCGCCTGGATTTTCGAAGTATTGGCGCTACTATCGTACGTAGTCGAGTAAGGCTTGATCGCCATTGGTGACTCACTATTGTGTGAGCACCGACCTTGTCCGAAGTACCGAGCATAGGCCACGCCCTCACGGGTGTGTCTGTCTCACCGGCTGCGTCCGAGTAGGATCTTGCACGCTCACGGGTGATTCCGTTGCGAGCGAGGTCCGAAGTATCGGTTTCGCCTATCGGCTTCCTCCCTCTATTTCTTTGGCTGAGTAGGGATCCAGGAAGGGTTACAAGGACCTTAAAAAGCGCAAGTTACAGGTTACACAGGAGGAGGACAAGTACATGAATACTTTTCCGGCAGTACTCTCGCTCCTATAGGCGTAGCGCTCTAAGGACTCGTTGAAAGATAAATTCCTGAATTCAAGATAAAAACTACAAAGATAAAAGCCGAACCTTCACGGCTTCATGCGTTGAGTTGGTGGACTCCCTTGTCTTGTGTTTAGTTGTTAGTTACATTTAGGTCAAAGATCAAAAACATCGCGCCTTTGCGCAAATTTTTTTCCCCTCTCCAGTTGACCCTTGTTCATTGTGAGCCTTCTACTGTTTTGCACTCCTTTGATTCCTTGTTGACCTTCGTATCTTTCATCCACATTGATCTTCCTCTTGATCTTCGAGATGACGACGAATGGGCGGTTTAGTCGAGGCTCTGTCGGCACCCACATCAGTTCCATTCGCTCGCCCTCTCCAATAATTCAGGGCAATTCTCGAGAACCCGGTTCAAACACTATGAACCGATCTCCAGACTCCCTGTCTTCTTCAATAAACCGGGATCAATCTCGTCCCGAATTCTGTCCGTTTTGGATGGCAATTGATTTCACTCCTTATACATCGCCATCCTTAGCGAAATTCTGTGTCGACCTTGACACAGACAACATCTCTCTATCTGGTGCTGCAATTCAGACTGATCGAGGCATTCTACCATGTGCAGACTTAGAGCCCAAGTCAACGAACCAATCCGAATCCGAGATGGCAGGAGGCAGAGGAAAAGGACCACAGGCCCCACCTGAACCCGAAGTCGATCCAGGGGAAGGACAATATACCACGCAGGGCAAGGTTAACAGTCAGTTGCTGGCTTCCATCCAAGCCATTCAGCAGCAGTTGACTAATCAGGCTCTGGCACAGACAGCCTTCCAGGACATGCTGAACGATCTGAGGAGGAGGGTCGATGCGAGAGACGGTCGATGAGAGGATGATCCGAACTTCGATCCCAATTTCCATGAAGTCAGAGATTAGTTTTCAGTGGGACTCGAATATGAAGCAGCATAAGAAGATCCACCACAGCCCAAGCCCACACTCAAGGAGACATACAACCCAAGAGCAGGGCGCATCACTGAGTGGATTCAAGTTCCACGTATGCATGCTCACTTCGAGCTGAAGCCACAATTTCTATCATTGCTCCCCACTTTCCATGCGAACACCACTGAAGAACCATACATTTTTCTCAAGAAGTTTGGTCGCATCTGTTCCACTGCTCACTACCCCGGAATCCCTCTGGATGTAGTCAAGATGACCGCGTTTACCTTCAGCCTTCAAGACAAGGCCCTTTATTGGGTTGACCATCTTGGGAAGGTCGTCACGACCTAGGAGGAACTGAAATCTGCATTTCTTCATAAATTCTATCCTCTCGGGAGATTAAATCAGATGCGCGCCCGGATCTCCAGTTTCTGCCAGCAGCCCCACGAGACCATTCATGAAGCGTGGGAGAGATTTAAAGATCTGCAGGAGAAGTGCCCCCACCATGATATTCCAAAGACCAATCTCGTGCAACACTTCTTTGGGGGGCTATCATTTGAGAGCCAAAAGCTTGTAGATGCAGCTTGCGGCGGTTCACATTTCAACAAGGACGAGGACGTGGTATGGAACGTCTTCGAAGAAATGGCTGAAGGAGAAGCAGCCTAATCCTCGTCCAGAATATACATGAAGCCACCAACCGCCATCAGCAAGCCAGTGAACATGGCTTCTTACACCGAGGACAAGGATGAGAGCTCCAACCTGAGCATCATTGGGAGCCACTTGTCCAAAGTGGATGTCGTCGAGAAGAGATCGCAGGACCTCGAAAAGCTGGCAGTCATAGAGAAGAGGACCCAAGGTCTGGAAAAGCTCGACCAAATTTCCCAACAGCTGGAGCAGCTCGTCCGTGCTTTAAATACAAACATGTGCAACACTGTGTCTACTTCTGCAGAGCCGAATGCTGAGAAGAAGGAGCCCGCAATGCAGCAAAACCCTCAGCCGACTCCACAGCATCCCCAACCTGTGTAGCACGTGTATTACGTGCAGGCCCCGGAGAAGCCCCCACAGCCCTAGACACAGATGGTTGTGTATCAACCGGAGCCCCAGCCATCATACCCCGAGCAGTTCTCTCCACCCCCGCCACTGATTCAGGAAATCAATGGCGTCTGGAACAATGAAGCGCAGCTGACCCGTCCTCAGAGACATTCTCAGGGTCAGAACATGGGCAACATGCCCTACCATCATCAGCAGCAGGGTGGGAGACCCTTCCAGCCTTCTTACCAGTACAAGCCTCCTTCTCACGGAAACACCTGGAGGCAGAACTACCAACATGGTCCTCAGCAGTCCGGATATCGCGGACAGGGATATCATCAACAACCGACTGCTCAATACAATCAGTAGAACTCACAGTACTCCTCCAACCCTCCTCCCCAACAATTTTCACAAGGTTATCAGTCGCAATCTCAGCCGTCATACCAGCATTCTAGACCCCAGCAGGGGGAATCCTCTGAGATTGTACCGGTCAATCCGGCCCTGGCCTGTTTGGAGCAGTTGATTAAGAACATGGCTGAAATGAACCAGAAGATCGACGACCTGACGACAGCAAAAACCGTCATACCAGCCTAGGTCGAAGCTAACCCTAACAATTTCTGACGCAAGGAGCAGGTAGCCGGCAGTGTCCAACCCGAATCAGGTGAAATTAATTATTTTTATCTAACGCTGTTACTCTCAGGAGCGGTAGGACACTCCAGCCATCGACGACGGCGAAGGGAAAGCATATTGCATCTGACGGGGAATCGTCAGTCCAGCCAACACCAGGGCCAGCCAGCATTTTGGGAGCAGCACCAGCATCCAGAAAATCACAAAAAAAGGAAGAAAACAGAAAAACACAAAAAGATAGCAGCAACCTCGGTGGAGATCAGCCCGCATTGGAGCCGCCTGCATCTGCCTCACAGCCAGTTCCTGACAGTGGGAGCACCATTCCTGCAGCAAGTCCAACGCCAGCACCAGAAGCCGAGCCTGTCATTTTTGGTCCACAAATTGTAGATGAATCCATTCCTTTTTGCCATCTACCTGTAAACAACAATATGGACACTATTTTGAATGAAATGGGTGAAGATTTTGTAAATATTCCTTTTCCTAAAGCAATGAAAAAACACAAAAAAATGAAAAATTTGAAAAGTGCTTTGTCTGATCCTGCTATCATAGAAATCATTCAGAATTGGTGCTAAATATGCCATTGATAAAAGCTCTTGAGTACATGCCAGCTGTAAATAAAAGATTGAAAGAGGCATGCACGACCAAGCGCAGGCCGAACCCCCACAATTCCAGAAGCAAGAGGGGCAAATCCGAAAAGCACATCCTCACAATGGCCACCGTCAACGCCATCAGCAACCTCCCGGATAAAAAGTCAGATATGGGAACACCTCTTGTACGTTGTCAGATATTCAATCAAGAGTTTGAATGAACACTTCTCGACAGCGGGTCTTCTGTCAATTTGATGCCAGCGTCACTACTCACGGAGTTCAAGTTAGGACCGCTCAAGCCTACAAAGATGATTCTGCAGTTTGCAGACAAGTCAGTCAAGCGGCCTAGGGGCCTGTTGGATGACGTGATCGTCACGGTCCAGGGAAAGTCATTCCCGGCCGATTTTGTGGTCTTAGATATGGACGTCCCCTCTCTATTACTCCTTACCCCGATCATACTCGGAAGACCATTTCTGCGGACATCAAACACAGTTGTGAATTATGGGACGGGAGAAATCACTTTCGGCGCTGGCAGTGAAATAATCAGAGTAGAGACCCTGTCTGAGGGAACACATGCCGAGCAGACATCTACATCATGTGCAAGGGTGATTGAGTACGCCGACGACTGCGACTTTCTAGCAGAGATTCAAGACACCAACTTATTTCTGGATGACAATGAGATCCATGGTCTCCTCTGCCCTGAGGAGGAAGTGGAGACCGCGGTCGAATTTCCCCTTGTTAATCAGGATGAGGAACTCGCTGATGTGCTGCAAGAGACTACCGTGGGAGTAATGTGCCTTCAGAACCAAGAGCCGAGGTTTGAAGCATTTTCTGATGAAGATGACATCATTGAGGAATTTTGTCAGGATCTGAGAGAAGAAACATAGCATATTATGGTGGACACTGAACAGTTGAAAGAATCACCACCTGCACTCATAGCTGAGGTCACCACTGAAGCCGCCTAGACCCCGCCGGAGCTAAAACCCTTGCCCTCCAACATGAAGTATGCCTTCCTTGCGGGAGAACCAAGCATGTATCCGGTCATCATCAATGCACATCTGCCCGAAGAACAAGAATCTCATCTGATGGAGGTTCTTGAACGCAACCGCAAGGCTATAGGCTGGCGAACATACGATCTCCATGGGATCAATCCGTCACTCTATTCGCACCGCATCTTTCTGGAAGAAGACTGCAGACCCTCTCGTGAACTGCAAAGAAGATTAAACCCAAATCTACGGGAGGTGGTTATGAAAGAAATCCAGAAATGGTGTGATGCAGGATTCATTTATCCCATCTCCGACAGCAAATGGGTGAGCCCCCTGCATGTTGTGCCCAAGAAATCGGGGATCATCATTGTGAAAAATGACAAAGGAGAGGAGATCGCAACCAGAGTACCGACTTCTTGGCGAGTGTGCGTAGACTACAGAAGACTCAATCTCACTACCAAGAAGGATCATTTTCCGCTACCCTTCATCGACCAGATCTTAGAGAGATTGGCCGCGAAGGAATACTTCTGCTTCTTGGATGGATACTCCGGGTATAATCAAGTTGCTATTGCTCCTGAAGATCAAGAGAAGACCACGTTCACCTGTCCTTTTGGCACATATGCCTTCAGACGGATGCTGTTCGGGCTATGCAATGCCCCAGCCACCTTTCAGAGGTGTATGCTTGCAGTTTTTGCCGATATGGTGGGCAACTTTCTCGAGGTCTTTATGGACGATTTTTTAGTCTACGGAGATTCCTTTGATCAATGCTTGGATTATTTAGACCGAGTCTTACGGAGGTGCTGTGAAGTCAATCTTGTGCTCTCGTGGGAAAAGAGCAATTTCATGGTGACCGAAGGAATTGTGCTGGGTCACGTTGTTTCTAAACGTGGCATGGAGGTTGACCCAGCCAAGGTGGATGTGATTTCCAAACTTGAGCCACCTACAAACATCAAGCAAGTCCGGTCATTCTTGGGCCATGTCGGTTTTTACCGACGTTTCATCAAATATTTCAGTAAACTGGCCAGACCGTTGACTGAGTTGCTCGGCAAGGACAATGAATTCATTGTAAATGACCGTGTGCTCCTTGCCTTTAATCAGTTGAAAGAGCTCATCACACAGGCCCCTGTCTTACAGCCACCGATTTGGACTCAGCCTTTCGAGATCATGACCGACGCGTCAGATTATGCCATCGGGGCTGTACTGGGACAGCGGAAAGATAATGTACCATTTGTGATTCACTACGCTAGCCGAACGCTCGATGAAGCCCAAAGAAATTAAACTGTCACTGAAAAGGAGCTGCTAGTGGTAGTTTTTGCCTTAGAAAAGTTTAGATCTTACCTCCTTGGGTCCAAAGTAATCATTTATACTGATCATTCGGCCATTCGGTATTTACAGCAGAAGAAGGATGCCAAACCACGTCTCATCCGGTGGATCCTTCTTCTCCAGGAGTTTGACTTGGAAATCAGAGATAAACCTGGGGTAAAGAATGTAGTGGCTGATCATCTGTCAAGACTTCCTGAACCAGAGTCTCCTGAATTGAACCTGCAGCCGATCACAGAGACCTTTCCAGATGAGTCAATTCTGTCTGTCGCCTCACTTCCTTGGTATGCGGACATCGTGAACTATCTAGTTGCCAAGAAAATCCCACAGGACTGGCCTAAATTGAAAATAGACAGGTTCTTGTCGAAAATCCATTTCTACTAGTGGGAAGACCCGTATCTGTTTTGTGAGGGAGCAGATTGTATCTGGAGAAGGTGCATTCCGCAGGAGGAAGTTCCAAGTGTCCTCGCTTTATGTCATGATCAAGACTCTGGAGGACACCATTCAGGCAAACGGACGGCAGCAAAAGTTCTTCAAAGTGGCCTCTGGTGGCCTTCATTATTCAAAGATGTCAAATGTTGCACTGACTGCCAGAAGATAGGCGGAACCATAGGAATGAGAGATACGATGCCTCTGAAATACATTCAGATCTCAGATGTCTTTGATGCATGGGGCATCGACTTTATGGGCCCGTTTCCTAACAGTCAGGGTTATGAGTATATTCTGCTTGCTGTCGATTATGTCAGTCGATGGGTAGAGGCTATTCCCGCTCGAGCCGCCGACAGTAGGACTGTCTGTCGATTCTTGAGAGATCACATCATAGCACGGTTTGGGATTCCCAAGATTCTCATATCTGACGGGGGTAGCCATTTCATAAATAGAGAGGTGAAGAAGATGACCCAAGAATTCTGCATTGAGCATCGTGTTGCTTCACCCTACCACCCGCAGTCCAATGGCTTAGCTGAATGTTCAAACAGGGAGATCAAGACAATTTTACAGAAGCTTGTGCGTCCGGATCGCAAGAACTGGTCTCAGCTACTGGATTCCGTTCTTTGGGCTTATAGAACAGCGTACAAGTCACCCTTGGGAATGTCTCCTTACCGCCTTGTGTATGGCAAGCCATGCCATTTGCCCGTTGAACTAATTCATAAATCCTTATGGGCCATTAACTTCTATAATTTGGACTCCAAGCAAGCAGGAAAGAACAGAAAACTGGATCTGAACAGATTACTGGAATTCAGAGATTACACATATGACAACAGCCTGATGTACAAGGAGAAGGTCAAAACATGGCATGACAAGCATATCCGTCGCAAGTCCTTTGATCCAGGTCAGAAGGTGTGGTTGTTCGATGCGAAATTAAAGATCTTTCCAGGCAAATTGAAGAGCAAATGGACTGGGCCATTTTTGGTTAGGCAGGTGCGTGACAACGGAAGTGTATTGATATCTAATCTGTCAGCTGATGCACAACCATTTGTAGTCAATGGACAGCTTCTGAAGCCATACCTTGAACATGATACATTCATGGTTGTCGTTGACTCAGTTCAAGTCATCTATGAGGATGAGCTGAATACTTCCAAAGAAGCAGAGAAAAGCGAAGCACAACAAAACATTTTTGAATGATTTTTTGTCTTTTTCTTTTTCTTCTTTTCTTCTTTTCAATGTCCTTTATCCTCTTCTACCGAATTGATGCCATCCCTTTCATCATTGCTACACTTAGGATGTACTCTATCCTAAGTATAGGGGGGATGCGCATCCCGAGTTGCTCATATCCACTATCATCCTGTTTTCTCCTTTTCTTCTTTTCTTCTTTTCCTCTTCTATTTTCTTTATCTATCAAAAAGGTGTCGCCCCTTGTAGACAGTTTTCTATACTTAGGACGTACTTTGTCCTAAGTATAGGGGGGTGTGCGCCCCGAGTTAATTCTATTCTTTTCGATCCTCTCCCTTGTCTCCTCTTCTTGTCTATCCTTAGGGATACCTTACCCTAAGTTTAGGGGGAGACAATCTGAGTACGATCTGTTCATTCCCACCCTTGACCCTCCCTGCGTTGTGTACAGTCTGCTATACTTAGGATTATTTGATCCTAAGTATAGGGGGACGGTCAACTTCTCATTCATTGATTCATTTATCAGTTCTTTATTTCTTTGGTCTTGCCTATACTTAGTACGAGTTATGTCTGCTCTTTTCTCTCCGATCTATGAGTACATAGCTCAAGCTAAGTATAGGGGGGTCGTATATACTACGTATATACTTTGGCCATAACTCGTATTTTCTTAATAATATGGCTTATAATTCATTAAAATTCATTAAAATCCTTAATAAAAAGATGTGGTTATTCCTCAAATTCTTTTTATATTTACTAATTAATAAATCAGGTGAAAATGTTTTTTGCAAAATGTTTGAAAAATAGTTGGAAAATCTTTGTGAACATCTATTGAAAACTATTTTGAAAATATTTTGTTACATGTTTTCAACCTTTGTAAAAATGTGTGGTTTGTAAAATTTCTTTTCTTTGTGTGAAATAAAATGTTTGAAAAATGATTTGCAAATGGTTTGAAAAATGGTTGCAAAAATATTTGAAAAATCTATCTATACTATTTTGAAAGCCTTTGCAAAATGATTTTCAAATATGTGTACATGTTTGTAAAATGTTTGTAATAACTATTTTGGACTATAGTTTTCAAAATTGTTTGAAAAACCTGTGTCAAATAAGTTTGAGGAACACTAACATCACACCTAAAATCCACTATATATACTTATAAAATTGACCACTTACCCTTGTAAATCCTTAAAATCCACTTCTTGTATATATAAAGAAGCACTCCCGTGTACATATTTTCACCTAGTTTTTAGCCAAAAATCTTTGTTTTCAAAAATCCCAAAAAACATTTGCAAAACTAAAATCCAAAAACATCTGAAAATCTTTTTGAAAAATACAAAAAAAATTGCATCTGCATATGCATCATCATCTTTTCAAAAATTCATAAAAAGTTCAAAATCTTTGAAAATTACATCACAAAAATATTTTCTGCATTAGCATTACATAGCATTCGCATTTTTCGGATTGAGTTTGATAGTTGAACAAGTCTAAGTAAAATCCGAAGATTGGAGCTTGATTGGACCTTAAAAATCTACCTAATAACAGGAACCTTATAGGAACTGGGTTTGAGGTACTTCAGGTCTAGTTGACTTAATTCTTTGAGGATCACGGGACTTGGTTCAATGGATTCTTGACTGCCTAAGTAGAGTATTTCGGAGCACACGCACGATGCTTGTGGATAATGAGCTAACTTGGACACCTGCACCTTTCACATGGCTCAACTTAGTTAGAGTGGTGAGGGGATTGGATTTGCCGGTATGAGACGCACACAAGTGGAAACATTTGTCCTCCTCTAGGGAGGGAAGTGCACCCCAACCCGTCCTGTGATTAGGAAGTCTAAAGACAGGAGGCTGTGGGTTGCGATAAAGCTTCAATAGAGGGATAGTCTACTTGCTCAAGAGGAAAAACTCCTTATGTAAATGCTGCTGTGTATAGCATTTCAAAAAAAAATGTTCATGCATGTACAAAAATAAAAAGCCTGCAAGTATGTACAAATGTTGTAAAGTCAATAAGCAAGCTTGAGCATCAAAGTCATATCATGCGAGCCTGCAACAGGATGACTTGACTACACTGGTCTTGCATCCCAGGATAGGTAGCTACACTGGCTACCATCCATTCTTCTCTTTTTCCCCTCTTCTTGAGCTGGTTGCCACTTGAACTTAGAAGGGAATACCCCGCTCCTCGAGGATGGAGTTGTTGGATTGGGGAATCATTGGGTTGTCGTACTGGAGAAGTCAGTTTCTTTGTCATTCTAGTTAGGGAGAGCCACCATCACTTACACTGTACGAGTCAGATTCATAGTCGTAAGAGTTTGCGTATGAGTTGAAGTATTTCTGACCTGGCTATTGAGGAGACTTGGACAGAGTTTTGGGATTCTCAAGGACTGTTGGATTTCAAATTCGGTTCTCACTAAGGTTCCGCCCGCACTAAAATTCCAAAGGTCCGACTTAAGTTCCAAACTTTGATTTTGTGAAGACAAGTTTGATAATCAAATAAAATCCAAGTTCTTCTTTTTCTTTTCTTTCTTTTTCTTTTTGCACTTATTGCATAAGTGTTTGCTAGGGACTAGCAAATGTAAAGTATAGGGGGATGATGAATCCACATTTCATCATCTTTATTCTATCATTTTGGCCTCAAAAACCCTGGCAAATGCCTGTAAATAGCCTTAATTCCTGCATTTTAGCATTCATGCACATAGGTGTAAATAGTGTATACAATATGGTTTTTAAAGCCAAAATTATAGAATAAATAAAAGAAAAGAAAAAGAATAAAATATTGTAAATATTTTATGACCCGAAACCCCGAGACCTAGGCATCTTGATGAATAGGTCGACATGGAATAAAGTAGGGGGAGATAAGGGCCAAATACCTATAATTATTAATGCATTCTTTATTCATTTTGGGACCTATTTTGGTTCTACTTTTTACACATCAAATAAAGAAACTTTGTACATGAAAGTTGTAGATAACTTTACAAAGAAAAATACAAAATTGATTTCACTGAAAAATAATGTACAAATAAAAAGTTATGGTCTGAATAAAAATCCAAAATCCAAACATCCCAAACCCGTATCTCACAACTGACAACTCCAAATGCAGCATACTCACCTTTAATTGTATATAGAATAAAATAATCTATCCAATGGTGGTGGTTTCGCATTTGGCGGAGCTACGGTTTGAAAGTTGAGTTTTGGACCCACCTTGTATGGCTGTACTGATTAAAATATTCAATTTATTATTTATCCATTATTGTTGTATTTTTATATTTTTATAATTATATAAATATTACTTATAATAACTATGTGCATTAAAACTGGAATAAAAACCTAAAGAAAACTAAAAAATAAAAATAAACATATATAGACTATATAGGTATTATAACTATATGTATACCTATATTACATACTCTTATAATTTATTAAATATACAAAACATATCAGAAAAATAAGATAAATATATATTTGTGTAGATAAAAGTATTTTATAATTTTATAAAATACTAAATAAAAATATTAAAAATAAAATACACAGAATAAAAATAAAATGCTAAAACACATAGGTATTATACCTATAAAGGGCTAAAAAGTGAACTTGTAAAAATAAGCCTCATAAAAATAATTAAAATTCATAAAAAATACTTCATAAATTGATAAACATTTTTTTATTTTTTTTAACCAAAATGAAATTCATTAATTTACTATTTTATTTCGATTTTTGAAATATTTTTTTGAGGATTTTTCCTGGTTGGTCCACGTGGACCAACCAGGTTGGTCTGACAGTTGACCTCGGTCAACTGTCTGACCTCCTCCTCTAGGCTTGTCAGATGTATTTTTGTCCCATCTTCTCGCCATTTTCTAGGCTCGCCCTTGCACCAAACCATGACGATGTTTTCTGCGTTTTTGCGCCTCGATCAATGGTGAATCACGCCCAGGTGATTCCTTGGGCCGAGGACCATCGATCGAGACGCTGGACCCTCGTCTTCCACGCCGTTCATCAACCCTACAAAAAGAGCCCCCGACTTCAATTTGAATCTAATCCTTCTTCCGCCATTTTCAATCGAAAACCCCTACCTCTTCGTGCTCCTAGTGACAGTGGGAGTCGAATCGACCCGGGGTTCGAGTTGTTTGGTGTAGAATCGAAGTGATTCGACCCCTCGCCGGAGCTCCGCCGCGCCTCGCAGCCCGTCGTCTATGGTGAGTTTCCTTCCCTTTTCTTTTCGTTTTCTTGTAGCCTTAGCGTAGAGTAGCTTAGCCTAGCAGCAGTTTTTGTTGTCTTCGCGTGAGTCGCCGTGAATCTTCGATCGAAGCCACGGCGGAGCTGAGCTCCGCCTCTCATTTCCGGCCACTTCAGTCTTCTACCGCCGCCAAGACCACCTCCTTTATCTTCCCCTTCACTCAATCACCACACAGCACCCTTCCATTCACCTCGATCTCGCTCAGATCGAGTCGACCGAGCTTCCTTCTCCGCCGTTCGCCGGAGCTCATCGCTCGACCCACTCGCCGCCTCCATCGGATCACCCGAGACCACCATTTTGCTCGCCTGGTTTTTGTGCACTTAACCCTGCAGGTCCGAGCCCCAGAGAAGGCTCCATCGACCCTCATCGACTCCAGATCCATCCGCCCAGGTCGCCTTCGCCGTCCGAGCAACCCACTCCGCCTCTGCCTCGCCGGAGGCCACCATCAGACGTGGAAGGGCCCCAGGATCCTTTTGCCCTTGATCCGGGGGCCGGAGCGGCCGTGTGTCGGCCGCAATCGCCGATCGAAGCTCGCCGGGGAGGTGTTCTTCGTGAACCTCCCCCTGCCGTTGGATCAGAGGGCATCTCCAGAAGCCACGTACGCCGTCCGATCGTCCAGTATCCCCAGCCGTCCGATCATCCATTGAAGATCTGATCTCAGCCATCCAGAACGAAGGGGTACGCACCGTCTGATGCGCGCCACGTGGATTAGTGAAACACCATCGGCCGCACGATCGAGCCCATGGGTATTTTGCATCTTCAACCCACGACTTTTTGTATTTACTTTTTAGTCTAAAAACTTTCGTCTGAAGTTTAAAAAGTTTTGTAATATTTGCACTTAGGCCCTTACATTTTCACTATTTGCCTAAGGTCCACGCCACGTCACCTCACGTGACTGTGGCGCGTGCTTTTTGGGAATTTTGCACTATTTATCCCGAACTTTTAATTATTTGCAGTTATACCCCTGTGCGTGGTTATTTAAATATGTTTGTGGGTTAATTGCATGTATGCCCTGCCGTCTTTTGATATTTACAAATATGCCCCTGTGAATGATATATCACATGTTTTGCGCGTGTCTTCTTGGCGAAAATTGCACCTAAGCCCCTAGATGTTTTGATAATTGCATTTACACCCCTGCCAGGCTTAGGATTTTTGTGTGCTTAATCTATTTATTCCACGCCTCATTTAATTGCCAAAAATTCTCAAAAAATAGGGTTAAGCTCCTGTTTGCTTCTAATTTCACACCACATTTTTAGTTTCTAATTTTATTGTGTTTTTATATTTATTAAAAATCAAAAAACATGTTGTTTCAACACTGTCTAGCTTAGAAAATACCAAGAAAATATTAAAAGGTCTTAAAAAATTCCAAAAATATTTTCTGTTGTGTGTTTTGACCTACTTTATTTTAAGTCCAAAAATCACTAAAAATCTCAAAAGAAAAACCTTAAAAATTCAAAAAGACTTAAAAACTTAAAAAATATATATAAAATCAAAGAAAACTCAGAAAAATCTAAACTCAACTCCTGTTTGTTCCATATTTTATTTACTTTATTTAAAAAATAGTTTGGAAAATTTTTATGACTGTTTCTTATTTTTAATTTGCACTTTACTCCCAGCCAGTACCTATTTCACTGTTTTCTTTCATTTCTGCATTTAAAAATACCAAAAACACTTTGAAAAATACCCAAAAATCACAAAAACAGTAACAATCCTAAAAATATCAAAAACATTTTATTTCTGAATTTTTGGTTATTTTTGCATATTTTTATAAATACTTGATCTTTCCTTTTACTACATTGTCTTTATTTTCAAATATAAAAAAGAAAAAAAATATAAAATATAAATTATAAAAATTAGAAAATTAAAAATCAAAATACAAAATTAAAAAAAATTGAATAAAAAAATAAAAAAATTGAAAATTAAAAACCCACAAAAAAATTATTAGATTGGCTAAGTGGTTCATTAGACCTAGGTTTGGATTTTTATCTATGCTCTACACCCTTGCTTCCTGAGTTTGACCCCTACTTGTTTGCCACTGTACATTTTTAGTAGGGTATAATAAATTTTAATCCTTGCTATTCATTCCTTGATTGATTGTGTGGGTTAATTGTTGAAGAACGAAGAGGCTTGAGTAGTCGCATCAGCGACAGTGAGTCTGATTTGTCAGACCACTATTTAGCGGCTCTCGCATTTTCGCTTTTTCACTAGGTCGACCAGGAATAAAGTAGGGGGAGATAAGGGCCAAAAATCCAATAAAAATCCCTCTTATTTAATTCATCTTTTATTTATTTTTGGGACCTATTTTTAGTTCCACTTTTTATACTTCAAATAAAGAAACTTTGAACATGAAAGTTGTAGATAATTAAATATAGAAAAATACAAAATTGATTTCATATAAAAATAATGCAAAGATAAAAAGTTTTGATCTGAATAAGATTCCAGAATCCCAACTTCTTAGACATGTATCTAACAAATATCGAAATGTATCAAAATCACCTTTAATTGTATATAATTTTTAATAAGATATTAATGAAGATGGTTTCATATTTTTTGGAGTTACGAATTGAAAGTTGAGTTTTGGACCCCTATTGTATACTAATATCGATTAAAATATTCATTTTAATCATTATTCATTATTTTCTTAATTTTATATTTTATAATTTTGTAAATATTTTTTATATTATGTGTATATTAAAACTAAAATAAAATATCATTAAAACATAAAAATAAAATACTTGTATAAAATACATAAATAAAATACCTATACTCATACCTATACAAATAATAGTTCTATTTATTTAATTATACATAATACATCAGAAAAATAAAATAAAATACATTTAAGTTTTTAAAAATAATTTCTAAATATATAAAATGATCAACAAAATTAATAAAATTAAAAATACAAAATAAAAATAAAATATTAAAATACATAGATGAATATACCTGTATATAACCCCTAAAAGGTAACTTGTAATTTTAGACCTCTACAAAATAAATAAAAATCATAAAAAATACCTTATAAAATAATAAATATTTTCATATTATAACGGAAAATTATTAAATTCGTTTATTATTTTTAATCGAGTTTACGAATCTTTATGCAAAGGAATTTTCTGGATCACATGGATCAACCAGAATCATTCGGTGGTTGACCTCAATCAACTCTCTGACCGAGGTCTGATCTGTATCAGAATGTGTTTTCCGGCCAACTTCATGATTTTTTCGAGGCAAGCCCTTTCGCCACCTCGTGTTGGTGTCTTCTCGACTTTTTCTCCCCGTCGATCGATGATACACGCCCAGGGTTCATCTCAATCATTGCATCGCTGAATCGTCTGCCACGCCCCGTTCCTCTCGCCCTGTCACGCATCCTTTACAAAATGGCACCCGATCTTCCATTTCAATTTTGAACCCTCTTTGACCATTGTCCCCTCCTCCTTTCGTGCTCAATCGATGGAGGGAGGTGACATCTCCCTTGTCTTGCCGTTAGGTTGATCGAGGAGGCGGCCCAAGGGCGGTGATGAGCTGCCCGAACAACTAAGGTAAAGGATAACAAGGGTCGTTGCGACCTCAGTCGCACGAGACTCAGAGCTCAACAAGAAAAAGATCAGACCACCAAATAAAGATCAAAACACGATAAAAATCGAAATAGCGGTCTCGCTATGATATTAACCTGGTATAGCACCCAGGGTCGAACTCAGAGAGCACGTGATGGCCTTGCGGCCTACGAAGTAGTCAAAAATCAAATAAAATAAAAACAAAGTATTTTTGGTGGATTTTTAATATTTTTATATTTTTTGGAATTTTTAATTATAAAGAAAAATAAGAAAACAATGAAACAAGCAACTTGGACTAATTATTTAAACATACAAAATTAATCCAAAAATTCAAACAAAAATATTTTTATGTTTTTTATATTTTTTACTGTTTTTGGTGAATTTTTGATAATTTTCTGATTTTTATAGAATTTTATAAAAATAAAATAAGACTGAAAACCAAAGACACTGTCCAGTCAGACTTCTACAACCATTTAAAAATACTAAATGGTTGTCTCAAGGCCTGGAGGTAATTTTCCTGTAAAACATGAATAAAAAGGAATAATCAGGAAAAAGAATTATTAATTTTTGGTTTTTCTATGAATTATTAGAATTTTTATAAGTTTTTCAGTGTTTTTTAATTTTTATAATTTTATAAATCCAAAAATGACCAAAACTGGTCAGAAAATCAAGCACACTAAAGTGAACAGAATCCATTTTTTTTGTAGTTTCTAAAGATGTTTTAATATTTTTTTGTGAATTTTAAATATGAACCGGCTGAAAAATGGATGTTTTTGACTTTTTAAAAATAATAAAAGGACTCCAAAAATTTCCCAAAAATTAATGAAAATTCTACACAGTGGCAGGAGCCACGTGTCAAATTTTCACTTGATTTGGATGATATTTGATATTTTATTTACAACAAATACAATCCCACAGTCACAGGGACCTATTTGTCATAAAAATATGCTCTAGGGGACTAAAAGTAACAAGCACAGAAATATAGGGGGTTCAGGTGCAAAAACACCAATATCGCATGTGCCAGGCACGTGGATTGGGCACTCAGGGACCCAACTGTAAAAAAAATAGTTCCGAGGGCTTTTTAGCAACAGGTGCTAAAAGCCTAGGGAGCTAAGTGTAAATTACCCAAGAAATTCGGCACATGTGGAATTAAATCACTCACAGGGGTATAAATGCAAATATCTAAAAGTATTTTTCATTTCATCACAATCAGAAACCACATGCCCTTACATGCAATTTACCACAAAATTACGTGTCGAGCACGTGTCCCACAACGTACAGGGTAGAAGTGCAAATAATAAAAAGTACCAGGTCCTCTATGCAAATATTCCAAACTAAAATAAACTACGAAAATATTTACAGGGGTATTTAATAAAAACAAAAAGAAAGGGGGCCTAAGTGATATTACCCCACTTATTATCTGAGGGGGGGGACGCGCCACGTGGAGTATCCAACGGCTGCTGGAGGCCGCTCCTCAACGAAGGGACCTCGACGGTGATCGAACGGTGGAGGGTGCGCCACGTGGTGGATCAACGGTGCAGAAGCGTTGACGCTAACCCTCGCTGATCTAACGGTCCAGATCAAACCTCCAAGGGATCTGACGACGAAGGCTGCTCCTCAAATGAACGGCATGGATCGAATATGGAGCTAGAGGCTGAATGAACGGTTGGGAAGACTCCTGGAAGAACAGATGGCCGGCGAGGTTCGCCGGCCCGGTGCGCGCGCGGTGGGCCTCCTCGGGGGCTGCTGAAGATCGGAAAAGCGTCGCCGGAGCCTCCCGCGTCTGAAGAACCCCTCCGATGGCGCCAAGGAGCTCCGAAGAGCCCAGGCGACAAAGGCGGAGCTGAAGCTCCTGTGCTTAATGTGGAGGACCTCAGATGGTCCTCCTCATACCTGCAAAGCGACACAGAAAGCTTCCTGGGTCGAGGGCAAAATGCCTCGACCCGGTTAGGAGCGAAGTGGGGGGTTGGCGCATCGTGGTGGATGAGCTCCGGCGATGCGACGGCGGAGGAGCTCGACTCCCAGTTCCTGTGCGAACTGGGTTGGATGAAGGGGTGAAGAATGTGCGGAGGAGTGAGGCGAAGGTGATGGTGTCGTCCGATGGTCAAAAGGGGGTCGGAGATGGTCGGAATCGACAGTCGAAAGTGAACGGGCGATTTGGGTGTAACTCGAAATTAGCTAAAACTAAAGGGAACTAAGGTTACCTGATGGTCGAGGTCGAATGGGGACGAGCTGATGAAGCTCTGGGTCCTTGCCTCGAGGGTCGTCGATGCCCGAGGCTCGAGCACCACGCAAGGGGCGGCGCACGGCGGTGCTTGGTCGCCGGATCGATGGTCTGAGCACTCCCTCCTCGCTGCGACACTACCCTCAGCTCGCTGTCACTCAGGCGAGAGCAATGGAGGTCTTGGGGTGGAGAATGCGGAGCCAAAGATGCGAGAATCGTGTGGCGGAGCTGAGCATTTAAGTGGCCAGGGGTCCGAGAAGATGGGAGTCAGGTGACTCGATCGGAGCGCAGATCCCCAAAACCCCGCTCGGGCGTGGATCAGGGATGAACACAGATGGATTATGACCCGGGATTTACGGATTTGGAGCTCGGACCAAGTTGCGATAATTTGGAGAAATCGAGCCGGGACACTGGATCCGCGGGTCTGTGGTCCAGGGGGGAGTTGACCGGGGGGGTCAACATCCCCCGTGGACCAATTAGGAGCAGCCACGTCAGAAATGATTGGAAATTGAATTTAAAATAGAAAATGGCCGAATTAAGAAAAACTCAAAACATAAAAAATATTTACTTATTTATAAACTATTTTTTGTGATTTTTATTTATTTTTTTGAAATAAAAATTAGGTATTTACAATATAGTACTATATACATAGGTATATACAATATTGTAATTTTTTATTTTGATTTTTAATTATTTATTTTTATACATTTTTATTCCATTTTTATATTTTATTTATTTAAAGCTTAAAATTTGGAATATTTTGTTATTTTTATTTTATTTTTATTAAATATTTACAAGGGGTAAATAAATAGGTTTATTTATATACAAATATGGTATATATACAATGAAGGAACTTGATTTTATTTGTATTCCTTTTTATTTTATTTTATTTTTATTTTTGTAATTTTTATTTTATTTATTTACATTATGGAATATAGAATATGTACACTTTTTATGACATTTTTATTTATTTATTTTTAGGGATAAATAAATAAGTATGTGGTCTTATGTACATGATGAATATATATACAAGGTGAAGGTATTTTTATTTTTTTTAAATTTCTCATTTTTATTTTAATTTAATATTTACAAATATATACAAATAAATACAAACCATTTTTATTTTTATTTAGAGGAAAATATTTATTTTTATAGATTTACAGGTATATACACATGAGCTTCCTTATCTCTCTCTACTTGGGTTTTTATGCGGTCAGGCCCATGCTGAGCCCTCCCTTGGGATTAGGTCGCTCAATATTTATTCTAAATATCTCCCTCTTTTTCTTTTGTCTCTTTATTCTTTTATTTATGCACAAAAACATGCTAATTATTCACTTTTACATAATGCATGCTTTTTGATAATTATTGATATTTACATGAATATACATGTGTTTGGCAAAGGTTTTGTAGCTAAAATAAAAGAATAAAGAGTGATGAATGGGTATTCATCACCCCCTATACTTAACTTTGCTAGTCCCTTAGCAAACACTTATTTGAAAAAGAAGTGAAAAAGAAAAAGAAAAAGAAAAAGAGGAGAATATACATGGATCAAGGTTGATTATTAAACTTGCCTTCATTAAATTGAAATATGGAGCTCGATCAGATCTTCGGATTATTAATGTGTCGGAACCTTATTTAGACTTAAGTTTAAAACTCAACAGCCTCTAAGATCCACTATTCTATAATCAAGACTCCTCAATAATCCAGATCAGAACAAGTCATCATACACAAACCCTAAAGACTATGAGTCTTTCCTTGTACTGTGAATGTGATATATAAGCTCTCCACCTCTGAAGTGGCAACTTGACAACCCTCCCCAACAAGGTAACTCTATGACCCTAGTCTGGCCACTCTTTCCTCGAGGAGCGGGGTATTCCCTTCTAAGTTCAAGTTCAACCGGCTCAAGAAGAGGGGGAAGAAGAGAATGGACCATGGCCAGTGTAGCCATGTATCCTTGGGAGCTCAACCAGTGTAGATAAGTCTCCCTACTGCAAGCTACATAAGATGGAATCCATAAGTCTCAAGCTTTGCTTATTGCACTATATACATACTCCGGTGGGATTATCATTTTCTATCAGACCCATCACTTTTTTGGAGTTATTTTCTTTTTGCATTTTTTTTCAAGTGCATCTGTACAACATATACATGTGCAGCATATATACATAAGGAGTTTTTCCTCTTGAGCCAGTAGACTATCCCTCTTTTGAAGCATTATTGCAACCCACAACTCCTGTCGTTAGACCTCATGGCAACCAGACCAAGTTGAGACGCACTTCCTTCACTAAAAGAAGAAGAGAGGTTCCGCCTAGAAGTACTACCCTTATATGTTACCCCAAGTCAAGGAAGACTGCCTCCTCACCACCTCATCCGTAGAGAGCTCGGTGCAAAGTGCTGGTCCAAGTAAAACCATTGTCTATATGAGTCATGTGTGTGTTGTTAAGTGCTCTACTTAGGCTCATTGAGATGACATGTGATCATAGCCTAGTGGACTCAAAGAATTAAGTCACCATGGACCTGAAAAGCCTTAACCCTAAGCCCTATAAGGTTCCTCTTAGAATTAGGCGGATTAAGATCTTAATCAAGCTCCATTTCCCAATTTAATTCCAGGCTAGTTTAAATGTCAACTATAATCCGGGAAAAACTATACAAGTATATACAAAGATGTCATTTACACAATATTTACACAAATGCAAAATTTTTTGAAAAAGATGTGTGCATGAATGCAAGTTTTGCAAAATATTTACACAAATTTACACAAGATTTTTGCAAACTTTTGATTTTCAAAACATTTTGGAAAAATTTTGTACTATATACATAGTTTTGATATACACATATTTACACAAACTTTACACAAAAAGTTTTTGAAAACATTTTTACAAAAATAATTTTGTACAATAGCTATGTATGTGCAAATAAAAGAGTATTTATTTACATGGAAAAATTTTTAATTTTTATGGATTTTGGGTATTTAGCCATTTTTATTTATTTACACACTCACACAAAGTACGAGTTATGGCTAAAGGATATATGAAATATATACACATCCCCCTATACTTAGCTCGAACGATGTCCTCAGAGTCAAGAGTGATGAAGAAGACATAACTCGTGCTTAGTATAGGGAAGTGAAAAGGAAGGCTATATACAAAGATGAATGAATGAATAGAAAATCAAGAAGATCTCGGCTTTTTCCCCTATACTTAGGATCAAATAATCCTAAGTATAGCGGGTTGTATACTAAGGGAAAACCGAGTGGAGAATGTACAGGGTCTACCCCCCTATACTTAGGGTAAAATATCCCTAAGTATAGGCAGCAAAACAGGGGTAGAAAGAATCAAAAGAATACCCGAAGGTCCTACATCCCCCCTATACTTAGGGTAAAGTACACCCTAAGTATAGCATAATCAATGGATGAGAAAAGGGATGTGGACTAAAGAATGGAATGATATGGACATCTGGATCTATACAGGTCGGGAGAACAATGATAATCAGGCGTGAGATGCAATAGATGTGAGTCAAGAGACCACATCTCACGCAAAGTGAATAGGGGCAACATCAACGATCCGCTGCTCATGATCTAGAAATGGCTTGAGTCGCTGGCCGTTCACTCGAAAGGTACTCTCAGAAGACAACTCAGATATGTCAATGCTCCCATTGTCGTGTACCTTTCTCACAAGATAAGGTTCCTTCCATTTGCTCTGTAGCTTCCCTGGAAATAGACGAAGCCTAGCATCAAACAGCCATACTCTCTGTCCAGGCTCAAAATGCTTGTGGCTGATATGAGAATCATGCCACTCCTTCACTCTCTCCTTGTACTGTAGGCTGTTTGAGAAGGTGGTATCACGAAGCTCCTCCAAGGCTGCTAACTCTGCCCTCCTCTGGTCTCCTACACTATCTGGATCCAAAAGAATATCTGTAACTGCCCAAAGTGACCTGTGTCTCAGCTCAACTAGTAAATGGCACGGCTTGCCATATACGAGGCGAAAGGGAGATGTGCCCAATGGTGTCTTGAAAGACGTCCTATATGCCTACAAGACCGAGTCCAAAAGCTGTGACCAATCCTTTCGGTCAGGGCAGACGACTTTCTGCAATATAGTCTTGATCTCCCTGTTCGACACCTCGGCTAGACCATTCGTCTGTGGATGGTATGGAGTGGAAACTCGATGGTCTATACCAAACTCGCTAGCAAGGACCTTCACCTGGTCGTTGATGAAATGAGACCCCCCGTCAGATATCAATACTCGAGGTACCCTGAACTGTGTAGTGATATGCCTCCTCAAAAATCTGCAAACAGTCCTGGCATCTGCGGTTCAGGTGAGGATGGCCTCAACCCAACGACTCACATAATCAACGGCCAACAAAATGTACTCGAATCCCTGACTCTTAGGGAATGGACCCATGAAATCGATGCCCCATGCGTCAAAAACCTCACAGAAGTGAATGGGCTGCATCGGCATCATATCACGCTGTCCACAAGTGCCCATCCTCTGACAGTCAGTACACCTCTTCACGAACTCATCAGAGTCCTTGAAGAGGGTAGGCCACCATAGGCTGGATTGGAGCACTTTCTGTGCTGTTCTCCTCCCAGAGTGATGTCCTCCTTCCTCAAGCTTGTGGCAGTAAGTGAGGACGCTATGGTGCTCCTCCTGAGGAATGCACCTACGCTAGACGTTATCCCCTCCTTCGTGGTAAAGGATAGGATCCTCCCAGTGGTAGGACTTAGCCTTCGCGAGGAAGGTCTCAAGTCTCTGCCTGGGCCAATCTTGTGGGACTTTCTCAGCAACAAGAAAGTTCACAATATCGGCGTACCACGGGAGAGAGGCGATAGCAAGGATCGCCTCATCTGGGAAGGTCTCACAAATAGGGTCAATCTGCTCAGAATCCTCAAGATACTCTAATCGGGAGAGATGATCCGCCACCACATTCTTGACTCCAGGCTTATCCTTAATCTCTATGTCAAACTTCTGGAGTAGAAGGATCCATCTAGTCAATCTGACCTTGGCATCCTTCTTTGCCATGAGGTACCTGATGGCGGTATGATCAGTATACAAGGTCACTCTAGATCCAATAATGTACGATCTGAACTTATCTAGGGCGAAGACTACGGCTAGCATCTCCTTCTCAGTGACGGTATAATTCTGCTACGCGGAATCCAATGTGCGGCTAGCGTAGTGAATAGCAAATGGAACTCCATCCCTCCTCTGTCCCAGCACGGCCCCCACGGCAAAATCGGAGGCATCTGTCATGATCTCGAATGGGAGAGACCAATCAGGCAGTTGGAGAATAGGAGCCTCAACCACACATCTCTTGAGAGTCTCGAAGGACGAAAAACACTTGTCATCGACAAGGAACTCGGTGTCTTTCGTCAGCAGGTTAGTCAATGGTCGGGCAATCCTACTGAAGTCATGAATGAATCGCCGGTAGAAACTGACGTGCCCTAGGAAAGACCGTAACTGCCTCAAATTGGACGGCGGTGCGAGTTTTCTAATGACATCAACCTTGGCCGGATCAACCTCCATGCCCCTGTTGGAGATGATATGGCCAAGCACCGTCCCTTAAGTCACCATGAAGTGACTCTTCTCCCAAGATATCACAAGGTGAACCTCTATACATCGCTGAAGGACTCAGTCTAGGCAGTCAAGACAAGAGTCGAATCCGTCGCCGTAGATCGAGAAATCATCCATGAAGACCTCCAAGCACTCCCCTACCATGTCCGAAAAGATCAACAGCATGCATCTCTGAAAAGTCGCAGGGGCATTGCATAGCCCAAATGGCATGCGTCGGAAGGCGTATGGGCCGAAGGGACAGGTAAAGGTAGTCTTGTCCTGGTCCTCGGGAGCGATGGCCACCTGGTTGTAACCTGAATACCCATCCAGAAAACAATAGTGGCTCTTCCCTGCCAGTCTCTCAATGATCTGATCTATGAAGGGCAGGGGGAAATGATCCTTCTTTGTGGCCTGGTTGAGTTGTCTGTAATCCACGCAGACTCGCCAAGAAGTGGGTACCCGTGTAGCAATCTCCTCTCCAGACTCGCTGACCACTGTAGTGATGCCCGTCTTCTTGGGCACCACATGCAAAGGGTTGACCCACTTGGAGTTGGAGATGGGGTAGATAAAATCGGCGCTCCACCATTTCGAAATCTCCTTCATGACAACCTCTCTCAGATTTGGGTTCAGCCGTCACTGGAACTCACGCGACGGCTTCGCCTCATCCTTGAGATAGATATGGTGGGAGCACATGGCCGAACTTATCCCCTAGAGATCGGCTACGCTCCATCCTATCGCCTTGCGGTTCTTTTCAAGAACCCCCATCAGACGAGATTCCTGCTCTCCAGTCAAATCGACGGAGATAATGACTGGGTACATCTCATGCTCACCCGCAAGGAACCTATACTTCAGCGACGCAGGAAGTGGCTTCAGCTCTGGACAACTGGGTGCTGGTGGATCTGGCCTCTGAAAACTCTGCGTGAAAGCTGCCAAATCCGCATGGGAGAACTGAAACTCTCTGTCACTCTCTAAATCTGGAGAGGGCTACCCTGATGGACTGTCTCTACTCTGCTCGGCATCTACCTCCTCCCTAGCTGCAGGCTCAGTGGAAGTCAGATCTGGTATGTACTCATCAAACTCAGCCCAGTCAAAATCTGACTCCGAGGGATCTGTGTCATCCAAGGTGGCCTCAGTACCACCATCATCACAAAACGAATCAGTATCGCGGTCGAGAACCGGCTCTGCTGCCTCAAAAGTATCCTGAACCAGGAATGTGCTCTCCAAGCTCTCCTCTGCTGGCATCTATGCATCAACAAACTCTGAAGGTGAGAGGATGGCCTGTGCATTTGGATCTGCCCATACTGCCTCATCATCTGTAATCACAAAGTCGCAGTCGTAGTGGATGTCTGGCCTGGCATCTGTCATCTGCTCTGTATAAGAAGTAGTCTCCGAGCATGCTCTGTCTCTGGCTCCGCTGTCCTCAATCGTCTCTATTTGTACACTTTCACCCTCGACGCAAAAGTATACCTTCCCTCTATCATGGTCGGTCACTGCCTTGGCTGTGGCCAAGAACGGGCGATCGAGAATGATGGGGGTATCGGTCACTGACTCAGGGATCTCCATGTCCAACACTATGAAGTCCACGGGGAATTGCAGGCCCTGAATCGTGACGACAACGTCCCTCAGCAACCCCTTCGGCCTCTTGACAGATCGATCAACAAACTGAAGGACTGTCCTGCTCTGTCGAAGAGTGACCAACTCGAAGCGGTCGAGAAGGGCTGCCGGAAGTAGGTTGATCGACGATCCGCTGTCTAATAGAGTACAGTCGAACCTCTGCTCTCTGATGTGGCATCTGACATACGTGGCTCCAGAATCTGGCCTCTTGGCCGGCAGGCAGTTCTGGATCGCGAAACAAGTAGCTCTGGTCAGCACATGAATCTCTGAGTGGTGGTTCCTCCTCTTCCTCCTAACTGTAGTCCTGTCTCTAAGTGAACGCTGGAGTAGAGGGATGTGCTGCAAAGCCTCCTGAAGAGTCAGCTGAATGTGAAAATGGTCTATCATCTGCTGGCTGAACTCTTCATACTGTCTCTTTTTGAGATTTTCTATTTTCTTCCCCTTTCCCATATGAAGAGCTCTAGGGAAGGGGATCACAAGGTCCTTCTCAGATGAAGGACTAGAAACGGGTCTGAGCTGCTCGACGGCAGGATCCACACATACATCAAGCACCACAGTGGGACCAGAAGAAAACAAACCCGTTCCTTTATTTCCAGAAGTGTTCGAGATACATCAGCAAAAGGAAAAACTACAGGACTCTCAGAAGAACTGGTGGCATTAGCACCACCATCGGCTGGAAGACTCGCGGCCTCAGTACCGCGCTCTGGCTCAGAAACATGGGTGGCCTCAGTACCACCTCCTCCAACTGGTGAAATGGCGGCCTCAGTACCGCCTGTGGGATCAGCATCCGTGGTAGCATCAGTACCACCGTCATCATCTCTAGCGGCCTCAGTACCGCTCTCCTCCTCGCCTGGTGCTCTGGAAGTATCCTCGTGGTGTCGCTCAGACGAGGCACCGCCTGCTGGCATCCTACCACTCCTAAGTGTGACAAAATCAATATCAAACACATATGTAGACATATCTCCAAATGTATCACTAGGAGTGGCATACTCAGTACAAACTACCTGCTCAGATTTCCTCTTGAGGTTATTTGGATTGGGCTCTATCTGGGCAGAGATGGCGGCCTTCCCTCTCACAATGTCCCGCATCTCCTGGCGGAACTCATCCATCTCCCATCGGAATGTAACCTGTTGATCGGTGAGAAGGCGGGCTATGTCATCCAAGGCGGGGTTCTCATAGGATGGCCCATGAGAACCTGACGGGTAGCCTCTCTGGTAGTGAGGCTGCAGCTGCTGCTGCTGTGGGTGAGAGGGGTAAGACTGTGGATGATGCTACGGCTGATGAGGCTGATCACGCCTCCAAGACTGTTCCTGTTGATAGGGACAAGGACCATACTACTGTGATTGATGTGGTTGCTGCTGTGGGTACACTGGGGGCTGCTGCTGCTGGTGATCCCTCTGATGGTTGTACTGGCCACCCTGTCCTGACGGCTGCTGCTGGGACTGGGCACCTCCGGCCGCCCAACAGAATCCGGGATGGTCTCGTCGGATACCGGGCTGGGGGCGGTCGTACCAAATCCCGTTGACATCCATCAACTGCTCTGAATCGTACTGGGGTGGCGGGAGCACTACCAGAGGCTGATCCGGCTGGTATACCACCATCTGAGTGTCAGTGGATGGTGGTGCCTGGAAAGGAAGCTGCGGCTGCTGGTACGGCTCCGCCTATACAAGATGGACCTGTCTAGGCTACTGCTGGGAGCTGGAGCGCTGGGACGAGCTGCTGCTGCTACTCGGATCGCCTCGTGCCTGAAGACGGGGTTGTGAAGCCGTCTGTGCCTCCTGGAGACACATGAGCTGTGTCTTCAGGTCACTCAGGGTCTGTGCCATTTGCTCCATCTGCGTGATGCCCTGGCACTGCTTCTTCTCAATAATCTCCATCCGGTCCAGCTTCTCACTGATAATCCCCATGTCTGCGGCTGAACTCTCTGCCTGTGCTGCTGTCGCTGACGAACTGGAAGGACCGGCGTCAACCTGTGCTATCCTCTGGTACTGCACGGTCTGTGGCTGATGGCGTCCCTGTGTGTACAATCTGGTCTGGGACATCACCATGTAGTTCTCGGCCATCTCCTCGTAGATGGCCCAGACCTGATCGTGATCCTTGGGCAAAATAGGACCCGCCACAAGAAGCATTCACCAAGCCCTGAAGCTCTGGTGTCAGCCCGCTGAAGAAGCTCTGAACAAGGTTCGGCTTCGAAATGTCATGGTGCGGGCATCTGTCGGTCAGCTCACGGAACCTCTCCCATGCCCTGTGGAACTGCTCGTTGGGGAGCATGGAGAAGTTACTGATCAGGGCTCTAGCGGGGTTCGTCCGCCCAAGTGGATAGTACTTGTGCAAGTACTCGGTGCGGAGCTGCTCCCAAGTGTAGACGAACTTCCCCAGATGCTTCAGCCAGGTGGCTGCTCTATCTGCTAAGGAGAAGGGGAAGGCAATCATCCGTATGGTATCCTGGTCCACCTAACGGTCGTGGACTGTGCTGTAGATCATCAAGAACTCCTGAAGATGGAGATGGGGCTCCTTAGTGGCGAGCCCATGGAACCGGGGGAGAAGCTGCAAAGTGTTCGGGGGGAACTTGAAGTCCCCCACGATGGCTGGTAGTACGACCCAGTGATGCATCAAGGTCGATCCGGGGTTGTGCAACTCCCACATCGGTCTCGGTGCCTCTGCTGCGGCGGCTGCCGCATCGTCGGGTATCCTCAGCCCGTCTCCTGGCTTGCGTTGGTCGCAAGCGGCTCTCAACTGCTCCATCTCACGCCTCATGTCCAACATGAATGCTCCCTGATCCCTCAACTGCTGCTGAACTGTCTCGAGAGAGGCGATCAGGGTGGAGTTGATCGCACCCTGGTCCATAATGAATGTCTGATCGTAGTGGGGACCTTTGGTGCGGTCGTCACTGCTGCCTGCCATAGGCTCTGCAAAATCAAAGCATCCAAACTCAGGTGCCGATAATCATCTGTCGGTCTCTCCTCTAGCACTGGTATCTCAGACTCAAAAGAAGGGGGATCGAGGCGGAACAGGGTGGCGTCGAACTCGGGTTCTGAGAGCGGGTCTCAGCTCTCACGAACCAACCTAGATGAGCAGGTAGACGTGCTGAAAAGCGGTGCAGCCAGAGGCTGCCTAAGAGACCGTCTGCCCATCATCTTGATCTGGTGAGTTGTGCGGATGAGATCTGGTAATAACTATGATCACAAGCAAACCCCCGATTCACCAACGCAACGCGAGCTGAAGATCGTAAAGGCTCGGTCAATTATCTTGTCATTTTATTTGGTGATCAGTCAGGATAGCAGAGCGATTACGTGACCTGTTGGGTAACCCGATATTTTCTCAACCGACTGTCCTGTATAGAAAGAGCCGGTAATTAGTCGAGAAAAATATCGGAGGGCTCTACCTAGTGTGCGGGTCATTTTCTCGCGCAAGCAAACCAGACAATGAGGGGGTTGCTCTCCCCAAGACAAATTTTTAGGTGAGGTGTCTTTTAGGGTCGATAGAGTTAGCAGTCCCAATTTTATGATTTCTCTTTTTAGGTATTTTTCAATAATCAAACAAAATCGCCTAACGAATTTTTCAGTTCTCCTGGTTATTAAGTCCAAAAATCAGGGGGGAAAAGTCGAAAAAGCCGATGCACGATGAAATCAATGATGCATGCAGAGTAAGAGATGCATACTTGACTCCAGCAGTCTACATGTAAAAAATGATCCACGTAGAATTGAAAGACTGTAAGTAAACTACCTAAATGGTGCAAGCGGAAAACCAAGTCCCTAAATAGCAATTCTACTCGAAAGAACAACTAGTCGATCACCAGCCTCCAATCCAAAGAGTCCGGTCTCGGTCCACCCCTCCTCCTCCTGACAAAACGGGTTCAGGAGCAGCGCTTGGCAGGGTGGACTGCGGCACGTAGGCTCGAAGGAAGTGAGTCGACTATTTTATTAATCTTTTTATTATAGGTCCAATTACCAATCTATAGGTACAGGCAGATATATTAGGGTGATTGGTTCCTACTAATTACGTCACAATCAAGTAGAAAATCTTAAGGCTAGGGGCTCAAAAATCCGCGAGAAACCGGAAAAGGCAATAAAGAAAACAAAACTGCGTAATAAGCCGCGAAGAAACTAAGGGGTCCCCCGAGCACACCGGTGCTCAGCGAAACAGACCCCGAGAGTGTCTAAGAAAGTCTGAGTGTCCTGTCCATGTATTATTACAACAATAGTTCAAATTTGCTGGAAATAAAACCTAATCTACTCTAAACTAATCTCCCGCACTCGGCTGCCTCCTCGCGCTCTCCTGCGGCTCCGTGCAGAAGGGAGCCGCCTTCGATCACCGTGGTTGCGCTGGCTCCTAGAAAGTTATCGTCTCAGTCCTCGGGCCCTCGCAAGAAAACAGAAAAGTGTGTCAAGCCAAATAAAATAAAACAGATAAAGCAAATGAAATAAACAGGGATATATGTGCAAAAATAAAGATAAAAATGAACAGGCAAAAACAAACAAAAACAAAAAGAAAAGAAAAGAAAAGAAAAGAAAATGAAAATAAAAGAAAAATAAAAAGTTGCGAAAAGCCGCGAACTCAGAAAGAGCCGCGGAAAGCCGCGAAAAAGGAAACAAAATAAAATGAAGAATAAACGGACTACTAAGCCGTGCTCCCCGGCAACGGCACCATTCTGATAAGCCGCCCGAACAACTAAGGTAAAGGAATAACAAGAGTCGTTGCGACCTCAGTCGCACGGGACTCAGAGCTCAACAAGAAAAAGATCAGACCACCAAATAAAGATCAAAACACGATAAAAATCGAAATAGTGGTCTCGCTATGATATTAACCTGGTATAGCACCCAGGGTCGAACTCAGAGAGCACGTGATGGCCTTGCAGCCTACGAAGTAGTCAAAAATCAAATAAAATAAAAAAAAAGTATTTTTGGTGGATTTTTAATATTTTTTATACTTTTTTTTGGAATTTTTAATTATAAAGAAAAATAAGAAAATAATGTAACAAGCAACTTGGACTAATTATTTAAACACACAAAATTAATCTAAAAATTCAAACAAAAATATTTTTATGTTTTTTATATTTTTTACTGTTTTTAGCAAATTTTTGATAATTTTCTTATTTTTATAGAATTTTATAAAAATAAAATAAGACTGAAAACCAAAGACACTGTCCAGTCAGACTTCTACAACCATTTAAAAATACTAAATGGTTGTTTCAAGCCTGGAGGTAATTTTCTTATAAAAAATGAATAAAAAGGAATAATCAGGAAAAAGAATTATTAATTTTTGGTATTTCTATGAATTATTAGAATTTTTATAAGTTTTTCAGTGTTTTTCAATTTTTATAACTTTTATTTATCCAAAAATGACCAAAATTGGTTAGAAAATCAAGCACACTAAAATGAACAGAACCCAATATTTTTGTAATTTTTGAAGATGTTTTAATATTTTTTGTGAATTTTAAATATGAACAGGCTGAAAAATGGATGTTTTTGAATTTTTAAAAATAATAAAAGGGCTCCAAAAATTTCACAAAAATTAGTGAAAATTCTACACAGTGGCAAGAGCCACGTGTCGAATTTTCACTTGATTTGAATGATATTTGATATTTTATTTACACAAATACAAGCCCACAGTGACAGGGACCTATTTGTCATAAAAATATGCTCTGGGGGCCTAAAAGTAACAAGCACAGAAATGTAGGGGGTCCATATGCAAAAACACCAGTATCGCATGCGCCAGGCACGCGGATTCGGCACTCAGGGACCCAAATGTAAATTAAATAGTTCCGAGGGTTTTTTAGCAACATGCGCTAAAAGCCTAGGGAGCTAAGTGTAAATTACCCAAGAAATTCGACACATATGGAATTAAATCAGTCACAGGGGTATAAATGCAAATATCTAAAAGTATTTTTCATTTCATCACAATCAGAAACCACAGGCTCTTACATGCAATTTACCACAAAATCACGTGTCGAAGCACGTGTCCCACAACGTACAGGGGTAGAAGTGCAAATACTAAAAATTACCAGGTCCTCTTGTTGGACATGCGAGCCCACGACGAGCCATTATGCAATAAATGTTATTGCAATTCACTCCTTAATCTGAAATAAAGAGTACATAATTTGCATAATAGGTCCCTTAGTACAATTAGGGTTATGTACCGTGGCCATCTTAATGATCATACAGCTGTTGATTCAATTATTGAATCACAGAGGCTGGTGCTTAGATGAATATCTAATGAGTTAGATTGAGGACTCGTCAAGCACCGTCAACAGATTATTAAGAGATGATCTCCAGCCAGAGTAGGAGATGGCAATCCTATCTCAGTTAGGTTGATATCTGACCGACCTCTTGATGCAGGTCCTCTGCATAGGAATAGAGATTCGGAGGCGTCAGATGAGTTAGGTCAAAAAGTTGACTTAACAAGATCGAGATAACCAAAGTCCTATATTGTATGCTGTCATGATATAGGCACGCATCCTCTGACCGGAGACAGATGTGTTACTATATGTTTGAGTATGTACATTTGGCAGACCAATAGGTTGATGACCTAATCAAGGACTATACACCGGCGCGCAGGTGTGCATATAAGGGCATATGAGTAGTACGATCTCTCAAAGGGATCATACAGGTTCAGTTACTGAACCGGAAGACATGAGCTCACTCATGAGATATTGGGAAGAATCAAATTCCATGCGCATGGTCGTCTCGCTTTGGAAGCTTGAATGAATTTGTAGGTTTGATATATACTTTTGGAAAGTATATGATCAAGACCTAGGTATGATATATGCTTTTGGAAAGTATATGATCAATACCGACTCCCAATGATCAAATGAGAAACTTACTGATAAAAACCCTGAAGTAGACAGTGTAAAGTTGATCTAATACTTCGGGTTTATTCTGAGTCTTCCAGTATGCAGGATGTACAGGTATTAGGAATACCTGAGGGTGATGTGATCATAAACGATTGTATAACCATGACGCTTCCATTCCTAGGGAGTGATGAAACGGGTTTGGATTTTAGTGACTCCTCTCAGTAGAGAAGTAATCTGATCTTAGTCCAAATGTTGGACATTGATCTGAATGTGATTCAGATTCAATGAGAAGATTAGATTTACGGTCTTGATTTAATCAAGCATCTATGGGAGGCCCGAGATTTGGATTTGAGATGTGATCTCAATATCCATGTCACTATACGTGGAACAATACAATCGCCATGTCCTTATCTCCAAGTATTTGCGGAGAAAGCGCATTATCCTTGAAAGAGTTCATGGATAATTCTATTGTTGATATATGTATCCGAGCATTGAGAAAATGGATAATTAAATGTGATTTAATTATCATGAGTAATATGAATTTGATTCATATTATAAAGAGAGTTATCTGAGATAATTAAATATGATTTAATTATCAAAGATGTAAATAATGTGAATGTGATTCATATTATTTGAGAACAGGAGAATAAAGATCCAAGATGATTAAATGTGATTTAATTATCATGGATATAAATAATGTGGATAGCAATATCCATATTAGTCATATATATTATAAATGTGATTTATAATATATAAGAGAGATATATTTGTAATTTACATTTGTTAATTAAATGTTAATGTGAATTGGATTCACATTGGATATTGAATTGAAAATGTAATTTACATTTTCTTTTGGGTTGTGAATATGATTCACAAATTTTTCAATGGCAAGATTACAATGTCTACAAAATAATTGTGAATTATTTTTGTAGAATAATTTGCAACAAAAGTTGTTGCAAATAATGGAGATTACATAAGAGATAAAATAGCCACCTTCCTAATGGAGGAGGGTGGACGGCCACCACTCCCATTAGGAAAGGGAGGCCGTCCCCCCTCTCCACATGGAAGGAGGCTTTTCTCTCTTCCATTATCTCCATGTATTGATGATTTAATTTTGTGATTAAATTGTGTTGATTTATCAACATATTTAATTTAAATTAAATTAATTGTTGTTGGTTTTACCAATACAAATCTTAGCCAATAAAAGAAACACAATTAATGAGAGCCATTGGATTTGTGTTGTCCCATGGATTGAGATCCATGGATCCCAAAACCCTATAAAAGGAGAGGCACCCCATTGCTCTTCTTTACACACAATGCTTGAGAAGCATCTCTCTCTCTCTCTTTCTCTCTAGACGTCAGCCTTCTCTCTCCCTCTCATGGCCGTCCACCATGGATGCCATGGAGAGGTTCTCCATCGCCGCGACATCGTCATTATGCTGCCCGTTCTTCTGCTCGTGGATCTCCGTCTCCTTCGGTGCGCCTCGCTCGTGAAGAAGACGTCGGATATCGTGTGTCGAGATCAGGAGATCCGCCGCTTGGATCATCAACATGGATTGCGAGAAGCACGCAGTTCATCCCCGCGCTCGCAAGCGTCTCCTCCGTCGGATCGGACTTGAGACAGGAGGTCTCTTCGTTTAGAGACTCGATCGCAACCACGCTTCAAGAGGTAATCCTATTACTTGTTTGTGGTTTAGGTGAAACGATCCGAGAAGTGTTCTTGGATCATGTGGTTTCGTCGTAATAAAATTTTTTAAATTCCGCTGCATCGAGCAACTAGTGCGACTAGTCGCTCCTCGTCGTATTCGACGCTCACGCTTCCGTGATGCGCTTGAGGATTATACCATGTCCTTCACCTCTATGCAAATATTCCAAACTAAAATAAACTACGAAAATATTTACAGGGGTATTTAATAAAAACAAAAAGAAAGGGGGCCTAAGTGATATTACCCCACTTATTATCTGAGGGTGGAGGACGCGCCACGTGGAGTATCCAACGGCTGCTGGAGGCTGCTCCTCAACGAAGGAACCTCGGCAGTGATCGAACAGTGGAGGGTGTGCCACGTGGTGGATCAACGGTGCAGAAGCGTTGGCGCTAACCCTCGTTGATCTAACGGTCCAGATCAAACCTCCAAGGGATCTGACGACAAAGGCTGCTCCTCAAATGAATGGCATAGATCGAATCTGGAGCTAGAGGCTGAATGGACGGCTGGGAAGACTCTTGGAAGAACAGATGGCCGACGAGGTTCGTCGGCCCGGTGCGCGCGTGATGGGCCTCCTCGGGGGCTGCTGAAGATCGGAAAAGAGTCACCGGAGCCTCCCGCGTCTGAAGAACCCCTCTGATGGCGCCAAGGAGCTCCGAAGAGCCCAAGCGACAACGGCGGAGCTGAAGCTCCTGTGCTGAATGTGGAGGACCTCAGATGGTCCTCCTCAGACCTGCAAAGCGACACAGAAAGCTTCCTGGGTCGAGGGCAAAATGCCTCGACCCGGTTAGGAGCGAAGTGGGGGGTTGGCGCGCCGTGGTGGATGAGTTCTGGCGATGCGACGTCGGAGGAGCTCGACTCCCAGTTCCTGTGCGAACTAGGTTGGATGAAGGGGAGAAGAATGTGCAAAGGAGTGAGGCGAAGGTGGTGGTGTCGTCCGATGATCGAAAGGGGGTCGGAGATGGTCGGAATCGACAGTCGAAAGTGAACGGGCGATTTGGGTGTAACTTGAAATTAGCTAAAACTAAAGGGAACTAAGGTTACCTAATGGTCGAGGTCGACTGGGGACGAGCTGATGAAGCTCTGGGTCCTTACCTCGAGGGTCGTCGATGCCCGAGGCTCGAGCACCATGCAAGGGGCGGCCACGGCAGTGCTTGGTCGCCGGATCGATGGTCTGAGCACTCCCTCCTCGCTGCGACACTACCCTCAGCTCGCTGTCACTCAGGCGAGAGCAATAGAGGTCCACGGGTGGAGAATGCGGAGCCAAAGATGCGAGAATCGTGCGGTGGAGCTGAGCATTTAAGTGGCTAGGGGTCCGAGAAGATGGGAGTCGGGTGACTCGATCGGAGCGCGGATCCCCAAAACCCCGCTCGGGCATGGATCAGGGATGAACACAGATGGATTATGACCCGGGATTTACGGATTTGGAGCTCGGATCAAGTGACGATAATTTGGAGAAATCGAGTCGGGGCATTGGATCCGCGGGTCTGTGGTCCAGGGGGGGTTGACCGGGGGGTCAACATCCCCCGTGGACCAATCAGGAGCGGCCACGCCAGAAATGATTGGAAATTGAATTTAAAATAGAAAATGGCCGAAATAAGAAAAACTCAAAACATGAAAATATTTATTTATTTATAAACTATTTTTTGTGATTTTTATTTATTTTTTTGAAATAAAAATTAGGTATTTACAATATAGTACTATATACATAGGTATATACAATATTGTAATTTTTTTATTTTGATTTTTAATTATTTATTTTTATACATTTTTATTCCAATTTTATATTTTATTTATTTATAGCATAAAATTTGGAATATTTTGGTACTTTTATTTTATTTTTATTAAATATTTACAAGGGGTAAATAAATAGGTTTATTTATATACAAATATGGTATATATATACAATGAAGGAACTTGATTTTATTTGTATTCCTTTTTATTTTATTTTTATTTTTGTAATTTTTATTTTATTTATTTACATTATGGAATATAGAATATGTACACTTTTTATGACATTTTTTTATTTACAGGGATAAATAAATAAGTATGTGGTCTTATGTACATGATGGATATATACAAGGTGAAAGTATTTTTATTTTCTTTTTAATTTTCTCATTTTTATTTTAATTTAATATTTACAAATATATACAAATAAATACAAACCCATTTTTATTTTTATTTAGAGGAAAATATTTATTTTTATAGATTTACGTGTATATACACATGAGCTTCCTTATCTCTCTCTACTTGGGTTTTTATGCGGTCAGGCCCATGCTGAGCCCTCCCTTGGGATTAGGTCGCTCAATATTTATTCTAAATATCTCCCTCTTTTTCTTTTGTCTCTTTATTCTTTTATTTATGCACAAAAACATGCTAATTATTCACTTTTACACAATGCATGCTTTTTGATAAATATTGATATTTACATGAATGTACATGTGTTTGGCAAAGGTTTTGTAGCTAAAATAAAAGAATAAAGAGTGATGAATGGGTATTCATCAGGCGGCTCCACCCATCTCTGGCCATCTTGGCCATGAGGTCCATCTCTGGTGTTCAGCCATCGAGGTATCCCTATTCTTCTTAATTTTATTGCATTTTTAGCTTTGCAGTAGCTGTAGGACTTTATCCCAGTCGTCATCCTCGCCTGACACCCAACTAAATACCATCTTGGTCACCTCGCCGGAGCTTTCTCCAGCGAGCTTCGATTTCGCATCCCCAGCCCGTTTCCGCCCCGCTACGGGGTCGAGGCGACTTGCCCTCGACCCTTTCACTCTTTTTCTTGCAGGTCAGGGACGTATAAAGAACTTGGGGCTCATTTTGCCTTTCACCGGAGATACCTGGAGGGGTTTTGCTCCGTCGCCTTCGTGCCCGCACTACGATGGATCTCCAGCCATTTAGAGGGCCCCAGCACCTGGAGCAGACCTGCAGGAAAACGACATGCCATTTTGGAGCTATCAGGAGCCACAGAGGAGGAGGATCGGTGGCGGGGAAGCTCGGTTCACCGGAGTTCTTCCACGTTCATCCCTATACTCTCCTAGTCGTTCGATCAAGGCCATCCGCCCAGATCCGCCAGGAGCCGTTAGATCTTACCGCACCAGCACCATTGATCTCCAGCTGATGATCTAGTCCCAGCAGTTCGTTTGCGAACCGGTATCGGAGCTCCAGAGGTCCGCTCTCGTATAGGCTTGGGCATTTTGCACTTTTCACCTCGGCCATTTTGTATTTAATTATTAAGACAATCTTTCATTTGTCATTCATATATTTTGTAAAATTTGCATAACGACCCAGAACTTTCTATTATTTGCATCGAGGTCCCTGGCCACGTCACCTCACGTGCCTGGCGCACATGAGGCGTAGGTATTTTGTGCGGGGACCCTCACTACTTTTCTTATTTCAATTCAGTCCAGAAATTAGTTGTTTAATTTATATTTTTTGGTAATATTGCAATCAAGCCCTAGGTTTTTTAAAATTGCATTTTTATCCCTGCCAGGCACGTGCCTATCACGTGATTATTTTGGAAAATTTACAGGGATACTGATTTAGCCAAAATTAGGTGGTCTTAAGTTCCACACAAAGCGGGAACTCAGTCGGTGTGTTGACCACACTAAATCTGGACTAAAGTCAACAATTAACCCACACTAAAGATTAATAATTAGAAATAAATGTGGAGTTAAAATTTATTTTTAACTCTGCACAAATGATGTATAGGGACAAGTATGCAGAGAGTTCGAACACAGGGAGCAAACAGGGCAGATCAAATAAAAGTGTATGTGTGAATGTGTGCGATGTCTACACTAAGCAAGCAAGGGTTTTTGTGGGTTTTTTTAAATTTTAATTTTAATTTTTTTTTATTTTTTATTTTTTTATTTAATTTTTAATTTTGTATTTTGATTTTTAATTTTCTGATTTTTATAATTTTATATTTTATATTTTTTTAACTTCTTTTTCAATATTGGAAAATATAAGCAAAGTAATAAAAGAGGAGATAAAGTAGTTATAAAAATGTGCAAAAATAACCAAAAATTTAGAAATAAAATGTTTTTGATATTTTTAGGATTTTTTATTGTTTTTGTGATTTGTTGGTATTTTCAAACTGTTTTTGGTATTTTTAAATACTGAAATAAGGGAAAACAATGAAATATGTGCTGGCTGTGAGTAAAATGGGAATTAAAATTAGCAAACAGCAACCAAAATTTTTCACACTAATTTTCAAATAAAGAGAATGAAATATAGAACAAGCAGGAACTGAGTTTGTATTTTTCTGAGTTTTCTTTGATTTTATATTTTTTTTGAAGTTTTTATGTATTTTTGAATTTTTAGTGTTTTTCTTTTGAGATTTTTAGTGATTTTTAGACTGACACTAAAATAGGTTAAAATACACACTAGGGAATTTTTTTGGAATTTTTAGAGGTATTTTACTATTTTTTTGGTATTTTCTAAGCTAGACAGTGGATAAAAAGCATGTTTTTGATTTTTAATAAATATAAAAATAAAATAAAATCAAAAACTAAAATGCTGGCGTCAAAGAACAGGCATACAGGAGCTTAACCCTAATTTTTGAGAATTTTATGGAAATAAAATGATGGTCCAATTAATTAATACAAGCATCCAAACATTAAACAGGCCTGGCAGGGGTATATATGCAAATATCCAAAGTTCCAGGGGCATACATGCAAATTTCCACAAAAATATAACACTTAATATTCTATTTCCAGGACCAATCACAAATCACAAAACCCGCAGGGGTATCCTAGCAATTTTCCCTCCAGGGCGCGTGACTTGCACGTGCCTGGCAATGACCAAGATGTAATATCAGAAACCTTTGGGGCCAAACATGCAATTTCTCCAAAACTTTAATACTTAAACTAACAGTTCTAGGATTAAAACGAAATACAAAAAGGGCTGAGGGCCTCTATGCAAAATGCCCGCACCTCACATGTACAGGTCATGTGAGGTGACGTGGTGGAGGACCTGTGTGCAAATACAGAAAGTACGAGGGCCTTTTCACAAAGTTCACAAAATATTTAAACTACGCAATAAAATTTTTGGACTAAATAAAAATTACAAAATGAGCAGGGGTGTGACTGCAAAATACCCTCGCTGGGACGATCCGACGACGGAGCGGGCGCTGGTGACGCGTGGCGCGGATCCAACGGCTGGTGGCGGAGCGCGATCCAGCGGCGGGGGACGCGCCACTTATCCACGTGGCAGCTTCTCCGGGCGCGATGACGGTTCACCCGTGGACGTCTGAGATCAGATCTCAGCTGAGATCGACGGTGGCGGGGCTCTGACGATCGGACGGTCCACGATATGTCTGGGGCTCCTTCTTGATCAGACGACAGCGAGACCAGGAGGAAGAACAGGGAGGAAGGTCCGTCGTGGCGACCTTCCTCCGGCGGTAGCGCCTCACTCCGACGGTGGACGTGCTTCAAAATGGGCCCAGGATATTGCTGCAGGTTCCCTCTCTTCGCCTGGGGTCTCCAAAGGTGGCGGCGAGCACCAGGTGCTCCTCGCGACGTCGGAGAGGAAAGGACGACCCAGGTGCCTCCGGCGATAGCAACTCCAGCCCCAGGTGCTTCAAAATGGGAAGGCATGTACTCAAAAATGTTAAGGAGGTCGAGGGCAAAATGCCTCGACCTCCAGACGCTCTCGAAATTGGGGGAACGGCGAGATGGACACTTGCCGGAGTTGCGCTCCGGCGAGGTAGTCGATCGAGTGATTTGATGGATGATTCAATGAGGAATAAAGGGCGAAATGATCCTAAGGCTAACAGGAACGTGATGGGGATAAAAATAAACAAAGAAACGGCCTCAATGGCCTGGGGGCCAGAGGGTGAATACCTCTACAGCGGGGCTCGCCGGAGGTGTGGAACTCGCGCCGATCAGGTGCCAATTCGCCGCCTTGAAGCCCGGAGCTCGGAGCTGTCACCTCCAGGCACCTTGAGCACGACCAAAGGGGGAGAAATCTGGGGAAATCGCAGTTCAAATTTTCAAAAGAGAATTGGATTTGGTTTTAAGGGGTTGACGAACAGTGGGGGAAGAACGAGGCATGGCGGGTGGTGCAGCGATCCGCGACCCAAGATAATGCTTGGGCGAGAATCCTTGATGCTCGAGCTTCAAAAGTCGTGAAGGGTGGAGCACGTTTAGGTGAAAGGGCTAGCCTCGAAAAAAGATTGAAGAAGGGGGTCAACACACTCTGACAAAGCCACAGGGGTTGGGTCAGAGAGTTGACCGAGGTCAACTCTCAGACCCTCCTGGTTGGTCCACGTGGACCAACCAGGAAAAACCCTGGAAAAATATCTTAATAAATCATTTAAAAATAGTAAATGGTGTTATTTTAATTAGGTGATAAAATAAAAAGTGTTTATAATTTTATCTAGTATTTTATTCCGATTTTTAATTATTTTTATGAGTTATATTTTTACAAGTTCACTTTTTAGCCCTTTATAGGTATAATACCTATGTATTTAAGTATTTTATTTTTATTTAGGTATTTTATCTTTATTATTTTTATTTAGTATTTTCTAAAATCATAAGATACTTTTATATACACAAATATATTTTTTGTTTTATTTTTCTAAATTGTTTGGTATATTTAATAAAATATAAGGGTATAATGTATAGGTATGGATATATGTAGTATACCTATGTATCCTATTTACAAGTATTTTTATTTTGTATTTTCTTTGCATTTTTATACTAATTTTGATGCACATAATTATTATAATAATATTTACAACATTATAAAAATATAAGAATATAAAAATAATGAATAAATAATAAATTGAATATTTTAATCTGTACACTTATACAATGTGGGTCCAAAACTCAACTTTCAAATCGTAGCTCTGCCAAATGCGAAACTACCACCATTAACTAGATTATTTTATTCTATATACAATTAAAGTGAGTTTGCTGCATTTGGAGTTGTCAGTTGTGAGATACGGGTCTGGGAAGTTGGGATTCTGGATTTTTATTCAGACCATAACTTTTTATCTGTACATTATTTTTCTGTGAAATCAATTTTGTATTTTTCTTTATTTTATTATCTACAACTTTCGTGTACAAAGTTTCTTTATTTGATGTATAAAAAGTGGAACCAAAAATAGGTCCCAAAATAGATAAAGAATGAATAGAATATTATAGGTATTTGGCCCTTATCTCCCCTACTTTATTCCTTGTCGACCTATTCATCAAGATGCCTAGGTCTCGGGGTTTTGGGTCATAAAATATTTACAATATTTTATTCTTTTTCTTTTATTTTATTTATTCTATAATTTTGGCTCTAATTAAAGTATTTTATACACTATTTAGATGCACATGCATGAATGCTAAGATGATGATATTAATGATATTTACAGGCATTTGCTAGGGTTTTTTGATGCCAAAATGATAGAATAAAGATGATGAAATGTGGATTCATCATCCCCCTATACTTTACCTTTGCTAGTCCCTAGCAAACACTTATGCAATAAGTGCAAAAGAAAAAGAAAGAAAAGAAAAAGAAGAACTTGGATTTTATTTGATTATCAAACTTGTCTTCACAAAATCAAAGTTTGGAGCTTAAGTCGGACCTTTGGAATTTTAGTGCGGGCGGAACCTTGGTGAGAACCGAATTTGAAATCCAACAGTCCTTGAGAATCCCAAAACTCTGTCCAAGTCTCCTCAATAGCCAGGTCAGAAATACTTCAACTCATACGCAAACTCTTACGACTATGAATCTGACTCGTACAGTGTAAGTGATGGTGGCTCTCCCTAACTAGAATGACAAAGAAACTGACTTCTCCAGTACGACAACCCAATGATTCCCCAATCCAACAACTCCATCCTCGAGGAGCGGGGTATTCCCTTCTAAGTTCAAGTGGCAACCAGCTCAAGAAGAGGGGAAAAAGAGAAGAATGGATGGTAGCCAGTGTAGCTACCTATCCTGGGATGCAAGACCAGTGTAGTCAAGTCATCCAAAATAGGTCCCAAAATGAATAAAGAATGCATTAATAATTATAGGTATTTGGCCCTTATCTCCCCCTACTTTATTCCATGTCGACCTATTCATCAAGATGCCTAGGTCTCGGGGTTTCGGGTCATAAAATATTTACAATATTTTATTCTTTTTCTTTTCTTTTATTTATTCTATAATTTTGGCTTTAAAAACCATATTGTATACACTATTTACACCTATGTGCATGAATGCTAAAATGCAGGAATTAAGGCTATTTACAGGCATTTGCCAGGGTTTTTGAGGCCAAAATGATAGAATAAAGATGATGAAATGTGGATTCATCATCCCCCTATACTTTACATTTGCTAGTCCCTAGCAAACACTTATGCAATAAGTGCAAAAAGAAAAAGAAAGAAAAGAAAAAGAAGAACTTGGATTTTATTTGATTATCAAACTTGTCTTCACAAAATCAAAGTTTGGAGCTTTAGTCGGACCTTTGGAATTGTAGTGCGGGCGGAACCTTAGTGAGAACCAAATTTGAAATTCAGCAGTCCTTGAGAATCCCAAAACTATGTCCAAGTCTCCTCAATAGCCAGGTCAGAAATACTTCAACTCATACGCAAACTCTTACGACTATGAATCTGACTCGTACAGTGTAAGTGATGGTGGCTCTCCCCAACTAGAATGACAAAGAGACTGACTTCTCCAGTACGACAACCCAATGATTCCCCAATCCGATGACTCCATCCTCGAGGAGCGGGGTATTCCCTTCTAAGTTCAAGTGACAACCAGTTCAAGAGGAGGGGGTGAAGAGAAGAATGGACGGTAGCCAGTGTAGCTACCTATCCTGGGATGCAAGACCAGTGTAGTCAAGTCATCCTGCTGCAGGCTCATATGATATGACTTTAAAACTCAAGCTTGCTTATTGACTTTGTACATATTTGCAGGCTTTTTATTTTTGTACATGCCTGAACATTTTTTTTGAATACTATATACAACAACATTTACATATGGAGTTTTTCCTCTTTGAGCTAGTAGACCATCCCTCTTTTTAAGCTTTATCGCAACACACAACCTCCTGTCTTTAGACTTCCTTATCACTGGACGGGTTGGGGTGCACTTCCCTCCCTAGAGGAGGACAAATGTTTCCACTTGTGTGCGTCTCAAACCGGCAAATCCAATCCCCTCACCACTCCAACTGAGTTGAGCCATGTGAAAGGTGCAGGTGTCCAAGTTAGGTCATTATCAACAAGAATCATGCGTGTGCTCCGAAATACTCTACTTAGGCGGTCAAGAATCCATTGAACCAAGTCTCATGATCCTCAAAGAATTAAGTCAACTAGACCTGAAGTACCTCAAACCCAGTTCCTGTAAGGTTCCTGTTATTAGGTAGATTTTAAGGTCCAATCAAGCTCCAATCTCCGGATTTTATTTAGACTCGTTCAACTATCAAACTCAATCCGAAAAATGCTCATGCTATGCAAATGTGATGCAGAATGCAGAAAATATTTTTGTGATGCAATTTTCAAAGGTTTTGAACTTTTTATGGATTTTTGAAAAGATGATGCATGCATTTTTTTGTATTTTTCAGACAGATTTTTCAAATGTTTTGGATTTTAATTTTTGCAAATGTTTTGGGCTTTTTGAAGACAAAAAGTTCTTGGCTGAAAACTAGGTTAAAAAATTATGTACACGGGAGTGCTTCTCATATTTATAAGAAGTGGATTTTAAGAATTTACAAGGGTAAGTGATCAATTTTATAAGTATATATAGTGGATTTTGGTGTGATGCAAATGTTCCTCAAACTTATTTGACACAAGCTTTTCACACAATTTTTGAAAACTATAGTCCAAAATAATTTTTACAAACATTTTTGCAAACATGTACACACATTTGAAAATCATTTCGCAGAGTTTTCAAAACTGTATATATAGATTTTTCAAATATTTTTGCAACCATTTTTCAAACCATTTCCAAATCATTTTTCAAACATTTTAGTTCACACAAAGAAAAGAAATTTTACAATCCACACATTTTACACAGGTTGAAAACATGTAACAAAACATTTTCAAAATAGTTTTCAATAGATGTTCACAAAGATTTTCAAACTATTTTTAAAAAATTTTGCAAAAAACATTTTCACCTGATTTATTAATCGGTAATTACAAAAAGAATTTGAGAAATGATAACATCTTTTTATTAAAGATTTTTAATCAGTTTTAAAGAATTATTATCCATATTATTAAGAAAATACGAAAGTACGAGTTATGGATAAAGTATATACATAGTATATACGACCCCCCTATACTTAGCTTGAGCTATGTCCTCATAGATCGGAGAGAAAAGAGAAGACATAACTCGTACTAAGTATAGACAAGTCTAAAGAATAAATAAACGAACCAATGAGAAGTTGACCGTCCCCCCTATACTTAGGATCAAATAATCCTAAGTATAGCAGACTGTACACAAAGCAGGGAGGGTCAAGGGTGGGAATGAACAGATCGTACTCAGATTGTCTCCCCCTATACTTAGGGTAAAATATCCCTAAGTATAGACAAGAAGAGGAGACAATGGAGATGATCAAAAGATAAAGAAAACTCGGGGTGCACACCCCCCTATACTTAGGACAAAGTACATCCTAAGTATGGAAAACTGTCTACAAGGGTGGCACCTTTTTGATAGATAAAGAAAATAGAAAAGGAAAAGAAGAAAAGAAGAAAAGAAGAAAATAAATCAACAGATGAAAGAGTGATATGGACAGATGATCTGTACAGCGGAAGACAGAAGTGACCACCATGTATGAGATGCAGATGATATGAGTCAAAGGGCACATCTCATACCAGAAGAATGGGGGCAACGTCAATGGTCGGCGGATCATGATCTAGATATAGTTTCAAGCGTTGACCATTGACGCGGAAGGTAGAGGAAGATGACGGTTCGGATATGTCGATGCTGCCATTGTCATGTACCTTCTTGACCACATACGGACCTTTCCACTTGCTCTGCAACTTCCCTGGGAATAATTTCAGCCTGGAATCAAACAACCATACTCTCTGATCTGGCTCAAACTGTTTATGGCTGATATGGGAATCGTGCCATGTCTTCACTTTCTCTTTGTATAGTAGGTTGTTGGAAAAGGTTGTGTCTCTCAGTTCTTCCAGGGCTGCCAATTCTGCTCTTCTCTGTTCTCCTATACTCTCGGGATCTAAAAGTAACTCAGTGACTGCCCAAAAAGATTTGTGCTTGATTTCCACTGGCAAATGGCACGGCTTGCCATAGACGAGACGAAAGGGAGATGTCCCCAAAGGATTCTTGAAAGAAGTCCGATAGGCCCACAAGACCGAGTCCAAAAGCTGTGACCAATCCTTTCGGTCTGGGCGGACAACTTTCTGCAAGATTGTTTTTATCTCCCGATTCGAAACTTCGACAAGACCATTAGTCTGAGGGTGATACGGTGTGGCAACCCAATGGTCAATGCCGAACTCGTCTGCAAGGGCCCTAACCTTGTCATTGATGAAATGAGACCCCCCGTCTGAAATCAAGACTCTAGGTACCCCGAACCGTGAAATGATATTTCTCCTAAAAAATTTGCACACGGTTTTAGCATCTGCGGCTCGGGCGGGGATGGCCTCAACCCATCGACTGACATAATCCACAGCGAGCAAAATATGCTCGAATCCCTGACTCTTAGGAAATGGGCCCATGAAATCAATCCCCCATGCATCAAAAACCTCACAGAAGTGAATGGGTTGCATGGGCATCATGTCTCTCTGTCCGCAGGTTCCCATTTTTTGACAGTCAGTACATCTCTTCACAAACTCATCAGAATCCTTGAAGAGAGTAGGCCACCATAGGCCGGATTGAAGCACCTTCTGTGTTGTTCTTTTTCCAGAATGATGTCCTCCTACCTCAAGCTTGTGGCAGTATGTGAGGATGCTATGATGCTCTTCTTGAGGAATGCACCTCCTCCAGATACTGTCCCCTCCTTCATGATAAAGGACGGGATCCTCCCAATGGTAAAACTTGGCCTTCGTCATGAAGGTCTCAAGTTTCTGCCTGGGCCAACCTTGTGGGACTATCTTGGCGACAAGATAGTTCACAATGTCAGCGTACCACGGGAGTGAGGCGACAGCCAAGATCGCCTCATCTGGGAATGTCTCTGTGATAGGTGCGTTGGGCTCAGATTCCTCAAGATTCTCCAATCTGGAGAGATGATCCGCCACCACATTCTTGACTCCAGGTTTATCCTTAATCTCAATATCAAATTCCTGGAGTAGAAGGATCCATCTGGTGAGACGTGCTTTGGCATCCTTCTTAGCCATTAAGTACCGGATGGCGGTGTGATCAGTGTAAATAGTCACTCTAGATCCGAGAATATACGATCGATACTTATCAAGAGCGAAGACTACAACCAGCATCTCTTTCTCAGTCACAGTGTAATTCCGCTGCGCGGCATCCAAAGTCCGGCTGGCGTAGTGAATGGCAAAAGGTAAACCATCCCTCCTCTATCCAAGCACAGCCCCAACGGCAAAATCTGAAGCGTCCGTCATGATCTCGAATAGAAGAGACCAATCCGGTGGCTGAAGGACAGGAGCTGAAACAACCATATTTTTGAGAGTCTCGAAAGACGCAAGACACTTATCATTGACAATAAACTCGGTGTCTTTTGTCAGTAAGCGGTCGGGCAATTCGACTGAAGTCCTGAATGAACCGTCGGTAGAAACCGACATGCCCCAGAAAAGACCGTAACTGACGCAAGTTGGACGGCGGATTGAGTCTTTTGTTGATATCTACCTTGGCCGGATCGACCTCCATGCCCCTGTTGGAGACGATATGACCAAGGACAGTCCCTTGAGTCACCATAAAGTGGCTCTTCTCCCAAGATAAAACAAGTTGACCTCTATGCAGCGCTGAAGCACACGGTCTAGGCAGTCAAGGCAAGCATCGAACACGTCGCCATAGACCGAGAAGTCATCCATGAAGACCTCTAAAAAGTCACCCACCATGTACGAGAAGATGGACAACATGCACCTTTGGAATGTCGCCGGAGCGTTACATAGACCAAAGGGCATCCGTCTGAAAGTATAAGTCCCAAACGGACAAGTGAATGTCGTTTTCTCCTGGTCTTCGGGCGCAATGGCCACTTGATTGTATCCAGAGTACCCGTCTAGAAAGCAGTAATGACTCTTCCCAGCTAACTGCTCGATAATCTGATCAATGAAGGGTAGCAGGAAGTGATCCTTCTTGGTTGCCTCATTCAATCGTCTGTAGTCCACACAGACCCTCCAAGAAGTGGGCACTCTGGTAGCGATCTCCTCTCCATACTCGTTGACAACTGTCGTGATACCCGTTTTCTTGGGTACCACATGTAGTGGACTAACCCATTTGGAGTCGGAGATGGGGTAGATAAAATCGGCGCTCCACCACTTTGAAATTTCTTTCATGACTATGTCTCGAAGATTCGGGTTCAGCCGTCGCTGGAACTCACGCGATGGCCTAGCGTCATCTTCAAGATAGATGTGGTGAGAGCACAGAGCCGGACTTATCCCCTGGAGATCATCTATACTCCAGCATATCGCCTTGCGGTTTCTTTCAAGAACCTCCATCAGACGAGATTCTTGTTCTCCAGTCAAACCTGCTGAGATAATGACTGGGTGCATATCGGGCTCACCCGCAAGGAATCTGTACTTCAACGACTGCGACAGAGGCTTCAGTTCTGGACAACTGGGAGGGGGCAGATCTGGCTTCTGATATGTTTGTGTGAAGGCGACCAGGTCTGCATGGGAGAACTCTCGCTCTGCATGAATCTCTGACAAAGGGTGGCCTGCTGAATCATCAATGAACTGCACTGGCTCGCACTCTGTCATGGCTGTTGGCTCAGAAGGAATCAGACGTGGCAAATAGTCATCAAAATCATCCCAGTCAATGTCTAAATCCGAGGGATCAGAAGAAGATGAGTAAGAATGAAAATCATCGGTACCACTCATCACAACACTGTCAACCTCAGGTGTATCCTCATCCAGGGATGTGCTCTCCCGGCTCTCGACTGCCATGAGCTTGAGATAAAGTGAATCTGTAGGCAAGGCGAGGGTCGGTGCTACAGGATCTGTCCAGTTGGATTCATCATCAGTCATCACAAAATCACAAACCTGGTGGATGTCTAGCTCTTCCTCTGTCATCTGCGCTGCTTCACTGGATTGCTCCGAGCATTCTAACTCTCTGGCTCTAGTTTCTTCGATCGTCTCTATTTGTATGGTTTTGTCCTCTACGCGAAAACATACCTTCCCGTTATCATGGTCGGTCACCGCCTTGGCTTTGGCCAAGAATGGACGTCCGAGTATGATGGGAGCATCGGTTACCGACTCAGGGATATCCATGTCCAACACAACGAAGTCCACGGGGAATTTCAAGCTCTGAATGGTAACGACCACGTCTTTCAATAACCCCTTCGGCCTCTTAGTCGACCTATCAGCAAACTGAAGGACTGTCTTGCTCCTAAGAAGAGGACCAAACTCGAATCGGTCGAGCAAGGCTGCCGGAAGAAGGTTAATTGAAGAGCCACTGTCTAATAGAGTGCGATCAAACTATTGCTCCTGAATCTCACATCTGACATAGGGAGCTCCTGCGTCTGGTCGCTTGGCTGGCAGCTTGTTCTGGATGGTGCAGCAAGTGGAATGAGTGAGCACATAAATTTGATCTCTGTGATTCCTCCACTTCCTGCGGACAGTAGTCTTCTCTTTCAGGTTCTTCTTGAAGAGGGGGATGTGCTCAAGTGCTTCTTGTAGAGTCAGCTGAATATGGAACATGTCAATCATCTGATTACCGAATTCTACCTGTTGCTCTTTTTTGGGATTTTCTCTTTTATTCCCCTTCGCTCGACGGAATGCCTCAGGGAAGGGGATGGTAGGGGCCTCCACAGATGGAGGACTAGGAATCGGTCCATGTGCCTGTGAAGGAGGAGAATCCATACAATCATCATCATGCAACACATATGGATCCGCAATATGAACAGAAACCTTTCTTTTATTCATATTTTTGCTTTTCTTTTTGTTCCCACAATCCATAGGTACAAAATGTGGTAACATCACAGAGGGAGGCTCAACAAAAGTAGATGTGGTGGCCCCAGTACCACCACTAGCACCTGTGTCTGCGGCATCAGCATCGCGCTCTGGTTCAGCATCCAAAATGGTGGCATCAGCACCACCGTCTACATCTGGTCTCACGACGACATCATCACCGTCGTCTAGATCTCCATCATTGGTGGCCTCAGCACCACCGTCTACAACATCATCATTAGCGGCATCAGCACCGCTACTCTGCTCCTCTGGCACTCCTGGTGCTGCATCTGGTTGTCGCTCAGAAGAGGCGCCGCCGGCGGGCATCCTACCGCTCCTAGTAGTCACAAAATCAGCATCATAGAAAGAATAAGACATATCACTCAAATAGTCACTAGGAGAGGTATCCTCTGTAAACTCTACCTGCTCAGACTTCCTTTTCAGATTGTTCGGGTTAGGTTCAATCTAAGCGGGTATGGCGGCCTTGCCTTTTATTATGTCCCTCATCTCCAACCGGAATTCATCCATTTCTTGCCTGAAAGATGCTCGTTGTTCAGAGAGCAAACGAGCAAGATCATCGAGAGTTGGGTTCTCAAAGGTGGGACCCTGAGAACCGGATGGTTGTCCCTGCTGGAAATGGGGCTGCTGCTGCTGCGGTTGATACTGGGGATGGTGGGGATAATATTGCTGAGGCTGCTGACGCTGCCTCCACTGATGTCCCTGATAGGCGGGACGAGGACCACTCTGATACTGTTGCTGATGGGCATACTGGGGCTGCTGTTGCTGGTGTGGCTGGCCGTTCTGATGTCCTTGGGCAGGATTCTGCTGCTGGGATGAGGAGCCACCGTTTCCCCAACGGAATCCGGGTGATCACGACGAATCCCGGGCTGAGGGTACCGATCGTACCAAATCCCATTGACTTCCATCAATGGGTCCTTCTCAAAGGAGGGTGGAGGAAGAACTGCCAGTGGCTGCTCCGGCTGATACACCACCATCTGCGTGTCCGAAGATGGCAGCTGCGTTGTGTAGTACTGTAGTAAGGGAACCGGCTCTGCCTGGATATGGTTGACTTGACGATACGAGGTAGAGGGCTGGTTGGCATTGCTACTGCTCGGATCAGCACGTGATCTGGGAGGCTGCTGGGAATGAGTTTGTGCCTCCTAGACGCACAAGATCTGCGTCTTTAGATCACTCATGGTCTTGGCGGTCTGGTCCATCTGGGCCATGCCTTGCATCTGCTTCTTCTCGAGGATCTCGAGACGGTCCAGCTTTTCACTGATGATTCCCATGTCGGCTGCGGCTGATTCATCTTGGGCTGCGGCTGCCGACACTGTGTTGGGACCGGCATCGATGCAGGCGATCCTCTGGAATGATCCCGCTCCTTGCGGGGGTTTCTGTTGTGTGTAGACTCGAGCTTGGGCCATCACGGTTGAGTTTTCTGCCATGCCCTCGTAAATGGCCCAGACGTCGTCTTCACCCTTGGAAAAGTATGATCCACCGCAAGAAGCGTTGACAAGCCCCTGCAGCTCCGGTGTCAGCCCACAGAAGAAACTTTGCACCAAGTTGGGCTTGGAGATATCGTGATGTGGACACCGGTCGATGAGCTCTCGAAAGTGATCCCAAGCTTCATGAAACTGCTCATTTGGGATCATGATGAAGTTATTGATCATTGCTCTAGCTGCATTGGTCCGGCCGAGAGGATAGTATTTCTTCAGGTATGCGGTACGGAGATCTGCCCATGTGTCGATGAATTGCCCTAGATGCTTGAGCCAATATGCGGCTCTATCAACCAAGGACAATGGAAAGGCAATCATCTTTATTGTGTCCTCGGTCATCAACCGATCATGGATGGTGCTGCATATCATCTCGAATTCCTGAAGGTGGAGGTGCGGCTCTTCGGTCGGCAACCCATGGAACTTGGGTAGAAGCTGGATAGTGTGGGGCCGAAGCTCGAAATCTCCATGAATAGGCGGGAGTCTGATCCACCGATGAGTGAGGGATGCAGCTGGGTTGTGCAGTTCCCTCATGATGGTCTGTGGTGGTCTCTCAGCGTCTGGATCGCCTCCTCCTGCATCAGGTCCTCCTCCTCCTCCACCGCCACCGCCACCGCCCCCAGGTCGGTTTTCTCTCATCTGAGCTATCTCTCTCATTAGATCACCCATGAAGGTACCCTGGTCACGAATCTGCCTCTGCATAGTCTCCAGGGACACTAACAAGGAGTTGTTGATGGCCGCCTGATCAAATATGAACGGAGGGTGATCATGGTCATCTGGGTGCTCGCCTCTGTCTGCCATCACTGGATTTTCTGAAAAAGCAAGAGGCCATCTCAGGTGCTGTCGAATGATCTGAACTCTGTGATGCACTGAATTCTGAAACTATTGGACTGAGAGAAGGAGAATGGGAAGGGTGGTCGAGGGGGAACAGGGTGGATGTGAACTCAGGCTCGGAGAGCGGACTCTCCGAGGTAGTCCTAGATGAATAAGGAGGAGTGATGGATAGCGGTGCCGACAAAGTCGGCCTAAGAGATCTCCGTCCCATCATCTTGATTATTAGGAAGAGCAGAGGGAATGCAGAAGATGAGAAATGAAGGAGAAACAAAATTGCGCACAATTGTGCGGTGTTTTTGATCTTGACCTAAATAAATCTAGCAATCAAACACAAAGCAGGGGTGGGTTCACCAACTCAACACATGGAGCCGTGAAGGTTCAGCTTTTATCTTGTCAATTTTAGCTTGATTCAGGAATTAGTCTTTTCACGAGTCCTTAGAGCGCTACGCCTAAAGGAGAGAGAGTACTACCGGAAAAGTATTCACGTACTTGTCCTCCTCCTGTGTAACCTGTAACTTGCACTTTTTAAGGTCCTTGTAACCCTTCCTGGATCCCTACTTAGCCAAAGAAATAGAGGGAGGAAGCCGATAGGCGAAACCGATACTTCGGACCTCGCTCACAACGGAATCACCCGTGAGCGTACAAGATCCTACTCGGACGCAGCCAATGAGACAGACACACCCGTGAAGGCGTAGCCTAAGCTCGGTACTTCGGACAAGGTAGATGCTCACACAATAGTAAGTCACCAATGGCGACCAAGCCCTACTCGACTACATACGATAGTAGCGCCAATACTTCGGAAATCCAGGCGATACACAAGGCAGCCACAAGTTGGGTTTTGGGCTCTAATCCTTACGAAGCGCTCACCTCACTTGGAAGGAGACCTTCCCATGCAACCTGAATACAAGTGAGGGTGTTACTCTCCCCAAGCAATGAATCCAATTACCGATTTTATTTTTGGTCAAGGTTTTCTTAGCAGTCCCTTTTTTTAATTTTTTTTGGTGTTATCGCTTCTTTTGAGTGAATTCAAACAAGCGCCTAACGATTTTTGTATTTTCTTGATCCTACTTTGTTCCAAAAACAGAGGGAGAATAGAGTCGGAAAAGCCATGCAAGTGACACCAAGGTGGAAATCTCACCTTTGTGCCTAAATGATGGATGCAAAGTAAGAAGACTTACAGCGAATCCCAGCTCTCTCCATGCGGGATGCAAAGCAGAATTTATAAACCTAGCTATATAGTGATATGCAACGCGGAAATCGTCCTAGGGTAGGCAACTGCTAGCGTGAAGAACCACAAGCTAACCACGAATCATCAATCCTAGTGTCTGGTCTAGGCTCACCCCTCCTCTGCTCAACACATTTGAGTTAGGAGAAAGCGCTTGTGTGGGGTGAGCTCGCTGCGCGCGGATCGAAAGCAAATGCCCAACTGTTTAATTAGTCTAAGTCCAAATACGAACTATAGGAGCATGCAAATATAATTAGTGTGTTTGGACCTATTCTAATCGAATCAAGCAGGACCTACAACTAAGGGCTCAATCCACAAAAGAAATGAAAAAGGAAAACAAAACTGGAAAATGACAACGGAAAAACACGAGAAAAGCCGCGGTGAGCCCCCGGGTGAACAAACACCCGGAAATTAGGCCCGGAGTGTCCAAGAGTCTAATGTACCTGTATTATTACAAATTATCAAAGTCACTCTCTCACAAAAATAAAATGCAACTAATCTACCACTCTCTCTCACTCCTCCTGCTCTCTCCTGCCGGCTTGACCTAAGAAGGTCGGCTCCACTTCCCAAGGTTGCTTCGGGTCACCTAGGCGATCCGCCTTGCTCCGCGGTCCCTCGCAAGAAGACAAGAAGGAATGGTCAGAATAGCTCAACAAGATATATCAAAAGTGCAAGAGAGATAAACTAAATCTATGGTAGACAACAAACACAAGCAAACAAAAATGTAAACTACTCGCTGGTGCTCCCCGGCAACGACGCCATTTGATTTAGCCAAAATTAGGTGGTCTTAAGTTCCACACAAAGCGGGAACTCAGTCGGTGTGTTGACCACACTAAATCTAGACTAAAGTCAACAATTAACCCACACTAAATATCAATAATTAGAAATAAATGTGGAGTTAAAATTTATTTTTAACTCTGCACAAATGATGTATAGGGACAAGTATGCAGAGAGTTCGAACACAGGGAGCAAACAGGGCAGATCAAATAAAAGTGTGTGTGTGAATGTTTGTGATGTCTACACTAAGCAAGCAAGGGTTTTTGTGGGGTTTTTTAAATTTTAATTTTTTTTATTTTTTTATTTAATTTTTCAATTTTGTATTTTGATTTTTGATTTTCTGATTTTTATAATTTTATATTTTATTTTTTTTAATTCCTTTTCAATATTGGAAAAAATAAGCAAAGTAATAAAAGAGGAGATAAAGTAGTTATAAAAATGTGCAAAAATAACCAAAAATTCAAAAATAAAATGTTTTTGATATTTTTAGGATTTTTTATAGTTTATGTGATTTTTGGGTATTTTTCAAACTGTTTTTGGTATTTTAAATACTGAAATAAGGGAAAACAGTGAAATATGTGCTGGCTGTGAGTAAAATGGGAATTAAAATTATCAAACAACAACCAAAATTTTTCAAATAAAGAGAATGAAATATAGAACAAACAGGAACTGAGTTTGTATTTTTCTGAGTTTTCTTTGATTTTATATATTTTTTTGAAGTTTTTATGTATGTTTGAATTTTTAGTGTTTTTCTTTTGAGATTTTTAGTGATTTTTGGATTGACACTAAAATAGGTTAAAATACACACTAGGGAATTTTTTTTGGAATTTTTAGAGGTATTTTACTATTTTTTTGGTATTTTCTAAGCTAGACAGTGGATAAAAAGCATGTTTTTGATTTTTAATAATTATAAAAATAATATAAAATCAAAAACTAAAATGTTGGCGTCAAAGAACAGGCATACATGAGCTTAACCCTAATTTTTTAGAATTTTTAGAATTAAAATGTTGGTCTAATTAATTAATACAAGCATCCAAACATTAAACAGTCCTGGCAGGGGTATATATGCAAATATCCAAAGTTCCAAGGGCATACATGCAAATTTCCACAAAAATATAACACTTAATATTCTATTTCCAGGACCAATCACAAAACCCGCAAGGGTATCCTAGCAATTTTCCCTCCAAGGCGCGTGACTTGCACGCGCTTGGCAGGGACCAAGATGTAATATCAGAAACCTTTGGGGCCAAACATGCAATTTCTCCAAAACTTTAATACTTAAACTAACAGTTCTAGGATTAAAACGAAATACAAAAAGGGTCGAGGGCCTCTATGCAAAATGTCCGCACCTCACATGTACAGGTCACGTGAGGTGACATGGCGGAGGACTTGTGTGCAAATACAGAAAGTACGAGGGACTTTTCACAAAGTTCACAAAATATTTAAACTACGCAATAAAATTTTTGGACTAAATAAAAATTACAAAACGAGCAGGGGTGTGACTGCAAAATACCCTCGCTGGGACGATCCGACGACGGAGCGGGCGCTGGTGACGCGTGGCGCGGATCCAACGGCTGGTGGCGGAGCGCGATCCAGCGGCGGGGGACGCGCCACTTATCCACGTGGCAGCTTCTCCGGGCGCGATGACGGTTCGCCCGTGGACGTCTGAGATCAGATCTCAGCTGAGATTGATGGTGGCGGGGCTCTAACGATCGGACGGTCCACGATATGTCTGGGGCTCCTTCTTGATCAGACGACAGCGAGTCCAGGAGGAAGAACAGGGAGGAAGGTCCACCGTGGCGACCTTCCTCCGGCGGTAGCGCCTCACTCCGGCGGTGGACGTGCTTCAAAACGGGCCCAGGAGATTGCTGCATGTTCCCTCTCTTCGCCTGGGGTCTCCAAAGGTGGCGGCGAGCACCAGGTCCTCCTCGCGACGTCGGAGAGGAAAGGACGACCCAGGTGCCTCCGGCGATAGCAACTCCAGCCCTAGGTGCTTCAAAATGGGAAGGCATGTACTCAAAAATGTTAAGGAGGTCGAGGGCAAAATGCCTCGACCTCCAGGCGCTCTCGAAATTGGGGGAACGACGAGATGGACACTCGCCGGAGTTGCGCTCCGTCGAGGTAGTCGATCGAGTGATTTGATGGATGATTCAATGAGGAATGAAGGGCGAAATGATCCTAAGGCTAACAGGAACGTGATGGGGATAAAAATAAACAAAGAAACAACCTCAATGGCTTGGGGGCCAGAGGGTGAATACCTCTACAGCGGGGCTCGCCGGAGGTGTGGAACTCGCGCCGATCAGGTGCCAATTCGCCGCCTTGAAGCCCGGAGCTCGGAGCTGTCACCTCCAGGCGCCTTGAGCACGACCAAGGGGGAGAAATCTGGGGAAATCGCGGTTTAAATTTTCAAAAGAGAATCGGATTTGGTTTTAAGGGGTTGACGGACAGTGGGGGAAGAACGAGGCATGGCGGGTGGTGCAGCCATCCGCGACCCAAGATAATGCTTGGGCGAGAATCCTTGATGCTCGAGCTTCAAAAGTCGTGAAGGGTGGAGCACGTTTAGGTGAAAGGGCTAGCCCCGAAAAAAGATTGAAGAAGGGGGTCAACACACTCTGACAAAGCCACAGGGGTTGGGTCAGAGAGTTGACCGAGGTCAACTCTCAAACCATCCTGGTTGGTCCACGTGGACCAACCAGGAAAAACCCTGGAAAAACATCTTAATAAATCATTTAAAAATAGTAAATTGTGTTTTTTTAATTCGGTGATAAAATAAAAAGTGTTTATAATTTTATCTAGTATTTTATTCCGATTTTTAATTATTTTTATGAGTTATATTTTTACAAGTTCACTTTTTAGCCCTTTATAGGTATAATACCTATGTATTTAAGTATTTTATTTTTATTTAGGTATTTTATTTTTATTATTTTTATTTAGTATTTTCTAAAATCATAAGATACTTTTATATACATAAATATATTTTTGTTTTATTTTTCTGAATTGTTTGGTATATTTAATAAAATATAAGGGTATAATGTATAGGTATGGATATAGGTAGTATACTTATGTATCCTATTTACAAGTATTTTTATTTTGTATTTTCTTTGCATTTTTATTCTAATTTTAATGCACATAATTATTATAAGTAATATTTATAACATTATAAAAATATAAGAATATAAAAATAATGAATAAATAATAAATTGAATATTTTAATATGTACACTTATACAATGTGGGTCCAAAACTCAACTTTCAAACCGTAGCTCTGCCAAATGCGAAACCACCACCATTAACTAGATTATTTTATTCTATATACAATTAAAGGTGAGTTTGCCGCATTTGGAGTTGTCAGTTGTGAGATACGAGTCTGGGAAGTTGGGATTCTGGATTTTTATTCAGACCATAACTTTTTATCTATACATTATTTTTCTGTGAAATTAATTTTGTATTTTTCTTTATTTTATTATCTACAACTTTCATGTACAAAGTTTCTTTATTTGATGTATAAAAAGTGGAACCAAAAATAGGTCCCAAAATAGATAAAGAATGAATAGAATATTATAGGTATTTGGCCCTTATCTCCCCCTACTTTATTCCTTGTCGACCTATTCATCAAGATGCCTAGGTCTCGGGGTTTTGGGTCATAAAATATTTACAATATTTTATTCTTTTTCTTTTCTTTTATTTATTCTATAATTTTGGCTCTAATTAAAGTATTTTATACACTATTTAGATGCACATGCATGAATGCTAAGATGATGATATTAATGATATTTACAGGCATTTGCTAGGGTTTTTGATGCTAAAATGATAGAATAAAGATGATGAAATGTGGATTCATCAGATACCCCTGTGGGTTTTGTTTTTTTTGTATTTAGTCCATATGATTGATTATTTAGCTATATAATCTGTGAAAATTGTAATTTAGCCCCCGTACTTTCTGATATTTACAAAAATACCCCTGCTAGGAGTGTATTTTCTCTTTATTGTTTGTATTTAATTCATGCATTTATAAAGCTCGAAAAAATATCAAGAAATAGCCTTAGCTTCCTGTTGTATTGCACATTTACGCCATATTTTTATTTTGCATTTTTGAAGCATTTTAATATTTACAAAAAATCAATAACTTGCATTTTCATCCCTGTTTTCACTAAAAAAGGCATAAAAATTATAAAAACTTTGTGAAAAAATCCCTAAAAATATATATATTACGTATTTTTGTATGTTTAGTCTTCTGACCAAAAACCACTAAAAATATAAAAGAAAACTTATAAAAATTATAAAACCTTTAAAATCTTTATAAAAATATAAAATATCCATAAAAATCACAAAAATATAATTTCTTTTTCTAAATTTTCTTTATTTTATCATCTTTATTTTAAAATTAATTTGGAGAATGTTTGTTACTTTTTACTATTTTTCATCTCCATTTTAATTTCGGATATTTATTTTATTCCCTATTTTGAGTATTTTTTACTTTAAAAATACCAAAAAATTGGCAAAACTATAGAAAAATTATAAAACATTAGAAAATTATAAAAAGCATAAAAAGATTTTATTTCCTGTATTTTGACTATTTTTACTTATTCATATATATATTATCTCTCTCTTACCTATATTGTATATATACTTTACTCTATAATTCAAAAGAAAAAGTAATTAAAAAATATAAAATATAAAAAGAAAATATAAAATCAGAAAATTAAAAAACAAAATATAAAAATATAAAATTAAAAATATAAAATCAAAAACCCACAAAAAATAGCACAAACATAGGCAAATACATCATAGCCATTTTTTGGATACATAAATGCATATTCATCAATACACCTATCTGAGTTAAGAACTCAACGGATCTCGAACCGTGAATGTTATGCTTCCTTAGGAACTTGCGAACCGTGTTTGCATCAGTGATTCGGTCAAGAATAGCTCAACCCAATGGCCCACATAATCTACAACCAACAGAATGTACTCAAATCCCTGACTCTTAGGGAATGGGCGGATAGAGTAGATGCCCCATGCATCAAAAACCTCACAGAAGTGAATCGATTGCATTGGCATCATATCTCTATGTCCGCAAGTGCCCATCCTCTAACAATAATTATATCTCTTTACGAATGCAATGGCATCAACAACGAGAGTAGACCACCAAAGATAGGATTGAAGCACCTTCTATGATGCCCTCTTCCCATAATTGTGTCCTCCAGTTTCTAATTTATGACAATACATGAGGACACTATGGTATTCCTCTAGATGAACACACCAATGCCAAACACAATCCTCTCTTTCATGATAAAGGATCAGATTCTCCCAATGGTAAGACTTGACTTTCGCAAGGTAAGTGATGAATCTCCGTTTCATATCTTTATTCTATCATTTTGGCCTTAAAAACCCTAGTACATGCGTGTAAATAGGCTTAATTTAGGCATTTTAGCATTCATGCATTTATGTACAAAATATGTATAAAATACTATTTTTAAAGCCAAAATTATAGAATAAAATATTGCAAATATTAAATGAGCCGAAACCTCGAGACCTAGGCATCTCGATGACTAGGTCGACCAGGAATAAAGTAGGGGGGGATAAGGGCCAAAAATCCAATAAAAATCCCCCTTATTTAATTCATCTTTTATTTATTTTTGGGACCTATTTTTAGTTCCACTTTTTATACTTCAAATAAAGAAACTTTGAACATGAAAGTTGTAGATAAATAAATATAGAAAAATACAAAATTGATTTCATATAAAAATAATATCAAGATTAAAATTTTTTGATCTGAATAAGATTTCAGAATCCCAACTTCCTAGACATGTATCTCTCAAATATCGAAATGTATCAAAATCACCTTTAATTGTATATAATTTTTAGTAAGATATTTAATGAAGATGGTTTCATATTTTTTGGAGCAACGGATTAAAAGTTGAGTTTTGGACCCCTATTGTATACTAATACCGATTAAAATATTCATTTTAATCATTATTCATTATTTTCTTAATTTTATATTTTATAATTTTGTAAATATAATTTATAATATATGTGTATATAAAAATTGAAATAAAAATATCATTAAAACATAAAAATAAAATACTTGTATAAAATACATAAGTAAAATACCTATACTTATACCTATACAAATAATAGTTCTATTTATTTAATTATACATAATACATCAGAAAAATAAAATAAAATACATTAAAGTTTATAAAAATAATTTATAAATATATAAAATGATAAACAAAATTAATAAAATTAAAAATACAAAATAAAAATAAAATATTAAAATACATAGATGAATATACCTGTATATAACCCCTAAAAGGTAACTTGTAATTTTAGACCTCTACAAAATAAATAAAAATCATAATAAAATACCTTATAAATAATAAATATTTTTAATTTTATAACCTAAAATTAATAAAATCGCTTATTATTTTTAATCGATTTTATAAATCTTTATGCCAAGGAATTTTCTGGATCACGTGGATCAACCGAAATCATTCTGTAGTTGACCTCAGTCAACTCTCTTACCGAGGTCTGATCTGTGTCAGAGTGTGTTTTTCGGCCAACTTCACGATTTTTTCGAGGCAAGCCCTTTCACCATCTTGTGTTGGTGTCTTCACGACTTTTTCTACCCGTCGATCGATGATACACACCCTGGGTTCATCTCGATTATTGCATCGCTGAATCGTCCTCCACGCCCCATTCCTCTCGCCCTGCCACGCATCCTTTACAAAATGGCACCCGATCTTCCATTTCAATTTTGAACCCTCTTTGACCATTGTCCCCTCCTCCTTTCGTGCTCAATCGACGGAGGGAGGTGACATCTCCCTTTTCTTGTTGTTAGGTTGATCGAGTAGGCGGTCGAAGGGTGGCTCCACCCATCTCCGGCCATCTTGGTCGTGAGGTCCATCTCTGGTGTTCAACCATCAAGATATCCCTTTTCTTCTTATTTTTATTGCATTTTTAGCTTCGCCATAGCTGTAGGACTTTATCCTAGCCGTCCTCCTCGCCTGACACCCAACTAAATACCATCTCGGTCACCTCGCCGTAGCTTGCTCTAGCGAGCTTCGATTTCGCATCCCTAGCCCGTTTCCACCCCGTTGCGGAACTCTTTTTCTTATAGGTCAGGGACGTATAAAGAACGTGGGGCTCATTTTGCCTTTCACTGGAGATACATAGAGGGGTTTTGCTCCGTCGCCTTCGTGCCTGCACTACGACGCATCTCCAGCCATTTAGAGGGCCCCATCACCTGGAGCAGACCTGCAGGAAAACGACGGGCCATTTTGGAGCTATCAGGAGCCACGAAGGAGGAGGATCGGAGGCGGGGAAGCTCGGTTCGCCAGAGTTCTTCCCCGTTCATCCCTATACTCTCTCAGTCGTTCGATCAAGGCCCTCCGCCTAGATCCACCAGGAGTCGTTAGATCTTGCTCACCAGCACCATTGATCTCCAGCCGATGATCTAATCCCAGCAGTTCGTTTGCGAACCGGTATCGGAGCTCCAGAGGTCCGCTCTCGTAAAGGCTTGGGTATTTTGCACTTTTCACCCCGCCCATTTTGTATTTAATTACTAAGACAATCTTTCATTTGCCATTCATATATTTTGTAAAATTTGCATAATGGCCCAGAACTTTTTATTATTTGCATCGAGGTCCCTGGCCACGTTACCTCGCGTGCCTGGCGCATGTGAGGCGTAGGTATTTTGTGCGGGGACCCTCACTACTTTTCTTATTTCAATTCAGTCCAGAAATTAGTTGTTTAATTTATATTATTTTTGGTTATATTGCAATCAAGCCCCTAGGTTTTTGATAATTGCATTTTCGTCCCTACCAGGCACGTGCCTATCACGTGATTATTTTGGAAAATATACAGGGATACGCCTGTGGGTTTTGTTTTTTTTGTATTTAGTCCAAATGATTGATTATTTAGTTATATATTTTCTGTGAAAATTGTACTTTAGCCCCTGTACTTTCTAATATTTACAAAAATACCCCTGCTAGGAGTGTATTTTCTCTTTGTTGTTTGTATTTAATTCATGCATTTATAAAGCTCGAAAAAAATCTCAAAAAATAACCTTAGCTTCCTGTTGCATTGCACATTCACGCCATATTTTTATTTTGCATTTTTAAAGCATTTTAATATTTACAAAAAATCAAAAACTTGCTTTTTCATCACTGTTTTCACTAAAAAAGGCATAAAAATTATAAAAACTTTGTGAAAAATTCCCCCAAAAATATCTTTTGCGTATTTTTGTATGTTTAGCCTTCTGACAAAAAATCACTAAAAACTTATAAAAATGGAAAAACCCTTAAAATCTTTATAAAAATATAAAAAACTCTTAAAAATAAAAAAATATAACTTCTGTTTCTAAATTTTCTTTATTTATCATCTTTATTTTAAAATTAATTTGGAGAATGTTTGTTACTTTTTACTAATTTCATCTCCATTTTAATTTCAGATATTTATTTTATTCCCTGTTTTGAGTATTATTTACTTTAAAAATACCAAAAATAGCAAAACTATAGAAAAATTACAAAACATTAGAAAATTATAAAAAAACATAAAAATATTTTATTTCCTATATTTTTACTATTTTTACTTATATATATATATTATCTCTCTCTTACTTATATTGTATATATACTTTACTCTGTAATTCAAAAGAAAAAGAAATTAAAAAATATAAAATATAAAAAGAAAATATAAAATCAGAAAATAAAAAATAAAAATATTAAAATATAAATTTAAAAATAAAAAAATATAAAATTAAACACCCACAAAAAATAGCACAAACATAGGCAAATACATCATAGCCATTTTGAGCATTTTTGCCCCGGTCTACTTGCTTGCTCCTTGTGTTCGACCTCTACATTACTTGCACTATACACATCTTTTGTAGAGTTATAATAAATTTTAACTCCACATCGCTTTTCATTATTTGATCGTTGTTGTGGGTTAATTGTTGATTGATCGAGGTTTCATGAGCGATCGCTCAGCACACTGTGGTCACGCTTTGTGTGGACTACTTTAGACCCTCGCCAAATCTCGATTATCAAATGTCACCGTTGCCGGGGAGAAACATCGCTTAGATCGAGTTTTTGCTTGATTGTTATATTTGTCTATACTTTTGCTTTATTTATTTGCTTCTCTATTATTTGATATATCTTGATGAGCTGTCTAACCCCCTCTCTTTGTTGACTTTGTGCGATGTATTACGGATCGAGGGAGGCGCTCTACCCTAGGCGCCCGCGCACCCACGTGAAGTCGGCTTCTGCTTGCCTAGCACCAAGGAGACTTAGAGAATTTTTGAAGACTGAGCTCCATTTTTATTTCTTGCATTTATTTGTATAAATTGAAGTGAGAGCTCTAATTTGTAATAATACAGGTACTCTGGACTCTGAACACTCGGGCCCAATTTCCAAGTGTTTGTTCACTTGGGGGCTCACTGTGGTTTTGTCGGTTTTCTCCGCATTTTTTATTTTTTCCCCTATTTTGTTTTATTTCTTTTGTGTGCGGCTGAGCCCTTAGTTTTAGGATCTGCTTATCGATAGTATTAGGTCCAAACACATTAATCACCATTGCATGCTCCTATAGTTCGTTTGGACTTAGTCAAATTTTGAAACACTGTTCTTCACTCTAATAGCAGTTTCTCACACTAGGGCGATTTCATCGGCTTGAATTTGCATATGAAGGATATGGTTAGATCCTCAAGCGCATCACGGAAGAGTGAGCGTCGTATCGAATACGACGAGGAGCGACTAGTCGGACTAGTTGCTCGATGCAGCGGAATTTAAAAATTTTCTCACGACGAAACCACATGATCCAAGAACACTTCTCGGATCGTTTCGTCTAAACCACAAACAAGTAATAGGATTACCTCTTGAAGCGTGGTTGCGATCGAGTCTCTAAACGAAGAGACCTCCTGTCTCAAGTCCGATCCGACGGAGGAGACGCTTGCGAGCGCGGGGATGACCCGCGTGCTTCTCGCAATCCATGTTGATGATCCAAGCGGCGGATCTCCTGATCTCGACACACGAGATCCGTCGTCTTCTTCACGAGCAAGGCGCATCGAAGGAGGCGGAGATCCACGAGCAGACGATCGTGCAGCATAACGACGATGCTGCGGCGATGGAGAACCTCTCCATGGTATCCATGGTGGACGGCCATGAGAGGGATAGAGAGGGCTGACTTCTAAAGAGAAAGAGAGGGAGAGAGATGCTTCTCAAGCATTGTGTGTGTAAAGAGAGAGCATGGGTATGCCTCTCTATTTATAGGGTTTTGGGATCCATGGATCTCAATCCATGTGACATATAAAATCAATGGATGAGATTGATTTATGTCAATCCAATGGTCAAGATTAATGTTGGTAAAAACCAACAACTTGTGATTTAATTTTGATAAAATATATTTAATAAATTAAATAAATATTAATACCAAATTAAATCAATCAAATAAGGAGAGAAAATACAAAGGAGATCAACCTTCCCCTTTAGAGGGCAATCTCATGGATTCCCATGAGATTGCACATCTCCTTGATTTTCCCTCTACTTATTTTCCAACAACTATTTGTTGGGATTTTTATTCACCAAAATAATTCTCAATTAAATTTGGGAATATTGCAATCTTGACATTGGAATATTGTGAATCATATTCACAACCCAAAACAAAATGTAATTAACATTTTCAATTAATTAGACAATGTGTATCCAATACACATTAATAATTAATCTACTAATATAAATTATATTTAACTCTCTCTAATACATTATAAATCACATTTATAATATATTATGAATAATTGGATATTACTATCCACATTATTCTTATCCATAACAATTAAATCATATTTAATTATATTGGATAACTCATTCTCATGTACTCAAATAATATGAATCTCATTCACATTATCTACATCTTTGATAATCAAATCACATTTATTTATCTAAGATAACTCTCCTTATAATATGAATCAAATTCATATTATTCATGATAATTAAATCACATTTAATTATCCATTTTCTCAATGCTCGGATACATATATCAACAATAGAATTATCCATGAACTTTTTCAAGGATAATGCGCTTTCTCCGCGAATACTTGGAGATAAGGACAGGGCGATTGTATTATTCCACGTATAGTGACATGGATATTGAGATCACATCTCAAATCCAGATCTCGAGCCTCCCATAGATGCTTGATTAAATCAAGACCGCAAATCTAATCTTCTCATTGAATCTGAATCACATTCAGATTAATGTCCAACATTTGGACTAAGATCAGATTACTTCTCTACTAAGAGGAGTCACTAAAATCCAGACCCGTTTCATCACTCCCTAGGAACGGAAGCGTCATGGTTATACAACCGTTTATGATCACATCACCCTTAGGCATTCCTAATACCTGTACATCCTGCATACTGGAAGACTCCGAATAAACCTGAAGCATTAGATCAACTTTGCACTGTCTACTTCATGGTTCTATCAGCAAGTTTCTCATTTGATCATTGGAAGTCAGTATCGATCATATACTTTCCAAAAGCATATATCACACCTAGGTCTTGATCGTATACTTTCCAAAAGTATATATCAAACCAACAAATTCAGTCAAGCTTCCAAAGCGTGACGACCGTGCGCACGGAATTTGATTCTTCCCAATATCTCATGAGTGAGCTCATGTCTTCCGGTTCAGTAGTGAACCTGTATGATCCCTTTGAGAGATCGTATTACTCATATGCCCTTATATGCACACCAGCGCGCCGGTGTATAGACCTTGATTAGGTCATCAACCTATTGGTCTGCCAAATGTACATACTCAGACATATAGTAACACATCTGTCTCCGGTCAGAGGATGTGTGCCTATATCATGACAGCATATGATATAGGACTTTGGTTATCTCGATCTCGTTAAGTCAACTCTTTGACCTAACTAATCTGACACCTCCGAATCTCTATTCCTATGCAGAGGACCTGCATCAAGAAGTCGGTCAGATATCAGCCTAACTGAGAAAGGATTGCCATCTCCTACTCAGGCTGGAGATCATCTCTTAATAATCATTTGACGGTGCTTGATGAGTCCTCAATCTAACTCATTAGATATTCATCTAAGCACCAGCCTCTATGATTCAATAATTGAATCAACAGCTGTATGATTATTAAGATGGCCATGGTACATAACCCTAATTGCACTAAGGGACCTATTATGCAAATCATGTATTCTTCACTTCAGATCAAGGAGTGAATCGCAACAACATTTATTGCATAATGGCTCGTCGTGGGCTCGCATTTCCAACAGCATATAGATAGGTTTCAATTCTGCTAAGCATAATTGCATGTAGAGTGCTGGAGGCAAGATGAGCATTTACGCTTTAGCATTCACCATCATTTGTCGCTTGCATTATTTTTCCGCCTCTCCCTCTGATTCTGATCACCTAGGTGCTAAGTAAGATTGATTCCTCATTAGGTATGTCCATTTCTCACTAAGGCCCAAAAAAAGTGATAAAAACTAAAATTGAGACTACTAACATTACTCGACCCTAAAATCCTCCAAATAAATTTTATCTTGGGGCAAATAATCCCCTCATTGTCTTCGTTTTACATTGCTTGCGCACACCTTAATGATTAGTGCCCAAATCCTGTTCAGCCTCCTAAGTGTTTGCCCAAATTTTGACTTCTCATCTAACTCTAAAACATACAAGATAAAAAGACCGCATTTGCGATCTTCGCTGAGTTGAGTAGGTGAATTGAGGGTTTGTTTTGTGTGTGTTTGCTTGTGTGCATCTAGATCACTTCTGTGAATTTGCGCCTTGTTCTCCACTTCTCTTGGCTTGATCATCGTGCTCTCCTGACTATCATTTTCCTTTTGTTTCGAGATGGACCCCTGGAGCGATTTTTATCCAGATTTTGCAGATCCTTCGTACCCTCCAGCCGATCTACCTCCCTTTTATCAGGAGGATCCTTCTCCTATTTTTTCTGATTTTTGTACATATCCGACCAACCCACTATTTCAGGACTCAGACTTTAACCTTCACCAATAATTTCCACCACCACCTCCTACACATTTCAACAATCCGTTCTTCCTTGAGTATCCTGATCTGAAATGCGATTTTTGTCCACCCCCATAACCCACTCTCGACACACCCGATCCTGAGATTTTGGAGTCACCTATGATGATGTCCACACTTGAGACCTTGAATCAGATGATGGAGCATATGAACTCGAGGATGAATGATTTATTTAGCATAAATAAGATCCAAAATGTCGCTCCATTCTTTGAGGATTTGGATTCACTTGAGGATTATCATGAGAGCTTGCAATCGCCCAAAATACAAAAAAATGAGAAAAATTTAAAAATCCAAAGATATTTCGGGAGACCTTTGGTTGAGACAGACTATGAGGAGAGGTTCCACTTTCCAGATCATTCATCTACACATCCATTCACTTCTAGTCCCACCTTTGACCCCGAGGATGCCGCTGTACAGACTGCTCTTGGCATTCCTCATGTATATGCTGATTCTGACCTCCACCCTTTTATGGAGGAGGTCCAAAAATTAAAAAAATTATTGATTGAACCCGAAGTGGTGGCCACTATTCATGAGATCATCTGTGCCCCACTTCAGCAGGCCATGATCAATTTATCTGCTCCTCTTCCCAAGAAGAGAAAGCAGAGGAGTAGATCTGAGCGTCATATCTTGACCATGGCCACTGCCAACGCCATCACACACCGCCCTATCCCTAAGAAAAGGAACACAGCTACACCATTCATCAACTGCACCATCTCTGACTTCACTTGTGATCACACTCTCCTAGACAGCGGTGCTTCTATCAACATCATACCCTTCTCACTGGTACAGTCTCTTCACTTAGGGCCTCTAAAGAAAATCAGAATGATCGTTCAGTTTGCTGATTGATCTATCAAGAGGCTGAAGGGTATCCTTGAAAAAGTCGGCATCTTGATTCAGGGCATGAACTATACTGTTGACTTTGTCATTTTTTCCATGGAGACCTCCAGTGGGGAGCACTCTCCAATCATCCTGGGACGACCATTCCTCGCCTCTGCGAGGGTCATTATTGACTATGGATCAGGAGAGATTTGCTTCCGTCCTTTTGACGAGAGAGAAGTGTTGATCACCTCACCCACAATTGACCAGAGACCTGCACCTGATGCACCTTCACCTATCTTGGCTGACATCAAGGATCATGACCTAGATGATACTATCATAGACTTTTGTTGTATGCTGGACTCCACTGAGACCCGAGAATTCCTTCCTGTAGAGGAAGACTTAGAAAGCATGGACCTCGGAGTTGCTTCTTCTGGGACTTGGCGTTGCGATGATGACATCTGCAGGATCTACACGATCGACACCATTGAGCGGAGGGCAGATTCAGAGACTAGACATGACAGACATGACTTGACTTCTTTCACTGATGAGTGTGTTCCAGTTCACTTAGATTCAGATAAGACTGAAAAGGCCGAATTTGATTTGGTTGCTTTTATTCACGAATTCGGGCCTTTTGATGAGAAAGATGATCCGGTTGAGATTGTAGAGGATGAACATAGTTCGACTACTTCCACTGATGAATTTGTTCCTTTTGGTTTTGACCTGGATGAGACCTCGCAGGACGACTCTGACTACATTTCTTCCGATGATGATGAGTTTGTCCCATTCCACTTTGATATCGGCGAGACTCCCAAGGCCAGACCTAGCTGTACTACTTCCACTGATCCGTCTGTGTCTCTTCACCCTAGGACCACTCGAGGACCCTCACCGTGTCGATCTTGATCGGTTAGTGTCATCTGAGGACCTCGATGTCGACCTGCACCATGCCAGATCCATTCCTCAGCGGTCCCGCAAGAAGGTTCGCTTTCAACCTTCTTGGTCCTCTGTATATCCACTCTGTTGTACATCTGCTTCTGTTCATCTCTGTCCATCTCCCGTATTGCTCATCCACTCATTCTCGTGTTTTCCTTACTTAGGACGCACTTTATCCTAAGTATAGGGGGTGGACGAGCCGAGTGTTCATTCGTCGTTCTGTTTCATTACTCTTGTTGTTGCCTATAATTAGAGCTTCTTTTACCCTAAGTATAGGGGGAGTGATGTGTACATCCTCTGATCTCTTCTTCCATCTTCATCTCTTTTCTTCTTTTCTTCTTTTCTTCTTTTCTTCTTTTATTTTTCTATTTTCTTTTTCTACCGAAAAGGTGTCGCCCCTTTTTGTCAGTCTTCTATACTTAGGACGTACTTTTTCCTTAGTATAGGGGGGGTGTGCACCCCGAGTTATTTCATTTTTCAATCCTCTCCATTGTCTCTTCTTCTTATCTATACTTAGGGATATCTTACTCTAAGTATAGGGGGAGAAAGTCTGAGTACGATCTGTTCATTCTCGCCCTTGACCCTCCTTGCTTTGTGTACAGTCTGCTATACTAAGGATTATTTGATCCTAAGTATAGGGGGATGGTCAACTTCTCATTCTTTCATTTCTTCCTTCACTTATTCTTTAGATTTTCCTATACGCAGTACAAGTTATGTCTTCTCTTTTTCTCTCTCATCTATGAGGATATAACTCAAGCAAAGTATAGGGCGCGTATATACTTCGTATATACTTTGGCCATAACTCTTACTTTCGTATTTTTATTAATAATTATGACTATAAAAATATTAATTAAATTAATTAAAAACTCTTAATAAAAAGATGTTATTATTCCTAAATTCTTTTTGTATTTACTGTTTAATAAATCAGGTGAAATTTTTTTGCAAAATGTTTGGAAAATAGTTTGAAAATATCCTAGAAAATTATTTTGAAAACTATTTGGAAAACATTTTGTTCAATATATTCAACCTTTGTAAAATTGTTTTATTTTGAAAATTTATTTTCATTGTGTGAAATAAAAATGTTTGAAAAACTATTTGCAAATGTTTGGAAAATGATTGCAAAAATATTTGAAAAATCTATTTATATTGTTTGAAAAAAGCCTTTGCAAAATGATTTTCAAATGTGTGTAAATGTTTGTAAAAATGATTTTAAAAAATTATTTTGGACTATAGTTTTCAAAAAATTGTTTGAAAAATCTTTTTCAAAAAAGTTTGAGAAATATCTACATCACACTAAAATCCATTATTAACTGTATATATCTATAAAATTAACCACATACCCCTTGTAAATTCTTAAAATCCACTTCTTGTAAATAAAAGATGCATCCCTGTGTAAATATTTTAACCTAGTTTTTATCCAAAAAATCTTTTCTTTCTAAAAATCCCAAAAACATTTGCAAAATTAAAAGGAAAAACATTTGAAAAAATTTTATGAAAAATACAAAAAATGCATATGCATCATCTTTTCAAAAATCCATAAAAAGTTCAAAATTCTTGAAAATTGCATCATAAAAATATTTTCTGCATTTGCATGGCGTTAGAACTTTTCGGATTAAGTTTGATAGTTGAACAAGTCTAAGTAAAATCCGGAGATTAGAGCTTGGTTGGACCTTAAAATCTACCTAATAACAGGAATCTTATAGGAGCTGGAATTGAGGTACTTCAGGTCTAGTTGACTTAATACTTTGAGGATCATGAGACTTGGTTCAATGGATTCTTGACTGCCTAAGTAGAGTATTTTGGAGCACACACCCGACTCTTGTTGATAATGACCTAACTTGGACACTTGCACCTTTCACATGGCTCAACTCAGTTGGAGTGGTGAGGGGGTTGGATTTGCCGGTATGAGACACACATAAGTGGAAGCATTTGTCCTCCTCTAGGGAGGGAAGTGCACCCCAACCTGTCCAGTGATGATGAATTTTGAAGACATGAGAGTGTGGGTTGCAATAAAGCTTCAAAAGAGTGATAGTCTACTGGCTCAAGAGGAAAAACTCCTTATGTATATGCTGTTGTAAATAGTATTTCAAAAAAAAGCAAAAAGCAAAAACTCCAAAAAAGTGGACAGGCCTGTGTAAAAATAAAATGCATGTCGGAGTGTACATATGTTGTATAGAAAATTAGCAAGCTTAAGCTTCAAAGTCAAATCATGTGATCATGCAGCTGGATGACTTGACTACACTGGTCTTGCATCCTAGGATAGGCAGCTACACTGGCTACCGTCCATTCTTCTCTACACCCCCTCCTCTTGAGCTGGTTGTCACTTGAACTTAGAAGGGAATACCCCACTCCTCGAGGAAGGAGTTATTGGACTGGGGAATCATTGGGTTGTCATGTTGGAGAAGTCAGTCTCTTTGTCATTTCAGTTGAGGAGAGCCACCATCACTTACATTGTACAAGTCAGATTCAGAGTCATAAGGGTTTGCGTATGAGTTGAAGTATTCTGACATGGCTATTGAGGAGATTTGAGCATAGTTTTGGGATTCTCGAAGGTTGTTGGACTTCAAATCTGATTCTCATCAAATCCGCCCGCACTAAAATTCCAAAGGTCCGACTTAGACTCCAAACTTTGATTTTGTGAAGACAAGTTTGATAATTAAATTTAATCCATCTTTCTTCTTTTTCTTTTTCTTTGTTTTTATTTTTCTGCACTTATTGCATAAGTCTTTTCTAGGGACTAGCAAAGGCAAGTATAGGGGGATGATGAATCTCCGTTTCATCATATTTACTCTATCATTTTGGCCTTAAAAACCCAAGTAAATGCGTGTAAATAGGCTTAATTTAGTAATTTTAGCATTCATGCATTTATGTACAAAATATGTATAAAATACCCTTTTTAAAGCCAAAATTATAGAATAAAGAAAAGAAAAGAAAAAGAATAAAATATTGCAAATATCTCATGACCCTAAACCCTGAGACCTAGGCATCTCGATAATTAGGTCGACCAGGAATAAAGTAGGGGGAGATAAGGGCCAAAAATCCCATAAAAATCCCTCTTATTTAATTCATCTTTTATTTATTTTTTGGACCTATTTTTAGTTCTACCTTTTATACTTCAAATAAAGAAACTTTGAACATGAAAGTAGTATATAATTAAATATAGAAAAATACAAACATGATTTCATACAAAAATAGTGTACAAAAAGAAAGTTATGATCTGAATAAGATTCCAGAATCCCAAATTCCCAGACCTGTATCTTTCAAATAAAAACTCAAAATGTATTAAAATCACCTTTAATTGTATATATTTTTTAATAAGATATTTAATGAAGGTGGATTCATATTTTTTGAACTAACGGTTTGAAAGTTGAGTTTTGGACCCCTATTGTATACTAAAACCGATTAAAAATATTCATTTTATTCATTATTCATTATTTTCTTAATTTTATATTTTTATAATTTTGTAAATATTATTTATAATATATGTGTATATTAAAACTGGAATAAAAATATCACTAAAATATAAAAATAAAATACTTGTATAAAATACATAGGTAAAATACCTATACTTATACTTATACAAATAATAGTTTTATTTATTTAATTATACATAATACATCAGAAAAATAAAATAAAAATACATTTAAGTTTATAAAATAAGTTCTAAATATATAAAATAATAAACAAAATTAATAAAATTAAAAATACAAAATAAAAATAAAATTTTAAAATATATAGATGAATATACCTGTATATAACCCTAAAAGGTAACTTGTAATTTTAGACCTCTAAAAAATAAATAAAAATCATAATAAAATACCTTGTAAAATAATAAATATTTTTCATTTGATAACCTAAAATTAAAAAATTCATTTATTATTTTTAATCGAGATTACAAATCTTTTTACCAAGGATTTTTCTCGTTGGTCCTTGTGGACCAACCAGAATCATCCGTTGGTTCACCTCGGTCAACTCTCTGATCGAGGTCTGATCTGTGTCAGAGTGCGTTTTTTGGCCAACTTCACGGTTTTTTCGAGGCAAGCCTTTTCACTATCTCGTGTTGATGTGTTCACGACTTTTTCTCCCCGTCGATCGATGATACACGCCCAGGGTTCATCTCGATCATTGCATCGCTGAATCGTCCACCATGCCTCGTTCTTCTCGCCCTGTCAGGCATCCTTTACAAAATAGCACACGGTCTTCCATTTCAATTTTGAACCCTCTTTGACCACTGTCCTCTCCTCCTTTCGTGCTCAATCGATGGAGGGAGGTGACAGCTCCCTTGTCCTACCGTTAGGTTGATCGAGGAGGCGGCCGAAGGGCAGCTCCACCCATCTCCGGCCATCTTGGTCGTGAGGTCCATCTCTAGTGTTCAGCCATCGAGGTATCCCTTTTCTTCTTATTTTTATTGCATTTTTAGCTTCGTCGTAGCTGTAGGATTTTATCCCAGCCGTCCTCCTCGCCTAACACCCAACTAAACAACATCTCGGTCACCTCGCCGGAGCTTGCTTCGACAAGCTTCGATTCCGCATCCTCAGCCCGTTTCCACCCCGCCGAGGGGTCGAGGCAACTTGCCCTTGACCCTTTCACTCTTTTTCTTGCAGGTCAGGGACGTACAAAGATCCTGGGGCTCATTTTGCCTTTCATCGGAGATACCTGGAGGGGTTTTGCTCTGTCGCCTTCCTGCTCGCACTACGATGCATCTCCAACCATTTAGAGGGCCCCAGCACAGAGTAGACCTATAGGAAGACGACGGGCCATTTTGGAGCTATAAAGAGCCACGAAGGCGGGGAAGCTCGGTTCACCGGAGTTCTTCCCCGTTCTTCACTATCCTCCTCTCAACCGTTCGATCAAGGCCCTCTGCCCAGATCCGCCAGGAGTCGTTGGATCTCGTCGCACCAGCATCGTTGATCTCCAGTCGTTGACCTAATCCCAGCCATTTGTTCGCGAACCGGTGTCGGAGCTTTAGAGCGTGGCGCATGTCTAAGTGGATTGATCCCAGTCGTCCGCTCACATATAGGTTTGGGTATTTTGCACTTTTCACCCAATCCATTTTTGTATTTAATTATTAAGACATAATATTTCATTTGCCATTCATATTTTTTGTAAAATTTGCATAACGACCTAGAACTTTCTATTATTTGCATCAAGGTCCCTGCCACGTCAGCTCACGTGCCTAGTGCACGTGAGGCGTGGGTATTTTTGTGCGGGGACCCTCACTACTTTTCTTATTTCAATTCAGTCCAGAAATTAGTTGTTTAAGTTATATTATTTTTGTTAATATTGCAAGCAGGGCCCCCTAGGGTTAATTACATTTTCATCCCTATCAGGCACGTGCCTGTCACGTGATTTTTTTGGAAAAATTACAGGGATACACATGCGGGTTTCATTTTTTATTTAGTCTAGAAAGTCGATTATTTACTTATATATTTTCTGCGAAAATTGCAATTTGGCCCATGTACTTTCTGATATTTACAAAATACCCCAGCTACGAGTGTATTTTCTCTTTGTTGTTTGCATTTAATTCATACATCTATGAAGCTCGAAAAAATCTCAAAAAATAGCCTTAGCTTCCTGTTACATTGCACATTCATGCCATATTTTTATTTTGCATTTTGAAGATTTTAATATTTATAAAAAATCAAAAACTTGCATTTTCATCCCTATTTGCATTAAAAAATACATAAAAAATACAAAAACTTTGTGAAAAATTCCCCCAAAAAATATATTTTGCATATTTTTGTATGTTTAGCCTTCTAACCAAAAACCACTAAAAAATATAAAAGAAAACTTATAAAAATTGCAAAACCCCTAAAATATTTATAAAAATAAAAAATCCATAAAAAATCACAAAATTATATTTTTTTTCTAAATTTTCTTTATTTTATTATCTTTATTTTAAAATTAATTTGGAGAATGTTTTTTACTGTTTACTATTTTTCATCTCCATTTTAATTTCAGATATTTATTTTATTCCCTATTTTGAGTACTTTTGACTTTAAAATACCAAAAAAATAGTAAAAAATAGAAAAAATACAAAACATTAGAAAATTATAAAAAGCATAAATAGATTTTATTTCCTATATTTTGTCTATTTTTACTTATATATATATTATCTCTCTCTTACCGATATTGTATATATACTTTACTCTATAATTCAAAAGAAAAATAAATTTAAAAAATATAAAATATAAAAAGAAAATATAAAATTAGAAAATTAAAAATCAAAATATAAAAATATGAAATTAAAATAAAAAATATTAAATTAAAAACCCACAAAAAAATAGGTCCTCTACATTGCTTGCACTATACACATCTTTCGTAGAGTTATAATAAATTTTAACTTCGCATCGCTTTTCATTGTTTGATCATTGTTGTGGGTTAATTTTTGATTGATCAAGGTTTCGTGAGCGGTCGCTCAGCGACACTGTGATCCCGCCTTGTGCAGTAAGTCTCAAGTCTTTGTCTAAACTAACCTTGTGGTACTTTCTTAGCAACAAGAAAGTTCACAATGTCGGCATACCATGGGAGCGAGGTGACCACAAGAATCACCTTGTATGGAAAGGTCTGAGTGATAGGTATATAAAATTTAGAAGTCTCGGGTATCTCTAATCAGGAGAGGTAATCTGCCACCACATTCTTGACTCTAGGCTTATCCTTAATCTCAATATCAATCTCCTCGAATAGAAGGATCCATCTGGTAAGGCATGGCTTGGAACCCTTCTTATCCATAATATACCTAATGGCGGTGTGGTCAGTGAAAATGGTAACTTTAGATCCTAAAATGTGGAACCTAAATTTATCCAAGGCAGATACTACAACTAGCATCTCTTTCTCTGTAATGGTGTAATTCTACTAAGCGGAATCCAAAGTCCTGCTAGCGTAGTGTATGGCGTATGGAAGGTCATCCCTCCTCTGTCCTAAAACAGCCCCAACAGCAAAATCGAAGGCATCCATCATGATCTCGAATGGGAGAGACCAATCAAGTGGTTGCAGGAAAAGAGCCTCTACAACCATGCTCTTGAGAGACTCAAAAGATGAAAGTCACTTATCATTAATAATAAACTCAGTGTCTTTTGCTAGAAGATTAGATAATGATCGGGTAATCTTATTGAAGTCTCAAATGAAATGTCGATAGAAACCTACATGCCCCAAAAAAGACCATAACTACTTCAAGTTGGATGGTGGATTGAACTTCTTAATGATGTCCACCTTCGCCAGATCGATCTCTATGCACCTTTTGGATATGATATGACCAAGGATCGTCCCCTGGGTCATCATAAAAGGACTCTTCTCACAAGACAGAATGAGGTTAACCTCAATGCACCTATAAAGAACACTGTCTAGGCTAGAAAGATGGGAATCGAAATCATCTCCATAGACCAAAAAATAATCCATGAAAACCTCTAAAACGTCACCCACCATATCCACAAAGATTGAAAGCATGCACCTCTAGAATGTAGTTGAGGCATCACATAATCCAAAGGGCATCTATGTAGAAGCATACATTCCGAATGGACATGTGAACGTCGTTGTTTCCTGGTCTTCAGGAGCAATGGCCACCTGATTATACCATGAGTACCCATCAAGAAAGCAATAATGGCTCTTTCCAGTTAATCTCTCGATAATCTTATCAATGAATGATAGCAGTAAGTGATCCTTCTTGGTCACCTGATTCAGTCATATGTAATCCACGCAGATTTGCCAAGAAGTTGGTACTCGGGTAGCAATCTCGTCTTTGTACTCATTAATCACTGTAGTGATACATTTCTTCTTAGCTACCACATGTAATGGATTGATCTACTTTGAGTTGATGATGGGATAGATAAAATTGATGCTCCATCACTTAGACATTTCCTTCATAACCACCTCTCGAAGATTCGGGTTCAGCCTGTACTGAAACTCATGAGATGGTTTGGCATCATCCTTTAGAAAAATGTGGTGGGAGTACGGTGCCGGACTAAATCCATGGAGATCTACTACTGACCATCCGTTTTCCTTGCGATTCTTTTCAAGAATCTCCATCAGATGAGATTCTTGATCTTCGGTCAAATCGAACGTGATTATGATCGGAAACATTTTGAGATGTCCAACAAGGAATCGGTGTTCCATGCTATAAGATAAGAGATTGAGCTCTAGGGGAGAAGGAATAGGGAGAGCTGGTCTGGTGAGGGCCTGGATGTAGGCTACTAAATCTGTATGTGAAAGCTTGTCCTGCTCGGAATCTGACTGATCTGAAGAATACGCATCTAATAACTTATTATACTGAACTCACTTGGTCTCCAGGTTGGTTGTAGGTCAACAGGAATCATAAGTGGGATATAACCATAAAACTCTACCAATCAAAATCCACGTCTAACTTGGAGGAATCACTATGAGAACAACAAGAATGTAACTCAGAATCATCATCAGAATCGTCTACCTCAGCCTCAAGATGTGTATGCTCCAAGACTAACAAGAATGTAACTCAGAATCATCATCAGAATCGAAGAGGTCCAAACTCGAACTTGTCAAGTAAAGAAGAAGGAAGGAGATTGATCGAGGATCCATAGCATCTAACTGCGTGGCTGGGAGATGGTTCTGGATGGCATAGCAAGTCTTCTTGGTCAACACATGGATTTCTGAACAATGATTGTGCTTCCTCTTCTTTCTCCACTTTGTGGTTCTCTCCTTGAGATATCCCGATCTCTTCTTCTGTCACTATCGTCGGAGATCAATCATTCCACATATCTTCGTGCAATCAGATTCAAATGGGTTAAGGATATTCCCCTCAATCCCCTTAGAATTTTTGTGCAATAAGCGAGCCCAGAAGAATCACCTGGTTGGTTGAAGAACTCAGACCTCAGGTGCAAAATAAAGAACGCCCTTCCAAGCCTCCTCTGGTAAGGCTTGGACCATTCGGTGCTCTCCTGCTGGTGCGACTAAGCCCAAGGAATAAGGAGAATCGATCAGCAGGTTGGACAGACGTCAGAGCAATGAGAAATCATTATTGAACGAGGAACATGGAAGTGTTCTTCTATGTTCTTTATGATCCCCATAGTTGTACGATCAAGATCACAGCCCATATATAATCTGGATCGCCCATTCAAATCAAAACGGTGCCCGGCTAGAGCCCTTGGATTTAAGTGGCGCATACATGGCTGCCCATGGATGGCCCAATCGTGCCTCACGCGCGCCGCCTGCCTCCTTTGGGGCAAATTTCGAGTGTATCTTTGTGCCTTTTGTATTTCTTTTATTATTGTAATTTAAAAATTAAGTGTAATAATTCTAGGTAAATTTACAATTTGGACCCTGCACTTTATTTTTATTTCACTTTAGTTCTTCCGCCTCACGTGTAGTGCCACATGAGGCACTGTAAATTTTATAAGCATACCCCTTAACTCTCTAAACTTGTTACTAAATGCATATTTAGTTTATTATTAAAAATACAAATGAGCCCCTATATCTGCAATTTTTTATTTTGTGTATATTACTCCTTTTAAGTATTTTTATTTATATAAAATGCAGGAAAATTAATATAGATGCATGTAGCCATGCTTAATCTCGCATAAACGTTGTTTGGCATTTTAATTAATTTTCTTATTTTTAAAAAATCTAAAAGCATGCTTTTATTCCCTATCTTGATCTAAAAACCATAAAAGTACAAAACTTTTTTACAAAAATTTTAAAAAATCTATAGTATCCATATTATGCTATATTATATCACATATACAAAAATCATTAAAAAATAAAATATAAAAATTACAAAACCCTAAAATCCTCATAAAAATTAGTAAAAATTATATAATAATCCAAAAAAATCTTTCTATTTGTTAATTTTCTTTATTGTGTATACTATATATTATTACTAGTTTTGGGTTAATTTTGGACTTATTTTTATTTACTAAATCTCAAACAATCTTGGGTATTTAGCATGTTCACTATTTTATGTATTATGCAACTTTAAAATCTATAAAAATTAGAAAAAATACATAAAAATTATCAAAATAGAGCAAAATATAAAAATATTTTATTTTCTAAAATTTAAATATACTTTAACCAATTTAACCCGATAATAAGTTGTATTATATGTATACACCGATTATTACTTAGGACAAATGGGGTTACCCCTAGGGGAGCTAAAGTGGCTTCCCCGACCCCATTTTTCCAAGTTTTTATTTTTTTAAATGAATCTATGGTTTTCATCATTATATATCTTTATTATATCATTCAAGTTTCGTGTGAAATAGAGACTCTCACAGCCTCCATCCAGACAGTCATTTTTAACAGTTACAAAATTATTGAAACTGGCCTTGTCTAGATGGAGTTCGTAAGAGTCTCTATTTCGTACGAAACTTGAATGCCATAATATAAGGATATAGTCATGAAAATCTACACAAGTATTTAAAAAAAATAAAAATGGGAAAAATAGGATGGGGAGCCAATTTAGCTCCCCCTAAGGGACATCTGCATTTACCATATTACTTATAATACATATAATATCTATATTATTGCATATAAATATATATCTTATTTTAAAAATTAAAAAGAAAATTAAAATTTGTAAAATTTAAAGGAAAATATAAAATTAAGAATTAAAAACATAAAAAATAATAAAAACAATTCAAAATATATAAAAATTAAATATAATTGAAACCCACGTAAAAAAAGAAAAATAAAAAAGATAAAAAAAATATTTATTATTAATTAGCAATAATTACTATTAATCTCCTACATTGCTTTCCCCCGATGTTCGACACTAAGATTACTTATACATACATGCATACATACATACAAACATACATACATATATTTGAGTTACAGTAAATTTTGACTCACACATCATTGATTGATTTATCACATATTGTGGGTTAGTTGCTACTGAATTAGAGATTGGTCAACACATCGATTAGTGTTCCAGCCTTGTTGGAACTCTAGAACACATCTCTGTTCAACAAGTGCTACACACTTTCAAGAAGGTATATTGTGAGGGCGGGATCTTGTCATCGAGTTTTGAATCCCATCTGTAGGCGAGGATCTTCAAGAGGATTCTCATATGTAAATTGATAAGGCTGATGAGACGGCAGTTACTGATGTCCTATAGGTCCTCCTCCTTATAAAGTAGTGTTGTGATGGAGTTATTCACGAATTTCAGATCGGTTGCGCAAAAGCCCTCAATGGTAAGCTATCTGACCATATCCATGAACTTGGGTTTAATAGTTGACCACTATTTCTTAAAAAAACGCTGGAATGCAACCATCAGAGCCCTGTGCTTTTAGTGATTCTAGATTTTTAATCACTGAGAATACTCCTCCTCTGATAATGATTTAATGAGGTCTGCAGAATTTAGTTTGGTAATTTTCCCACTAAGGTAGGGACAAGATCGAAGGAGAGAAAAAGATTCGGTTCAAGGGTGGAGTATAGCTTTTGGTAAAAGGTACTCGCAATGCATGCAATACTCTTGTTATTAGTGTGAATGTTTCCCGGGTTGTCTTTAAGGGCATGTTATTTATGCTCCTACGGGCTTGTTCGGTTCGGGAATAAGCAGGAATAAGGATTGGGAATAAGGAGAATAAGGGTCTATTCTTTGTTTGGCTGGAGAATGGGAATAAGGAGAATAAGGTGAAATAAATGTAGGTAAGGGGGAATAAAGATAGGAATAAGAGTGAAATAAAATGGAATGAGGAGGAATAATCGTACCACGAGAAACCGTGTCGGATGGAGAAGGGCCTATTCTCCAAACGAACATGCCCTACGTGTTGATGCAATAGCTCGTAATATCTTTGTTTCTATTAACTTTTTTAAGCCATCTAACTTTTGCCTGATGATTTATCCACGTGCTATTGTTATTGTATGAGCCAGTGAGTTCAATGTTGGTATTAGTTAATTTGTATTCTTATTGGGTTTATAATTATTGTTACCTACGTGTGAGAAATGCTCATGTGTGCATCTGATAGATCCTTATGTTATTGTTATTGTGTGAGCACAATCCATGATATGACAAGAGGATTGTCTTCCTCTTGTGGAGACTCCCTTCTCTTTCCCCCCTTAATGCGAAGCTTTCGAGCTCTGCATCCCACTAAAGGAGGAGCCTCATTTCCTATCTCTTGGGGAAGAAGAATGGAGATAAGGGAAGAAAGTGAATAGGGGTTATGGATGAATAAATGGAAGGAGAGGTTATATGGGCATTTGTGGTGGCTAGAGGGAAAAGTAAGTGTCGTTCTCAACGTAGATTTCTGTCCAAATAACTCCCACTTGTGTGGGAGATTTTCAATTCTATAACTCCAATTTCCATAAATATAAGTGAGTACTTTACTAAAGAGCCAATAACTTTCACATCCAAATGTGGAATTGTATGTTATTTCTCTCGTTGAAAAGCTTTTGATAAAATTTCGTTCAGGTATGATATTAAATAGAGACTTTTGGAGGAAGCAAAAAATCTGAGGTGTTACATACATACCTTTAATTGAAACCACTTCCTCCTTTCCGTTCTTGCCACCAAACCCGTCAACCACACTTTTTCTAGGTGTCCTAGTTGCCTGCATCCTACAGTTAATTTGTGTTCTTTATAAAAATTGTGGAACACATGTCTTGATCAATGTTGCAATCTACAAAGATGAGCAAACGTGGGTATGCCTCAGCATAATTGTTTCTCATTTAAAACTATTAATTTAGGAGTATTTTACTAACATGATCTCTCTTTTTAATAATTAGCTTAGGAGTTTCAAAAATATTTTAAGGTGATTCTATTAAATGCAATAATGATCCCTCTAACAAAGAGAGGATATCTTTTCTTGTGCTAATTTAAAAAAAATCTCTCATCTCTCTTTTTATTATAAAAAAGGTTAACTGTGAAGGGAGAAAAAGAAAGTAAGAGCAACCAAAATAAAGTACATGAAGATGTAAGATGCTAAAGCTTTATGCAAGGAAAACAAATAAACTATGTTGTTGCCAAGACATCTATATTGTTCCATAATATTGCCAACAAATTAGATCCGATATAAAAGAGAGACGGTGAAAAACATCTAAGAAGGTATCATGTTATCTACCGAAGACATAAAGAGGGGCGGATCGCTTCCAAGGGTGTATAATAGCTTCTTTGTCATAGGAGGTGCCATTGGATTAGTCTTCTTCCTCTTCCTCCTCCTCCTCCTCCTCCTCCTCTTCCTCTTGTTCTTATTGTTCTTCATCATGTTCTTTTTCTTCTTCTTCTTCTACAATTATGGGCCATTTTCCACAAGAGTTACTTTCTTCGATGCACTTGGAGGGATGGGAAACACACTTGGGGAGAAGAAGCTCAAGTATGAGGGGGTAGAGGAAGAGGAGGTCTTGCAGTGGATTTTTTCTTGCATTTGAGAAGAATCGTCTATAAGTCAAGATTGATATTATAGAGATCCTTCGCTTGCACGTTGATGAAGGCAACTTGCTTTCATTGGTGAATTCGGCCATATGGATAGTATGGTCTGTGGAAATATGAAATGATAAAATGTAAAATCAAATCCAATAGAAATTTTGGATTTATGTGGATCTCTACTTCCTAAGGAGCAGGAAGAAAGCACATGAGAAAGAGAATAAGGGTTGTATCTTCTATTAGTATCCTCAATGATTACAATAGGTTTATGGCTCTGTATATAGATCCACCAACACAACAAAGTCCCACCAATAGGAAATATGGGACTAAAGCAAATGTAATAATTGGATCCTGAGAGATCCAATTGTCCATCTAAATCATAATTTAAAATACCTCCTCAAACTGGAGTTGAAAGGTCTTCATTTGATACATCTTCTAATGAGCTAGGAGGAGACCCACTCGAAGTGGTCGATGTTGGGATGAAATATCACGTGGAGGAGATAACACTAGGAGGAGACCTATGCCTAAGTTGATTCTCGAGGAAGAGGGTTGGTAGGCAGTATATGAGTTGGATTGCTGATCTTTATGCAATTAGCTAACGTGTAATAGTGGTATGAAATGACCTCAAGCTTTAGCAGTAAAATTCATCAAAAATAATTGAAGTCGAGCATCGAAAGTATAATAGGCAACTCCCATGTGGAGAGCTCAATATTAAGGCCTCTCTTGTACTCAACTCAGAAAGGGGCCCTCTCATACATATGGAGATCCAAAAGACAAAGTTTCCCCATGTAGGAACCTCGAGAAAGGGGTTCTCATGCACAAGAATCTTGAAGAGGAGATCGCATTCTAGAAGCTACGAGCAAAGGATGATGGGCATGAGATACACATATATATTGGGAAAAATTTCAAGGAGCACAAGAAATATGTGCTATTTTTTTAGTTTCCCTTTCTGCCATACTTGTTATAAACATGAGAACAATCACCTAAGTTGGGACAATAATTGGGATGAACAAAATATCTTTTTCTTTCTTTTTCAAATATTATTTTTCTTCTCATTTTTAACTCATGTTTCACTCGGATTAGTCATTGTTTTTATTTTTATCCATTAGTTTTCGGTACAACTCCTCATCTAATTTCTTTATCAACCATTTTTCCCCGAAGCATTGTATAGTCCTTACCCCTTTTCCTAATAACAACGCCTTGCATTTTTTTAACTACTTTTTAATAGAATATTGGTTCTATTGGCCTGAACATGAACAAAGAAAACTGAGCTCACAACCTACTTTAGTCATTTTTTTGCACATCCTACTCTTTTCCAATCTCTATTTTTTAAGGATATTCATCATTGTTCTTCTTCTTTTAACCTTTTGCCTTTCCGAGCAGTCCCTTGCTGCTTCTTTGAATTGTATTTTACCTCTCCGATCAGTCCTCTGCTTTTTTTTCTTCTTTGAATTATTTTGCCTCTTTTTTTAAACAAATATTAGATGGTCATTTAGGCCCACGATTTTTTTTAAAAAAAATGTCCATGAATCCCATCAGGGCATCAACCATTTTCCTTCTTGTTCTCAACAAATACGGTTCCCATGAGAGGAGCACATTCTATTCTTCATCAAATATACTTGATACTTGCTATTGCCATCATCTCCTATTAAGGTTCTTACAAGAACCCATCTCCCAAGCGGCAATGATGTTGTTGAGGATTGAAGAGATGCATCACTGTAGGAGCCATGGTACTTATGTGCATGTGCTTCAATCTCGCTCGCAACAACAAAACTTTAACAAAATAGAGATCGAAAGAAACCTCGTGATGAACAAATAGATGATGGAGATGCTAGGTGACGATACAACTATGCAATAGCTTCGTAAAAAGTTTGACCCATGCCACGAATGCATGATCAAAATTCATTTGAAAGTCCCATGGCATGCACCTTCCTCGGGGAGCTATTCTCCGCGTGCATCTTTTCTTCTAATATACATAGTGTGCTTATAGTCGTCCCACCGCCAGCATCATTATGCTTTCACGAGATAAGATTCTAAAGAAGGAACTCAATATTGCTTACGCACCTTGTTGCTATCTCAGATGGGAGTGTCTGACTTGCAAGTTATTGATGTATTGGAGAACTTCTTCTCACTTTTAGCCTTTGTTGTGGGCTGCCATTTTTGGACAGTCCTCTTCCATGCCCACTTGGACATGCTCATTGCACAGTAAAACTGATATTATGCACAATCTTTGGGGAACAATCTAGAGTCTTGAAAGAACATTGTACAAAAAATATAATCAGAGTGAAACTCAAGCTTCAAGACAAATAAATTGAGAATCAGCTCGCTTTGATACTAAGTGAAAATATGAAATGATAAGATACAGAATCACAAACAATAGAAAATTTGGATTTACGTGGAACCATTTTCCTAAGGAGTAGATGAAATCATGAGAGAAAGCCGTCAATGGTCATATCTTCTATTAGAATTATCAATGATTTAAAATGGATGCAGGGCTCTATACATAGCCTCACCGAGACATAAGCAATATGGAACTAAAGAAAAGAGTAGTGTACACATCTGAGTCACACTCTAACATGGTCCAATTGAACTTGAGTGGTCTCCTTTTGCTAGTACATGAGGAGCAATTGAGAAGAGTTTGAGGGTTGAATCCTTCGTGAGGCTAGGGTGTGCTAAAAATATACTAGGTTGGGTACTTAAGGTAATAGTGGTGGTGGATTGTTATCGTTGTTGACAAAAATCTTAAGAAAAATTATTGTTTATATGGTGATTTTTCTTTTTAGTATATATAGATATATAAGCTTGCACAAGCAATATTAATCATGCTATGTGTTGTTCAAAATCACATTTACATATACATCACGAGCCTGATTGGTCACTTTGTATACTATGATTGATTACTTTAAGACAGTGTCTAGGGACTAATCGATCACCCAATTTGACATGATTGATCACCATGAGCTACTAGTTTGAAACTGATTGATCAAACTCTTTGGAGTATTTGAGTAACTGAAGTTGCTATTTTAAATCTGATCAATCAACACATATGACCTAGTCATCGTTCCAAACTACTATTTATGACCCGATCGATCAATCCTATATTACATGATCGGTCACTTAACATTATTGTCTAGTGTTCACTTTGTAAAAAAATAATTTTTGAATTCATACTGATCACTTAATTAATCTACGATTGACCTTAATGGGGCAATCACTCTATCATTCTGATTGATCACTCAAGTCTTTTGAAAAGTTTTAAATAGTGATTTCATTCCTTATTCACTTTTTAACGTATTTATTATGACAAAAAATCTATAGTATCTCGTATATAGCCAACACTTCTTTTACATCAATAAATAAAAGAAAGAAAAGCATATACATAGATATACTTCAAAATCCACAAAAATACTTATGTTGATCTTTCTAAAGCTCTTTCTTAGCATTGAATCGCTTGGTTATGTGCCACATCTTTTCTCCGCAACTAGCTAAAGAAGTTCTCTCAAGCAATCAATGTCACATGTGATCCATTTTCACCACACATTAGGATCATCATGAGTTTGAACTCAGATTTTGTGGGCCATTTGATAGATAGTTTCTTGTAAATTGATTTACTTTGTATGCTGTTGTATTGGGATACTTGGTGTCACGTCCCGGACCTCGAAACATGGGGAAAATTATGGAAGCATCCCAAAAACGATGAATTTTTTTCGAGTCCAGGAGCAAGACAAAATTCAATAATCCATAAATAAACAATCAGAGTGCCAAACATGATGGAAGAATAAAGGAACATAACCAATAAATAAAAGACTTATCAAGTCTGGACTACAAAAAAAGAACAAATAAGTCTATCAATAACTCCCGTACATTAATCTTAACGAACTAGGATAAAGCAATAAGTCGTTAATTTAGCTGAGCAGCCCAACCTCGTCCGCCGTTAAGATGCAATGTTATAAATCAATATTAGTCAAAAGAATTTGACTAAGTATGCACCAATAAATTATGAGGCATACCATCATAACTATATACAATGAGTAAAAGAAATTACGATGACAATTCCATATAATAAGGACTATAAATCAATAAACAATGAACTATAAAAGACTTTTTCATGTATGCCCCTCATTATGGGATAACAATGACAATTCAATCAATTTCCTTGAATATCACAAATTTTGTGACCATAATATCAAAATCCATATCAAATATATATCAATCCCATCTGCCGATACCGGGCAGCCCGAACTTGGATAGAAGCCACCCCGTTCCCTTAAAACAAAATTTTTAAAACTAAACACAAATATCAATACGAGGCCTCCTATCCAAACCCCAATGCAATGGACATCAGTACTGAGTCAACCGTCGTAGCGGTAAATTGTTTGGAAGTAGTGTAGGATTACCCGCCCACAACGGTCAATTGGCGGAATTAACCGTCCGCGCGGCACCCGGCCAGGTCAAAGCCTCTAATGGGCCAACAATAAATAATCTCTACTACCTCACAATGATGGTGTCAAAATCAACAATAATTTTCCAATAAAATATTTGAATAAAAAATACATTTTAACCTATATATCAAAAGGCAATAATGTATTTAACTCTTTACATTTAACAACTAATCCATGAATAAGCATTATGGCTAAATATCAACTTGGTACCTAATTACATAAAATTGTAACACAGAGATATAATCAAAAAGTTTAACGAGATATTATAAAAAAAAAAACTCCATTGTAATAACTAATAAAATCGAATGTGGGGTATAAATGACAATGGTATGAAACATAAATTAATGTACATACCTTGATATGAAATCAATATAGATTGATTTACACGATTTTCTGACCACAAAAATCAATCTTCACCTAAACAGAAGAAAACTACCTTAACACCATACTCTATCAAAACCACCCGTCTTTCTAATTGGTTCCCAATCATCCCATATGTCGTTGGTTAAATAACGACCATCTAAGTTTTATGACTATTATTATTCATGTTATCGGTAGTCGTTTCGTGGATCAAAGGTTAGGAAAGTATAATATAATGCAAGTCTATTCACAGAATGATGTTTCATCTACAAATGTTAACCATTGAATCAAGAATCTGTTAATTGTCTAATAACGGATAACTTGGGTTAAATCATTAGAGAGTAATGCAGTTTCTCGTAAAATCACTAATCTGCCAAATAGTTTTCAAAAAAACAATTTTTTTAGAAAATAGATAATCCATGTTTTTGTCTCATAAAAAAAATCTACGAATACATCAAATGCTCGTGTCATCCCAGAATGAAATATTCCACTCTTTGTAAATTCTTGTGATATATATATATATATATTAGTTTTGATCCATCAAAAGTACAATAAAAAAATTAAACTAAAAGTTCCGTATTTACCATATAGTAATATGTGATTTAGAGGATAAAATTTTAGCCTTATTAAAAAACTTCCTTTATCAACAACATGCAAAGTAAGTAGCTATGTGGTTTGATTTTTTATTTTCAATATTGAATATGTATATAAATTAATATTGAATCCGTGTATAACATGAAGCCAACTTTATACGAGTATGCTGAAAAAAAAGACTACCCATCCGGTAAAAAAACAATTAGGAAAAAAAAGGGTCAATGGTTTACCTTACCGCCAACGATCCCTATGACTCGATGCTGACTCAAATCTGTTGCCCGACTTGAGATGTAACCAGACGCTGCAATACCCCCACACAATATTTTTTGTTTCGGTGAGAAATAGAAACCCAACGCTCGGGATGGGGATGAATGAGACTCACGACGAGGACCACCTCTTTTAAACAAACTCCTCACGACAATGTCACTCATGGGAAAAAAATTAAAGATCATATTAGATGACGTTAGGATCCACGGAAGTAGGGGGTTGTTAGGAGAAAAGATAATAATAATATTTAATTAATTAATTAATTGCAAGGTTGTTTTGATATATTTGATTATCTTATAATATATATATAGGTAAAAACCTGGTCAATTTTCAATGTTTGCCCCCCGTTTTTTTTAAAAAAAATTGTTTAATTATGACGTTACAACCTATCCCCCTAAAAAAAATTTCGTCCTCGAAATTTAAAAGACATACCTAAAAGTTCAGGATATTTTTCCCGAACTTCATCTTCAAGTTCCCATGTGGCCTCTCTATCCGAGTGATTAAGCCAAGCAACCTTGACCATCTTAATAATCTTCCTTCGTAAATGGTGTTCTTGACGATCAACAATGTGTGAAGGGCGTTCTTCATATGACAAGTTTTTATGAACCTCGACAGGCTCATAATGAATATGATGAGATGGATCATGAATATATTTCCACAACATGGAGACATGGAAAACATTATGAATATGCGAATACTGAGGTGGTAGTGCAATGTGGTAGGCTACCTCACCTACCCTACCCAATACCTCAAAAGGACCAATGTATCTTGGACTAAGTTTTCCCTTTCGTCCAAATCTCAATACACCACGAGTTGGAGAAATTTTGAGAAAAACATGATCACCAACTGCAAATTCTAGTTCTCTACAACGGTTATCCGCATAACTCTTTTGTCTACTTTGAGCAACTAAGAGTCTTTTTTAATTAGATCGATCTTATCAGTACACTTCTGTACAAGTTTCGGTCCCATCAACCTTCTTTCACCAACCTCGCTCCAACAAAGAGGAGATCTGCATGGTCTTCCATAGAGAGCCTCATACAAAGCCATTCCGATGCTAGCCTGATAACTGTTGTTATAGGCGAATTCAATAAGTGGAAGATTCTCATCCCAACTTCGAGCATAATCCAAAGAACATGCTCTAAGCATATCTTCGAGAACCTGAATAGTTCTTTCGGATTGACCATCTGTCTGAGGATGGAATGCCGTACTGAATTTCAGCTTTGTACCGAAAGTCTCCTGAAGTTTTTTTCCAAAATCTCCCGGTAAATCTTGATCTCGATCAGATACAATAGAGACTGGTATGCCATGAAGCTTCACAATATTGTCCACATATAAATTTGCTAAGCTCGCAACTGACTCCTTTTTCTTCATTGGCAAGAAATGAGCAGATTTCGTCAATCTATCCACTATTACCCATATGGCATCATAATTAGTTGCATCGGTCTTTGGAAGACCCATCACAAAGTCCATGGTGATATGTTCCCATTTCCATTCCGGAACCTCCAACTGCTCCAATAGTCCAGCTGGTCTTTGATGTTCAGCTTTGATTTGCTGACACACCAAACAACGAGAAATGAATTCTGCAATTTCCTTCTTCATATTTTTCCACCAAAAATTCCGTTGGAGATCTTTAAACATCTTTGTACTTCCTGGATGCACAGTGAATTTTGAACGATGAGCTTCATCCAGAATCTCCTGCTTCAACTCTTCATGCGAAGGAACCCATAAACGATTCCTAAATCTGATACCTCCATCTGGAGCAATGAAAAATTCTGAACTCTCTCCTTGAGTTTTCTCAGCTAAAACATGGTACTCAGGATCTTCCTTTTGAGCTCTCAATATTTTCTCTACTATTACTGAATGAATCTGGATGCTAGATAAGATAATCTTGTCACCATCCTTAAAAGGATTCCAAGAAACAAAGTCGTCAATCAACCTCCACTTTTTGATCATCAAGCTAGCTGACAAGGCATAGCCTTTTCGGTTCAAAGCATCAGCCACAGCATTTGCTTTACCTGGATGGTAAGCAATTGAGAAGTCATAGTCCTTAAGGAATTTCATCCATCTCCTTTGATGCATATTCAAATCTTTTTGAGAAAAGATGTATTTGAGCCTTTCGTGATCAGAGAAGACCTCAAATTTCTCACCATAAAGATAGTGACGCCAGATCTTTAATGCAAACACCACCGCAGCAAGCTCTAGATCATGCGTAGGATAATTCCTTTCATGAATCTTTAGTTGCCTTGAAGCATAAGATACAACCTTTTCATTCTGCATCAACACACAACCCAAGCCATTCAGGGATGCATCTGTGTAGATGACAAAACCTCCATTACCTGATGGTAATGTCAAGACAGGAGCGGTGGTTAACCTCCTCTTCAATTCTTGGAAGCTACTCTCACATGCAGAAGACCATTCAAACTCGGTTCCTTTTCTAGTCAACTCGGTCAGGGGAAGTGAAATCTTTGAGAAATCACGAATGAATCTACGATAATATCCTGCTAAACCAAGAAAGCTTCTAATTTCTGTCACGCTCTGCGGTTGCTTCCATTCTGCGACTGCCTAAACCTTGGATGGATCTACAGAAATCCCATCCTTGGAAATAATATGCCCAAGGAACATGACCTTTTCCAACCAGAAATCACACTTAGAGAATTTAGCATAAAGTTGATTCTGACTTAGAGTCTCCAATACGATTCTCAAGTGCTCCTCATGTTCCTCAACACTTTGAAAGTAAACAAGAATATCATCCACAAAAATAATGACAAAATGATCTAAGAATGGTCGAAAGACCCGATTCATAAGATCCATAAAAGCGGCAGAAGCATTAGTCAATCTGAATGGCATCACACAAAACTCGTAATGCCCATAGCGTGTTCGGAAAGCGGTCTTAGAGATATCTTCCTCTCGAATCCTCAATTGATGATAGCCGGATCGTAAATCAATTTTCGAGAAGACCTTTGCTGATTGGAGCTGATCAAATAGATCGTCTATCCGTAGTAACGGATATTTATTCTTCACAGTCACCTGATTCAGCAGTCGGTAATCAATGCATAAGCGGAGAGATCCATCCTTCTTTCTAACAAATAAAACAGGTGCACCCCATGGTGACACACTGGGCTTGATAAATCCCAAGTCAAGCAACTTTTCAAGTTGCTTCTTTAATTCAGCCAGTTCAGCAGGAGCCATACGATATGGTGCCTTGGATATTGGTACCGTTTCAGGAACCAACTCAATAGTGAAATCAATCTCCCGCTGAGGTGGGGATCCAGGCAATTCTTCTAGAAAAACATTAGGAAATTCTCGAACAACGTCGAGGTCAGGTAAGGATACGGTTGATGGCTCAACCCTAATAATACTGGCAAGATAGGCTTCTCGCCCTTTCAAGATCATGCGATGTGCCTTCGTGGCAGAAATAATGCAACGCTCAGAGACGTCATCATGTCCTTTAATAACGATCGCAGGGAACTGATGGCTTGCAACAATCACCCTTTTTCTTGCAACAATCAATAATACAATGATATCGGGAAAGCCAATCTATTCCAAGGATAATATCAAAATCTGTCATCTTCATGACAATGAGGTCACTAGGCAGCTCATGACCCTCAATTATCAATGGAGCATCTTGAATATACTCCAATGCTTTCATACTGCCTCCAGTAGGTGTGATAACTATCAAATCAATATCTAAAAGTTTTGGTTTGACATTCATACTTTTTACTAGTGCATCAGAAATAAAGCTATGTGTAGCACCAGTATCAAAAAGAATCTTCGCATGCAAATTAGCAATAAGAAGAGTACCTTCGATGACCTTGTCTTCCTTAGCAGCATTATCTCCAGTGGTGAGAGCATATACTCGAGTCGGAACCTTTGGCCTTTGATCTTGTCCTTGAGCAACGGCCTGCTTCCTAGGCTTTGGACAATCACGAACAAAGTGTCCTTTCTCTCCACAGTTCAGACACTGGCCATTCTTGAGATACCATTCTCCAGGATAAAAACGGTGACAGAAAGAACATTCAGGTTATCTGCTGTTTTGCCCCGGCTTGGAGGCTTGCTTCTGCTTCTGAGAATTTTTGAAATTTTTGTTTCTTCCAAATCGATCCTTCCGATCATTGCGTGACTTCTCCTCCTTTCTTTGCAAGAAATCTCGTTCCATAGTTGTGGCGCTGGCTAGAGTATCCTCCATAGTCTTCGGCATACTAGAAAGGACCTTCGATCTCAAAGCAGGGTGAAGTCCCTCAATGAACTTCTGGGTCATATGGTACTCATCAGGACATAAGTGTGGAGCATACTTCAGTAAGCGATGAAAATTGTTGTTATATTCAGCAACATTCAGATCTCCCTGCTTCAGATTAATAAACTCTTGCTCCTTGATCAACTGCAAGTGCATCGGAATATAGTGCTCGCGGAAGAGTTTAACAAACTCATCCCACAGAATAATCTCTCCTTTTTCAAATTTCCGCAACTGACAACTGGTCGACCAGTCCTTAGCAGGGCCTTTCAGCTGATGAGTAGCGAAAGAGACCTTGCTATGGTCCGGACATCTGATTGCATCAAATAATTTTTCTGTCTCCTCCAACCATCGGTCTACTACTTCCGCATCCACTATGCCGTCAAAGCTAGGCGGGTTCACCTTTAAAAATCTCTCAAAGGTAACATCATCACGGTGCTCCTCACGAAGACGCCTTTCTTTTTCAAGACGCCTCTCGCGACGTCTTTGATCCATGTCCTTGCTCTGGTGGTGATCAGCTTGATCACGAATCAGCTGGGAGAGCTCCTCGACCGTCTTCATTAATTTAGCATTCTGGGCTGCCAAATCCATGGAGCGACGACTCCGCTTACGGTTCGAGACGGTCAACATCTACGAATAGCGACGATCAATAGTCAGCTATTCCAATTATAATCTATAAATAGTATAAGTCATCCTAAAATTAGTTAATATTCCTCTAATCTTCTATTTAGCTCTGATACCACGTTGTCACGTCCCGGACCTCGAAACATGGGGAAAATTACGGAAGCATCCCAAAAACGATGAAATTTTTTTTCGAGTCCAGGAGCGAGACAAAATTCAATAATCCATAAATAAACAATCAGAGTGCCAAACATGATGGAAGAATAAAGGAACATAACCAATAAATAAAAGACTTATCAAGTCTGGACTACAAAAAAAAAGAACAAATAAGTCTATCAATAACTCCCGTACATTAATCTTAACGAACTAGGATAAAGCAATGAGTCGTTAATTTAGCTGAGCAGCCCAACCTCGTCCGTCGTTAAGCTGCAATGTTATAAATCAATATTAGTCAAAAGAATTTGACTAAGTATGCACCAATAAATTATGAGGCATACCATCATAACTATATACAATGAGTAAAAGAAATTACGATGACAATTCCATATAATAAGGACTATAAATCAATAAACAATGAACTATAAAAGACTTTTTCATGTATGCCCCTCATTATGGGATAACAATGACAATTCAATCAATTTCCTTGAATATCACAAAATTTGTGACCATAATATCAAAATCCATATCAAATATATATCAATCCCATTTGCCGACACCGGGCACCCCGAGCTTGGATAGAAGCCACCCCGTTCCCTTAAAACAAAATTTTTAAAACTAAAATAAATATCAATACGAGGCCTCTTATCTAAACCCCAATGCAATGGACATCAGTACTGAGTCAACCGTCGTAGCGGTAAATTGTTTGGAAGTAGTGTAGGATTACCCGCCCACAACGGTCAATTGGCGGAATTAACCGTCCGCGCGGCACCCGACCAGGTCAAAGCCTTTAATGGGCCAACAATAAACAATGTCTACTCCCTCACAATGATGATGTCAAAATCAACAATAATTTTCCAATAAAATATTTGAATAAAAAAATACATTTTAACCTATATATCAAAAGGCAATAATGTATTTATCTCTTTACATTTAACAACTAATCCATGAATAAGCATTATGGCTAAATATCAACTTGGCACCTAATTACATAAAATTATAACACAGAGATATAATCAAAAAGTTTAACGAGATATTATAAAAAAAACTCCATTGCAATAACTAATAAAATCGAATGTGGGGTATAAATGACAATGGTATGAAACATAAATTAATGTACATACCTTGATATGAAATCAATATAGATTGATTTGCACGATTTTCTGACCACGAAAATCAATCTTCACCTAAACAGAAGAAAACTACCTTAACACCATACTCTATCAAAACCACCTGTCTTTTTAATTGGTTCCCAATCATCCCATATGTCGTTGGTTAAATAACGACCATCTAAGTTTTATGACTATTATTATTCATGTTATCGGACGTCGTTTCGTGGATCAAAGGTTAGGAAAGTATAATATAATGCAAGTCTATTCACAGAATGATGTTTCATCTACAAATGTTAACCATTGAATCAAGAATCCGTTTATTGTCTAATAACGGATAACTTGGGTTAAATCATTAGAGAGTAATGCAGTTTCTCGTAAAATCACTAATCTGCCAAATAGTTTTCTAAAAAACAATTTTTTTTAGAAAATAGATAATCCATGTTTTTCTCATAAAAAAAATCTACGAACACATCAAATGCTCGTGTCATCCCAGAATGAAATATTCCACTCTTTATAAATTCTTGTGATATATATATATATATATATATTAGTTTTGATCCATCAAAAGTACAATAAAAAATTAAACTAAAAGTTCCGTATTTACCATATAGTAATATGTGATTTAGAGGATAAAATTTTAGCCTTATTAAAAAACTTCCTTTATCAACAACATGCAAAGTAAGTAGCTATGTGGTTTGATTTTTTATTTTCAATATTGAATATGTATATAAATTAATATTGAATCCGTGTATAACATGAAGCCAACTTTATACGAGTATGCTGAAAAAAAAGACTATCCATCCGGTAAAAAAATAATTAGGAAAAAAGAGTCAATGGTTTACCTTACCGCCAACGATCCCTATGACTCGATGCTGACTCATATCTGTTGCCCGACTTGAGATGTAACCAGACGCTGCAATACCCCACACAATATTTATTGTTTCGGCGAGAAATAGAAACCCAACGCTCGGGATGGGGATGAATGAGACTCACGACGAGGACCACCTCTTTTAAACAAACTCCTCACGATAATGTCACTCATGGAAAAAAAATTAAAGATCATATTAGATGACGTTAGGATCCACGGAAGTAGGGGGTTGTTAGGAGGAAAGATAATATTAATTAATTAATTAATTAATTAATTGCAAGGTTGTTTTGATATATTTGATTATCTTATAATATATATATATATATTGGTAAAAACCTGGTCAATTTTCAATGCTTGCCCCCCGTTTTTTAAAAAAATTGTTTAATTATGACGTTACACTTGGTGTGTCATCCAAATTATGAAAAGTCATTTGTGATACCTAAGTAACTATTGTTAGTGGTTGAGTTATCCATGCTCAAATAACTCATTTAATATATTACTTTATCAACAAGGTCGATCATGAATTTTGATTCAACGAGACTTGAAATCACTTATGAGCACGTAATCAATGAGAGAGAGATGACAAATCTAAGCTGCACATATGTGTCGAATATGAAACAATGTGAGAGCACATATGAGTGTGGCACCTAGCGGCAACAGCTTTCTGCAAGAAAGGTTTACCACGTGAAAATGACGGATCACTGTAGACTCAAAATGATGTAGAGAGATCACAATAAAATTCAACTCAAAGGAAAGATCATTAGGAGTCTCAATATCAATGTGAATTGGAATTTGTTACGTGTAAAGTCCTTAGAAAGAGTGACAATTGGATTGGGCAAACAAAGAGGTGAGTTAATGAGCTTCTTATAAAGATTGAGACTCATGGGAGGATGGAGAGTTTATACAAATTTTAATTGAGTGAACTATCTTCTTTGGTGGTTGACATGATCAACTTGTGCACCTCTTGTTACACATCCTTTCTTACCTTATTAGACATGTGTCCAGTAACACAACAACCATCCAGGATCTCTTTTTTTTCTGCTGCATATTTTCAACCCAAATCATGCCAATAATATCATTGTTAATAGTCTTTATGTTATATCTTGTTTTGGGTGCCACAGCTCTAATAGTTTCCTTTTCCCTGCGGACCATTCAGTGCATGGGAACGTGACAACGTGATGGCACATAATATGAAAGGAAAAAAAAGGACCAATCCTCTTTTCCTTTTTTGGATAAATTTATATGCCAATACCTTTATGCATGTAGAAATTACTTAGGAAAAAATGGGCTGCAATCAGAGGTCCCCTTCGTTATTTTTTTCACATTTTTTTTAAGATATCATCATATATATTCATCTATATATCCCTCCAATATGTCATTCAAATTTCGTCAGAAATAGAGACTCATATGCCTTCCATCTAGAACAAAAAATTTTAATAGGCTAAATATTGTTGTAATCGACCTGTTCTACATGGAGGGCATAGGATTTTCCGTTTCTGACAAAATTCGAAAAACATATTAGAAGGATATATAATATATATACATATATATATATATGAATATACATAGTGATATTTTTTTCGAAAAAATAAAAAAATACGGAAAATGAGGTAGAGACAACCTCATCAAACACAAATACTTATCCGTGTCCCGATTTTCAGTAGCCATCTTCGCAAAATTGGAAGACATGATAACTTGGATTGATGCGTTTTACAATATGAACTATAGGACATACATGTCGTTACTTTTTAAGCTATGGAAATATCTGAATCTGAAACATTCCCCATATTTATTTTATACAAATTTTTTAACATATATATATCTATGTCTGTTTTGAATTTGATACAGATATGGATACCATTTTGATATACACAAATATACGTATCTGTAGATCTATTCTCATATATAAATGTCATTGCATATTTATATTAAATTATATGTAACATAATTTTGCACCTTCTTTCATCTTTTTGATAAAAATGTTATTAGATATATTTATTTAGTATATTTTTGTATCAAGTTTCATCCAATACATGTATTTAAACTAATTTGTGGAGTAATATTCACATACTATGGGTATATATCAATTTTACAACTATTTCCAATTTTTTAAGGATATGTTAAATATAATTTTCATATCCGTCTATATATGTATCTACACCCATATTTGTATTTGGAACAGATAAGAATATGATAATACATATATCAGTATCTGATCGTTTGCAATTCCTACATGTAACCCCACTTGATACTAGAAATGACTTGCTACTAATTTACACATACAACAAACTATATTTAAAGTACATTAATATGTGTTAGTGAAAACTCATAAATGCAAGAACATTCAACATGATTACTTAAAAGGGATTTTTACCCGGCAGACCCTGTAATCTTTTGCAATTACCGCTACGACCTTTGAAACATCCTAATTCCTCTCTCGACCTCATAAACTTGCTAACTCTTACCCCACAAACCCTGTAGTTAACCCCCATCCATTTGCCCGTTAAAAGTGACCGGATTCCGTTATATCTTTATTTTATATTAGGGATTTTTGCACTCATAACCCCCTCCCCTCCCAGCCCGTGCGCCTCCCCTGCTCGAAGCAATCCCTCACCGCCCCCGGCACCTGCTCGAGCCCCTCCCCGACGCCGCTGGAAGCCCCCAACACCGACGCCGCTGGAAGCCCCCTCCCCCGCCTCCGACGCCGCTGGAAGCCCCCGCACCTGCTCGAGCCCCTCCCCGATGCCGCTGGAAGCCCCCTCCCCCGACGCCGCTAGAAGCCCCCTCCCCCGCCCCCAACGCTGCTGGAAGTCCCCGCACCTACTCGAGCCCCTCCCCCGCCGCCCCGCTGCAACTGAAAACCCCCCTGCACCAGCTCGAGCCCCTCCCCGACGCCGTTGGAAGCCCTCGACGCCGCTGGAAGCCCCCTCCTCCGCTGGAAGCCCCTGCACCTGCTCGAGCCCTTCCTCCGCCGCCCCGCCGCAACTGGAAGCCCCGCCACACCTGCTCGAAGCCCCGACCTTGCCTCCCATGTGACTCCCCTACCCCCCGCCGCCCCCGCCCCCGTCGCCACTGGAAGCCCCCCCCCCTCCCACAACCGCCCGAAGCCCTGCTTCCTCCTCTTATTCCTCCATTCTTCTTCTTCGCAGCGTTAATAGGATCACATCTATGATGATGGATGTTCTGTTCTATAGCAGGGCAGTGGAAGAGCATTGATCTTTAGTTTGTTTGATGCGTGTGAGAGTGTCCACTGAAACAATGTTGCTGTTTGTGTTTGATTGATGCTATAAAACTGTGTAAAGCAGCATTGCTTTGCTTTGCTTTGCTCTCTTTAAAGAAGCGTGCATCAAAATTTTGCATCAAAGAAGAAGAAGAATGGAGGAATAAGAGGAGGAAGAAGGAGAAGGGGAGAAGGAAGATCCACCGTCAAATTCTCCTCTGGTTAGATTAACTCAAGACTAACTCAAGTAATTAACTCAAATAAAGTTAAAACTGACGGTAGGGTCTGTGGGGTAAGACGGAGCAAGTTTACAGGGTCGAAGGAGGAAATACGTTATTTCAAAGGTCGTAGCGGTAATTGCAAAAGATTACAGGGTCTGCCGGGTAAAAATCCCTACTTAAAAACTGTAAATTACAAAAAAAAAGGATCTATGCATCAATTTTCAACTAAGGATATTATTTTCCAATATACCAAAGAAGATCATGAACTTTCAATTTTAAGATTTAATGTTGACGTAAAAGGATTGTGAAAGATTATGGAGGCTCACAATTGAAACAAAAAATAACATCATGTCTCTGTTACATTTGAAAAACAAGGCCTTTAATTGAAAATGGATGCATAGTTGAGGTTTTTCGAAAAGGGATATTTACATCCATAGCCCTAAGTACTTTTGTAATTACAATCATAACCTCGTGTTATCGTGAATTACACCTAGAACCCAGAATAGTACTTAACTCTTACACCAATAACCCCGTGTTAACTTCCATCTAATTTACGTTAACAATGACAGTATCCATCAAATATTTTACATTTATACACTTTAAGTTCTCATTATTTACGAAGGAGACCACTCCCCTTCCTCCTCTATCCAGCCAACCCCAAGCCATCACAACCCCACCCAGCAAGCTCTCGTTGAAGCCCACCCTACCCCTGCCTGGAAGCTCCCCCCTATAAGTGGGCATGCAGTACCCCATCACCCGGAAAACATCCTATCCCTGTATTGGAAGAACTTCCAGAGGAACAGCCCAACCATTATGGCAACCCACAGCCCCAGAACCCACAACCTCCTCTAGTTGTCTTCAAAGTAGCAGCGTGCCCTGTTTTCGAGCTTCACAATGAGGCTTCTTTTCCGCATGCCATGTAGGTGTATGATCTCGAGAAGCTCAAGGCTTGGTTGTAGCTCATGTAAGTGTCCTTCTGTAGGAGTATGATCTCAAGCTGCCACAGCTGCAACGTGAGATTATCGTAGATGTTTGGATACGAATATGCATCGATGCTTTGGCAATAGAGCAATGACCTATCGTTTACATGTTATCCTTCAGATATTATTCATGATAAAGGGGAGGGGGAGACGATCAGTAGGGGTGGTGCGACCTGGACGAGGAAGAAGGGGGGACGAGCTGGAGGAGGAGGAAGGGGATGGGAAAGCAGTCGACGAGGGTAGCGCAACCTGGAGGAGGAAGAAGGGGAGGGGGCGAGGTGGAGGAGGAAGAAGGGGAGGGAGAGGCGATCGACAAGGGTGGCGCAGCCTAGAGGAGGAAGAAGGGGAGGGGGAGGCGATCAATGAGGGGAGGTTATGGAAGGTGGAGGGCAGCATCCTAGAGGAGTGCGAAAGATGGCAACCTGGAGGAGGGCGGAGGGCAGCAGCCTAGAGGAGGAGGGCGAAAGGCAGCAACCTGGAGGAGGAGGGCGGAGGCGAAGCAGCGGGAGGGAGGGAGGGGGAGGGCATTGGGCATTGGAGAAGGAATGGGAAGGGGGTTAGGGTTTTTTATTTTTTATTTTTTGAATTTTTTTAATAGTTGTTAGATAGGTCATGGGATAGATTAACCCAAAGATATGGTTGGGTTAACGGGAAAACTAACGGAGAGTTATGGGTGTGAGACAATGACTATCTGAGATTTCGCGTGTGATTCATAAATACACAAGGTTATGATTGTAATTACAAAATTACTCAAGGTTGTAGGTGTAAATATAACTTTTTAAATTTACCAAATTAAATAAAATGTCAAGTGTTTGACAGTGAGTAAGTTGAAAATTCAAGGAAGCTAAATTATGATTTTGTGTAAATGTCACACGTATGTTGCATAATGAATACTGCAAAATATCCAAACTGATCGAACGTCAGCTAATGTTTATTGTATCATTCAACTTCACTCCTAGTTGATGTCACGAATACCCCTAGATCACTTGTAAAAAAATGGTATGCATATGGTTGTTGAGATATAAAAAAAATGGAATCCTCACCCCATGTTTAGGGTCCCATCAAATACTTTACCAATTCTTTAGCACTCTAAAAAATTCGATCGGTCGCTCTCGTGCCATGTTGGATGTCTCTTCATATATTGTGTTCTGCATCAAAACGGTGTGCCCTCGGGAGTAATATCAGACAGCCAAGTTGGAATAATTAGAAGAAATGGGTGATATTTGTGTGGTCAGAAAAGAGCAATGACTTGGATCAGACATGGACCATAAATCGGCATGGCCGCACCTGCCATACACCAACCCACGTTTTATTCCGTCCCCCAATTGAGATTGCTCACAAGTTTTTACAGAGCACGGCCATTTCCTGGCACTATTAAACTGTCAGAAAGTTAATCGAGGTTAAGTTCCATTTCTAAAGGTCAGTAGTCAGTAACTTGCACCTTTACTGGTAAACAGACATGCAGAATCTGTCACATTTTCATCTGAAAACCTACCTTCATCTGTCCCCATTGCTGGATGCGAGAAATGGATTTAAACTCTTCTGTAACCCTACCATGCAATGCAAGAGCAATCACGATAAACCAGCTACAAGGGATTGACTCAAAATGAACTACTCTATCTACAGTACTTGTTCTTTGCTTATCGCTCAAATATCCACAAATATTTGCGTCAGCATTCATATATCTAATTCATATCTAAATATAAGCTAATTTATGGAGTTTCTAATACTATTCATCTGCGATCAATCAAATATCAATTTTACATTCCATATGCACAGCCGTGCAAATAAGGATATGCTACCACCTATACCCATACCTGTAGGCTGTAGCCCACCGTTTGCATCTCTTACGCTTGACCCATTTCTTCATATCCTCCCCCCTTCATCTACCGTCAAAGAATCGTTTGTCTTCCATCAGAAGTTCTACCTAAATATCAGAACTCATCTACCACCACAAACATTCAACACCATCCACATGATGGGCACAGAAAACACAAACCATGATCAAAGAAAAATACGCCAACACCTCTAACAAAGAATATACAATAGTTTCTTTTTTTTCCTTGCCAAATTATAACATGCATTTATTCTAATAATACCCTACAAGAGCATCTTGACAAGAGAGAGGGGAGAGATCCATTAATCCCCCCTCTTAAGTAGAGAGCTATTAATAGGTAAACCCTAAACCCCTAACACTATGTACAAAAAAACCCCATCACCTTACCTCCCCCTCCTCCTTCCACCTCAAATGAGAGCAAACAACCTCAATAAAAAGGCCCAGTCCCTCCACCGTCACTCTCCTCGTGCTTAGTTTGCCTCAACCCCATTGATAGTCTCATTCTTTCCCTCCATACCCTCCTATCTATTACAGAATACTGTTTTAAACAAACTAGAAAGGGCACACCAAACAAGAAGGAAGCAGCAAGCAACAGAATACCACATACGTAGAGCGACTGACGTTTCCCAATTTCTCTATCAAAACTGGCAAGATGTACCAAGCCTCTGGCGCTGGCGCTGTCCAGCAGCGGCACATTTCCGATCGCGGAACGCAGCTGGCAGAAGCTCGCGGAGTTTCTCGAGGAAGGAAGCCCATTCATCATCCTCCATATCCGTGATCTTCACAAAGCTGGCACTGACCGGGAGTTGCTCGTTCGCACTACGCCTTGTTGCACCTTGCATTCCACCGCTGCCCAAGTTGCTCTTGTTGGTCATGGAGGTTTCGGATTTTGGGCGATTGGCAAGCACATTTGAGCCCTTTGAAGAGAGGTTCACGCCGTTGAGTGACATGGACAACCTCGACATGGTCGGTGGAGGGGCATGGGCATATACAGGATGGCCAAGAGAAAGGGTGGAGCTCATGTCATCTTCAGCTTCGTCTTCCTCTTCATCCAGGCTCGCAAGCTTTGAGAACGGGTTCCTTCCTCCTTTCAGACCATGCTGGTAAGTTGGTGACAACTTCCGCATAGCAAAATCATCATCCTCGCAGTCTATATCAAACTGAAAGTCATCATCCTCCAGAGTCTCCGTCTCTGAAGAAGACTTGCCATCTCTTTCTTCCCTAACCAGACGCCTTGCCTCAATGCAAACAATCTCCAACTCGCTCGGCTCTTCCTCCACGCCCCTAAATTCCCTACTCATCATCTCTCCAATTTCCCCAAGGCACAGACCAAAATCAGCTGCTTCTTTGAGGAAGATGGTGCAGAGAACTAATACCTTAAGGCATGCCTCCCTAATCATCGGCAACTCCATTCTAAGCATGTCACAGTCCTTCATCGGATCGAGCTTAGCTATGTACTCGAGCTCATCCTCGGAGAATGGGATCGATGCCTGTGGCCAGTGGATCCATTCGAAGTAAGGGTCCTCTAAGGTCTCAGGAAGACAAAGGCCATGATCAATGGGTATGAGCTCCATTGAGCCACCAAATTTCCCCACTCCACCGTCAACCTTCCTGACCAAAAGATTCCCAGCATGCCTGTCAGTGTTGAAGATCCGGATGTCAAGAATGCCAATGCGATGCACAGCAGCCACCGGGAAGCTCGAAGTACCATGATCACTAGCATCAAAGTCATGACGAATAAATTGCTGAAATGAGGCAATCTTGCTAAACATCCTCGGCTTCCTGTCATAGCTCTTGTTGCTGCAGGCACTGACCTCATTAACATGGAAGATCGGATGAGTAATCTTGACAAGGACAGTGGGTGGGACATTCGCGAAATGGTCATAATCAAGAAGGTAAGCTGCGACTTCTCTAAATCCAGTCTCACCAACCCTTACAGACCGCTTCAACCCTGGCTGACCAAGAGCCTTTCCGACAAATCCTTTCGGATTGTTGGGGGCAAATGGCTCCTCATCCGTTGGCTTAACAATCACGATGCTCTCCCCATGGATGTTCCTGAAATAGTATGCTCCACCGAGACCACTATGGACTGGAATAGGTTCAACTCCAGCACTGATAGCGTTCACCACCTCCTTCACAAGTTGCCTTGTGCCACCAAACCGGCTTGAACAGCCTACAATCTCAACCGGCCCACTTCTATCCCTGTGATGAAGATCTTTGGCTGTCGGGGAAAGGCATGGAGTAGACGAGCTTCTGTGCATAAAGTTCCTTCTAAGAAGCAACGGTGAATCATTCCGTACGGCACTCAGATCATTCTTCAGCACAACATCACCAAACGTCAGCGAGCTTTCATCAGTAGGCACATTAAGTGCCAACTGGAGACGTCTCTTCACAGTATGTACATTATCGCTCCGATCCAAATCCATGCCCAGCACACAACCAGTGTCAGTCTGCACAAAAACCCGTCTCCTCCCGACCGGTTTTCCGTCAGTTCTGTTCCCGTGGAATTCATTACGAAAAGTGCGATTCGCAACAGCGATAGCCATCTGGGTCTGTACAGGGCTATCGAGCTTACGAGACATAGACCGCGCAGGTCAGGCCGCCGAGGCTGGAGAGAGCAGGAAGGGGGAGAGGGTTTTCTTCCTCTTCTTCTTCCCCCTCGTCCGCACTCCGAACTCAGAGGCCAAAAACACTGCGAAAGGAATACGTGAACAAACGATCATGAATCAGTTGCAGATCCCGAGTTCCAACTCCAACAAACAAAGACATGGGAGCCCAGAGATATCGGTCATGGCGAAAGAGAGCAATCCTAACAGAGAGATCTTCCTGCGTCAACAAAACCAACGAGTGAAACTCTAATAACTGAAATCCCAGATCTCAAACCTCTCCAAAATTATTATTACGCTCCAGCGAAATTAATTATGATACCCGGAAAAGAGGAAGCAATACTCAGATGGAATAAGAGATCAACACTCACTACAAAAATTTACAATCCATGTCAACAATAAGCTACTTATGAAGCATAACCTACCAAGGATCAAATAAGCGAAATCAAAATGGAAAGGATATCACAACAACAGTGAAAGCCAACCAAACAGAGGCAAGTATATAATGTGATAACAAGATTCCAACAAAAAATAATCCGAAATGCGCTCTTTGCACAATCAGTATAGTAAAATAAGCAGAGTAAGCATCTAATTTATCTAAAAAATATCATCCAATTAAAGAAAAACACCATTTTTCCTATTGGAGATTAAAGCAAAACCACTCCTTTCTGCACAAATAACAATCCAGATCCATCCAGATCCGAAGCCCAACGACGTCCAAACCGAACCTCCAAAGCACCTACGACTCTAAACACCCAAACACAAAAAAGGAAACGCCTTCCCACACAATCACCACTCAAAACACAATTTCCGATCTCGAAATGCACCGCCATGCCAAAATATCCACCAAAACGCGAGTTTCTGGCGCGAAAAACCCTAGATCAGGCACGGAGTATAAAGCGAGGATCTTGGGATAGGGATCAGACTCACCGAGAAGAGAGGGAAGCGATTAGGGATCTGAGAGGAGCAGAGTGGAGTATTTGTTCATGTCGCTGGGGCTCTCCCGTCAGAGACGCCCCCAATCTCCAGTTCTATCTCGCTATCTCTCTCCTGCCTCCCTATCTATCTCTCTCCTTTCGCTCATGCTCTGGTCCTCTCTCCTCCCACACATATCTTATACCTTTTTAACCTGTGGAGATCCCCCCACTGGTTATAAGCTAACCATGGTTATCCGGATACCGGATCCAGTCCTCTCATCCGGTTCCGATTACTTGTCGATTTGTCCCCAAAATTGGTTGACAGATTAACCGTGGTTATTATGTCGCTTGATTTTGATCGCTTTTAATTATTTCTCGTAACGATTTCCCTTTTTATTTTTGCAATACTCCAATCAAATTATAGATACGAGGAATTATTGATGTCAATACCGGTCGATTGGATCCGCGATTCCGAGGGTGGACGGGACGCCTTCTTTGTTGCGCAGCGGTTAAGATAGGGGGGATGGGACCCGGTTTTCCCGGGAAAATTGTGGATTCGACACCCTGGAGTTTTGGGAATAGAATGTACGTCCCTTGGAAGGATCTAGAAAGGGAGCCTGCACCGTTTGACGAGTAAGGGTTACGCTGATGGCATAGATGGCCGTCCGATCGTGGGTCTTGACGGACGGCTGCGTGTATAGTGGCGATTGGGAGGGAGGACGTGGACGGGTAAGATTGGCCTGTCGGACGGCGCTTTTCCACGGGAATATGCCGTAAGCCTTAAATTGTGAGGGAAATACGGAAAAAGTGCGAGATTTGCATGGATGGGATCCGAATTTCAGGAAAGTTGGAAGATATAGGACCTGATTGAAATAGTTAGAACTACTTGTTAGGGTCAAATTTCCTATTTTTGGTGTATGTTTTCCGGTACTAAGTTGTACTCCCATTTTTATCTCTGACCCAATCCTCGTGTTCCCTACAAATCGATTGGATTGGGAACATCGAAACCATTTTATTTGGATCTTTTAGCGACAAATTAAGCTCTTTTTTAAGATGGCACTCATCCTCCAATCCAATGGTTGAAAGGGCGGTGACGATAGTCAGAATCATTTCCTTTTTTCTTGTCATTTGCTGATTCTGTTCTAAATTTTCATTCAAATCCAAATTTTCATCCAAACTCGATTGATGGGGTGGAGTCCTTGCGGCCTGTATTTTTAGGATCTATTTACTGCGTAACATATTATATATATTTGAGGATAAGATATGGGCTATTAAGAGAGTCTAGGGGGGGCACTACTTCCTGGGGTTTTATGTATCCTATATTCTAGTTTTCTACATAATGAGATTTTTTCTTGTGGTTTTTTTTCACTACACCAATGGTGTTTTTTGCATAAAATCGTTGTCTTCTTCATGTTTGAGAGTATGACAACGATTTATATAGTTGACAACTTTTGATTTGTATTGAATCCTCCGCAACAAATCATTTTTTATCCGATCTAGCACCCGCGATAATGTCAAAGTTCGATCGGAGCATCAATTTTGGCATGAGAAAGGTCAAGATGGAGTCAATCCTCATTCAAAAAGGCGTCATAAAGGCACTGCAGGATTAGAGATGTTGATGGCATTGACTCAAGATGAGATGGAAAATGTAGATGCAAATGTTAGGACAGGCATACAGCTTTGTCTATCGAACAATGTTCTTCACGAATTCATGAAGGAGATCTCTCTAGCGACTATATGATTGAAGCTTAAACGCATATATATATGACGAAGACCATTGCCAATCGTTTGCATCTCAAGCAAAAGCCTTGTTATGCTTTATATAATCGAAGATACATTTATTAAATCTTATATATTTGTCTTCAATTGTATCATCTCTGAGTTGAAAAATATGAAAGAAAATATTGAAGATGAACATCAGGCGTTGTTGATGTCACGTTCATTACCACCCTTGTATAAAAACTTTAAAGAGCTTTTGATCACAGGATGGATGAAATTGTGTTCGATAATGTGAAATAGTCCCTTCTCTTGAAGGAGTTGTTGGATCATGAGCTAACAGGCTATTCATCAAGCAATGTAAAGATTGAGGTGCTTCACGTCAAGGGAAAATACATTAAATGACAGAAGTTTGAGAAGTCACTTGATGAATTGAAAAAAGGACAGAGCAAGTTTGTCGACTGCAAGAAGAAATGGTGTGATGGATGAGTACTAGAAACTCCAAACAAGGAGAAAGAGCGCGTGCAATATGGGAAAAAGATTCGGCAACATAAGCAAGGGTTTTTTCCTTACAAGGATTTTGGGTCAGTATGTACTTATTACATACTTACATCCTTGATTTCTTTTCTCTTTATTCTTTTATTTTGGAAAATATGTGCTAATTATGGAATATTAACAATGGTATGTACAGTAGTAATTTATTGTATTTACACTTATTTATAGATATTTTTTCTAAAAGATGAAACTAAAATAAAAGAATAAAGAATCAGAATCATAGATTCATCAATCATCTAAAAATCACAAAAAATATTGCATCTAATTATTCCTTGTGTCACCTCACAACATTATTTTCCTGCATTAAAAATCATCTTAAAAATTCAAGCATCATATTTCTTTTCACAATTTATTACATCTTCTTAATTAAAAACCCATAAAAAGTGAAAAATATATTTCTAAGAAAATATAACTTCTGGATCATCTCGAAATTAACCAAAGGAGATAGTTGCCTCCCTGAGTTTGACCTTGCACTTCCCAAGTAAAAAAAGTTATAGTGACCACTCACTTTTAATTGAATAATTAATTAAGTTATCTTTTCGATAGATCCAAATTTTCCTAACTGCAATGAAATTTAATGTTAATTCCACATAATTAACAAGGGTAATTTTTGGATTCTTCAAGGATCTTGTCAATCCACAAGGCGGATCAACAGTCGTCGAAGCGACCGCTCACAAGACTCAAACTAATTCAACAATTAACCTACAATCAATGATCACGCAATTCAAAATAAAATGTGGAGTTAAAAATTATTATAAGTTTACAAAATGTGTGTATAGGTACAAGTACGTAGAGTGTCGAACATAAGAGACAAGTTGGTGTAGCAAGTATATTATTTATAAATAAATAAATAATATATATATTTTGTACAACATTTACTAAAAGAATAAATGAATAAATATGTGGGTTTTAAATAGAATAAAATAAAATAATTTTTTGTGTCTATTTATATTTTTTTAGAATTTTTAATTTTTAATTTCTTTTTTTAATTTTCTAATTTTTAGTTTCCTTTTCTTGTTAATATAAAATAATCTTATATATAACTATATATATAGTATAAGATAATATAATTATAAATACAACTAAAAATAACAAAAAAACTGAATGAAATATTTTTATGCTTTATTTATATTTTTTTTTCAATTTTTGGAGATTTTTTTAGGATTTTTTTGTTCATTTTTAGGTATTTTAAATAGTAGAAAACAATGACTAAATATGTTGAATTGTTTTGGAATTTAAAAATAGTAAAAAGCTTCAAAATTTTCCAAAGCTATTTTTAGTTAACATTATATAATAAAAATAAAATTCATAGATAGAAATAAATATTTTTAGATTTTTAACAGATTATTTATAATTTTTAAGGATTTTGGACCTTTTTAATTTTTAGTGATTTTCTTTTCCTATTTTTATTTATTTTTGTTCTAGAGATGCACAATATAATAGTAAACAAATACTAATTTTTTCAAATTTTCAAATATTGTTTTATAATTTTTCCAATTTTAAATTAAATAAAAATACAATGTGCTCTTTGATTTTTAATAAATTAGAAAAATGTCTAAAATGCAAAATAAGATTATATTGTGAAATATCAAGCTAGCATGCACATTACCCTATTTTTTATGATTTTAAAGCATGGATGATATTTTTAGATTATAAAAAACAAACACAAAAATGCCTTGAATAAGCAGGGGTATATTAGTAATTAACATAACAGTAAGGGGTTACAATGTAAAATACCCAAAAGTTTTCAACTAATATTCCAATTTAAATATAAATGCTAATTACAAAAACTACAAGTATTATAGTGCAAAATGCCTAGCTCACGTGGGACGACACGTGAGTTGAGCTAGACTAGACCCAAATGCAATTTCTAGAGACCTAAGGGTTCACATGCAAATATAACACAATATATAAAACATATTAAATAAATTATAGGACCAAATAAAAATGATACAAAAATCGAGGGGAGATCTACAATTTACCCCTCAAAGGCATGGATCGTGTGGTCGAAAGTGCCTCACTTATACACGTGGTCGGTCCGTATGCGTTGATGATTCTTCTCAGTGGACGCTTGTGATTAGATCCCCCAATGGGATCCAATGGTCGAGCTTTGGCTGATCTGACGACAGGTGCTTGATTTGGAGATCTGGTACGATCGGACGACTCAGGCGAGTCTAGGAAGAATTAGGAAGAACTAGTATACAAGCAAGCTTTGATCTGACTTAACTCCCTCCTCGGGCTCCCAATTCGTTGCTGAGGTGTTCAAGAGATTGCTGTAAATGTTCCCAACCGGTGGAGCCTTCAAATATGTCTAGGGCTCATCGGAGGAGCCTTGAAGGTCAATGAATCTTAGAGGTATATTCTTTAGTCAAATACCCTTAGATGGGGTCTTCAGGTCCTGCAAAGATACACAAAAGCACAATAAAGAAAGGGCGAAGTTACCTGGCTTGTTTTTGGTGGAAATCAGTGTGAAATGGGGTGGGGCGACGGGGTCCAGTGAGCGGCAAAGGAAGGACCTCGATCCTTCGATCCAAGGAGGAGCGAAGGGAGATGGATGGTCAGGGAGACAGAGAAGGTGATAGGAAAGAGGATGGAGGTGAATGGGACAATGGAACATGTTGGAGAACGACGAAAACAGTGGCCGGAGTGGAGCTCTAACGAACTACGGGGGATTGATTCTACGCTAAAGATACACATTAAAACCTAAGCTAAAGGCACAAAACAAAAACTACAATTAAAATCTACCTAAAAATGATAGAAAATTACTTCGAGTGACCAATGGCCACGAGATGGAACCTCACGGCGGAGCACCGCCGAATATGGCTGGGAACCACCCTCTCAACACCTCTCCATGCCGCAAAAAGGTCAGGTGAGCTTGTTGTCATCGAGCTCTAGCCACGGGGCACCATTTGATAGGAAGAAGCGGAGCAAAAGTGGAACCAAAAATGAGAGGAAGAGGCGGAGGTGGTTTTGTAAAGCAAAGAATGGGGAGAGAAGATCGAGGTGAACGACTCGATTCAGTGATGTAAAGCTCGAGGAAATGCATATGCGCAAAAGAGCTTGGATCGAGAAAGAAAGTCAATGAAGGAATCTATCCAAAAAATGAATGAATCAAGCGGTTAAAATCGAGGAAGTAAGAGGTGTAAGGGTTCTAACATGCCTATGACTAGGGTCAGAAGAGTTGGCCCCATGTCAACATGGGACATGTGATGAGTACCCATTCATCACTCTTTATTCTTCTATTTTAGCTACAAAAACCTTTGCAAATACATGTAGATATGTGTAAATACAAATAATTACCAAAAGCATGCATTGTGTAAAAACCTATAATTAGCATGTTTTTGTGCAAAAATAAAAAGAATAAAGAGCAAAAAGAAAAAGAGGGAAATATTTAGAATAAATATTGAGCAACCTAACCCAAGGGAGGGCTCAGCATGGGCCTGACCGCATAAAAGCCAAAGTAGAGGGAGATAGGAGCTCATGTGTATATACTTCTGTAAATACATAAAATTATATTTTCCTCACCCAAAAATATGCTTGTACATATTGTGTGTATATTTTATTAAAAACAAAATAAAAATTTAAAAATCAAAAAATTCAAAAATGCCCTTTCACCATGTGTAGACCATCATCCTTTATTTATTTAACCCTATAAATAAATAAAATTATTTTCTAAAACTTTTTGTAAATATTCTATGTTACATATGGTAAATACATAAAATAACAAGAAACAAAACAAAAATCAAATAAAAATTACAAAATTAAAAATACAAAAATACATTGTATAAATACCATGTATATAAATGTATACAATTATTTATTTCACCCTTGTGTATAAATAATTAAAATAAAATAAAAATACCATTTTATTCCATATTTTATGATGTAAATAAATAAAATACAAAATGAGCATAAAAATACATAAAAATAACAAATAAAAAAATCAAAAATTAAAATCTATGTAGTGTACATATACCTATATATATAGCTACCCTATTTTTATTTCCAAAAATTAATTAAAAATCACCAAAAAATAGAAAAAAATAAAAGAAAAATATTTCATGTTTTGAGTTTTCTTTAATTCGGCCTATTTCTACCCTAAAATAAATAAACAAAAATCGAGTAAACGTGGCAGCTCCTGATTGGTCCACGGGGGATTGTTGACCCCGGTCAACTCCCCCGCGGACTCCTTCGTTTTCTAGAAGATGCGTGTCGCCCCGCCTTCGCCGATTTTTCCACGCATCCCCAGGCTGTCTCCCACGCGAACCCCGTGCCCGGATTCTTCGCCGATCATCCCTCATCCTCGCCCGATCTTTCGCCATGAAATCAACGCCTTCCATAGCTGTCTCCACTCAACCCTAATCGGCCCTGTCCCCATATATATCCCGACCTCCGCCGCCTCCGCGCCTCATCTTTGGACCTTCTCCTTCTTCCCAGTGACCTCCATAGGCACCGCGAGAGTGACAGCAAGCGTTTGCCCTTGTTGCAGCGAGGCGAGGAGGCGAATCCACTGATCCGGCGTTCTTCGCCGCCGCTGCTCCGCCACCAGCGTCGAGCATCGAGCCTCGGGCCGAGACGACCCTCGAGGCTACGACCAGGAGCACCCCCTGCTCTTCCCCAGTCTCTCCGACCACCCAGGTAGAACCCTTAGGCCGTAGGATAGCTTAGATTTTGATTTTTCAGTTACTGTTAGCGTAGCTCCGCCGCCTTCGCCAGGCACCTCCGACCACCCATCTTCCATTCCGACACCGCCATCATCTCCGCCAGACCTCTCCGCACCTTCTTCACCCCTCCACACAACCCAGATCGCACAGGATCTGGGAACCGAGCTCCTTCGCCGACCACCCTCGCCGGAGCTCGCCATTCCGACTCACACTTCACCTTCACGCCGCCTAACCGGGTCGAGGTACTTTGCCCTCGACCCGCGAGTCTTCTGGTTCGTTTTTCAGGTCGAAACGAGGGCGTCTGAGGCCCTTCGCCATCCAGCCAGGAGACCCAGCTCCGCCGGCCTTGCTCGAGCTCCTCGGAGCTCGGATTGCCCGTCGGAGACCACCGGCAGACGCGGGAGCCTTCCGCGATTCTTCTCCGACCTTCAGGAGGCTCACCGGAGGACCCTAGCGCACGCACGAGCCCGGCGAGTCTCGCCGGGGACCTGTTCTTCGAGGACCCTCCATCGCCGTCCGATCGTCCTCATCGCTCCAGATCAGATCTTGGTCGTCCGATCGAGGAGTAGCTTCCACCGTCCGATCCGAGGAGACACCATCTGGAGCGCCCACCCTCTGCAGCCGTTCGATCTACACGTGGCGCGCATCCAACGACTCCATTTAATAAAGGGTAATTTACCCTTAGGCCCTTCTCTTTGCTTTATTTCGTTTCAGTCCTGTAAGTTGTCGAGTCAGTTGTTTATTTTCTGGGATATTTGCATAGAGACCCTCGTGCTTATTTTTATTTGCATTTATACCCTTGCCAGTTGAGAGCCACGTGCTTCGTCACGTGTTATTTTGGGAATTTTGCATAATTAATCCTGTAGTTCTGGTTGTTATGAAATGAATAAAACTTTTTGAGTAATTGCATATATACCCCTGTGAATGTTTTATTTGCACATGTGCGTTTTATTTTGGGTTATTTGCAGATAAGCCCCTGGACTTTTGGTACTTGTTACCAATAAGCCCTCGGAACTTATTTTTATTACCATTTGGTCCCTGTGTGCCCCAGGCACGTGCTTGGCACGTGTTTTGCTGGGTATTTTGCACCAGGACCCCAGAACTTTTGGGTATTTGCACTTAGGTCCCTGTGCACAGTACCCCTCCTTTATTTTTGAATAAAATATCAAACGACCTCCAAATCCAATGAGATTTTGACACATGGCTCCTGCCATGGTGTAGGAATTTCTGTGATTTTTGAGGACATTTTTATTTTCATTTATTATTTTTAAAAATTCAAAAACCTCCTTTTTAGCTACTGTCTAGGTTTAAAAATCACAAAAAATTATAAAAACACCCCCAAAAATTCTAAAAAAATTAGATACTGTAGTTTGCTTGTTGTATGATTTTCTAGCCAATTTTGGCTATTTATCATCACTTAAAAACCCTAAAAATTGAAAAACCCCTAAAAACTCATAAAAATTATAATAAATAAATTAAAAATCCAAAAACAATAATTAGGGTACCTAAATTTTCCTTATTCTTTCTAGATTATAGGAAAATTACCTTCAGGGCTTTTTGAGATCCAAGAATATTTTATTTTTGGGTCTTAAGCCTGGCTGGACAGTACCCTCTGTTTTTCGCATTGTTTGATTTTTAGAAAATAAAATAAACATCAGAAAAATCTCAAAAATTCACCAAAAACATAAAAAATTATAAAACACATAAAAACATTTTTCTTCGAATTTTTGCTTGACTTTTAATGCTTTAAATAAATTGTTGAAGTCCATTATCTGTGTGCTTTCTTTAATGTTCTCATCATTTAAAAAATCTAAAAAAATATAAAAACAAATAAAAACCACTAAAAAAGTATTCTCTTGGATTTCTGACTACATCGTAGGCCGCAAGGCCAATCTGTGCTCCTTGTGTTCGACCCTGGGAGCTATACCAGGTTAATCCTATAGCTAGATCGCTCTATTTTGTGCTTGCTTGTTTTTATCTGATTTGAGTGATTGATTTCTTCTTGATTGACTTAGTCTACTTGATCGAGGTCGCAACGACCAGTTTTAGACCTTTTACCCCGATCGCTTAGGCGTGTCAACAACATGCCCTGATTGGGCCACGTCACCTGCAAAACGACAAGGAAGAAGTAAAAATTCGAAATAATTTGAAAATAAATAATAAAGAATTTATTTTTTGGTTACAACATAGTAATTATTTGTTAATTTATGTAGTATTTTATTATGATTTTTATTTATTTTTATGAGTTTATTTACTATAGGTTACTTTTTATAAGTATATTTATAGGTATATTTACCTATAAAATGTGTATTTTATTTTTATTTTATTTTTAGATTTTATTATTTTATACACATAATTTATAATTAATTTATTATTTTATACACATAATTTATATATAACTTATTTTGATATACACAAATATATTTTTGTTATATTTTTTGATGTAATACGTACACTTAAATAAATAAGGTTATTTATTATATAGGTATAAGTACAGGTAATTCATCTATGTGTTTTGTATATTATTTTATTTTAGTGTATTTATGGTTTTATTTTATTCTAATTACGTACATGTATTATAAAAATATTAACAAAATTACAAAAATATAAAATTATAAAAAAAAATATAAAGATTAAATAAAATGAATATTTTATTCAAGTATATTATAAAAAAGGGGTCCAAAACCTAACTTTTACATCTTAGCACCAAATCAAATGAAACCATTTCATTAAATAGCTAAAAAAAGTGATATATCATTAAAGTGATTTTGGTGCATTTGAGTTCATTTAGAGAAGATATGGGTCTGGGAAGTTTGGGTTTTTTGCTTTTTATTTTGAGTGTAGAATATACAATTTGCATTATTTTTATATGAAATAAATTTTATATTTTTTATATATATTTTTATCTATAATTTCATGTATAAAGTTTCTTCATTTGTGGTATAAATAATATAAAATAAAATGGGTCCCAAAATAAATTATTAAAGAATAAAAGAGGGTTTCTATTGTTGTTTTTTACCCTTATCTCCCCATACTTTATTTCTTGTTAACTCAATCATCATGATGCCTAGGTCTTGTGGTTTAGGGACATAAAATGCCTTTGGCATTTTTATTTTTTTTATTTTATTTTCTTTATTCTTTTAATTTGTCTTTAAATAATGTATGTTATACGATATTTATACAATAAATAATGAATGTTAATTCAGGACAAAAAATGTTATTTTCATGCATTTAGCTAAGGTTTAAAGGCCAAAATGAAAGAAGAAGGGTACGTTTGGTTGGGGGGTTACCCCCACTTTGGGTGGGTTACCCCCAAAACCCATATTCCCAACCCACTAGTGGGGCCCACTCTCTTTCCAACCAAAATATATATATTATACCATCATATCATCTAAAAATCATAAAATACTCAACTTCTACTCACTATTCCAAACTTCAATACAATCACATCACAACAATCACCTAATTTTTCAAATTTCAATACAATCATACCATAATAACTACCAACTTTTTTGAAATTCCAATACAATCACATCACACAAACCCTCCCAACCCTTAACCCACTAACCAAACACAAAAGCACAAAACCGGGTTATCCACCCCTGGATAACCCACGAACCAAACGCACCCTAAAGGTGATGAAATGGAGATTTATCATGCTCTGACGGTGAATTTGGGTCGCCTCCCATAGCCTCTCCTCCTCGCTGCTACTCAATTGAATCTCGTGTTGTCACTAAGAGGAAGAGGTAAACTAGAGCTATGGGGCTAAGAATGGACAAGGAGGGATCATGGTCAAAAAGATGAAGAAGATGGATGTTTTATAGAAGGAGAAATGGCGAAGTTCGAGGATCGATTGTATGCCATGGCGAGGGGGTTGGTGAGCAGGCATGGGTCAGCGTGGTTGTTGGATGTGCGAGGATCAAAGAAGTGGAGGGCCCGAGGCAAAAGAGGCGAGGGAGATGGCGTGAGAAATCAGAGAAAATAGGGACCCGTGAGATTCTGATAGTGGCGGCCCAACAGACAAGATAGTTGATTGAGGTCAACATTTGAACGCCTCTGGTTGGTCCACTAGACCAACCAGAAAATTCAAGGTCAAAATTCCATATAAAATGAATAAAAATTAATAAAAGATTTATTTTTTTGCTAAAAATGGAAAATGTTCTTAATTTTATATAATACTTAATGCATATTTTTATTTATTTATACAAGGCTATTTATTATAGGTTAATAATTGCATGTATAACTATAAGTAAATATACATGTATTTTATTTATTTTAATTTTAATTTAAATTTTGTATTTTATTATTATATACATGTATTTATATATTTATAATTTATTTAATTAAATATTTATGTATTTTATTCATTTTTCTGAATTTATATGCATACTTACTTAATTAATTAATTGCTTATTCCTTGTAGGTGTATATATAGGTATACTTCACCTATGTTTTGAAATACAATATTTATTTTATTTTATTATGGACATGTGTTTTATATAATATTTAAAAATTAATAGAAATAAAATAAAGTTAAAAATATAAATAATAAATATATTGAATATAATATACATGTATATTGCACAATGGGGCCCCAAAACCTAACTTTTGTAACTTAACTCCAATGATTTAAACCACCTTCATTAAATAGATTATTTAATTTTATAAACAATAAAGGTGAGTTTGGTCAATTTGGTACAATATGGAGAAGATACATGTCTTCAAAGTTTTCTTTGCGACTTTTTATTGTTTGAGTCTCGGGTACACCGTGCATTATTTTTCAATGAAATCAATTTTGTATTTTCTTTATTTTTACTTACATTGGGAAAAATAAATTAGGGGTTTTCTGTTATTTTCTATGTATTTTTGTATAGTTCTTCTGCGTATTCCCCCTATTTTATTCCTTATTGACCAAGTCATCATGATGATTGGGTCCCGGGATCTAGGGTCACTCAGTGTCTTTGACACTTCATTCTTTTTCTTTTCTTTCCTCTATTCTTTTATTTTGGAATTAAATACATTATATATAATATTTTGTACATTATTTTATATTATTTATAGAGTATTTATTTTTGATAATTAATGATATATACATGCATTTAACTAGGTATTTAAGGCCAAAATGAAAGAATAAAGATGATGAAGTGAGGATTCATGAAGTGCCCATGGCATCATCGATCAACAATATTAGAATAATGGTTCGTTTTAGAATTGATTTGGATTTTGACTTTTCTACTTGAAGCTTGACTTGATAGTAACAAGATTACTTTAATGTAGAAGTTCGAAAATACAATTTTTGGTCACTTTAAAGTACAATCGGTGATTTAAACAATAATTACAAAGCTTAAGACTCAAGGACAACATATAATATGAAATAAAAACTTCTGAAGAGCTTCTTCCAAGGTTTTGATCGTAGTATGAAAATCTTGCAAAACAATAAAAAGATGCAAGTAGATCTAATGTGTGTGTCAACTTTGCACCGAATTGAATAAAGTTTAACACTTATATGAGGCATATTTAAGTGGTATGCATGATGCAATAAGATATTCGTATATTAGCATAATAAGTATTAACCGAGAATTTAAATATTTTGACTTATTTCTTAATGTTATAAAAGAGACGTATGTGCATCTATCATGTGAGTTAAAGTTTAAATAACTAAATTTTAAAAATAGTAAATTAACACACAACATTTACGAGAACAAAATTATTACGATGATAAGTATTACCTAGGAATTTACATGTTTTGACTAATTTCCAGATGTTGTTAAAAGGGACGTGTGTACATATCATGCGACTTAAAGTGTGAATAAATAAATTTTAAAATTATTAAATTAATATACAGTATTTACAGGAACAAAAAATAATACAAGAATGAATATTGGATAACGAACGAACATTCCTTACGAGTGGGTCAAATGTTATATGAAATTATGAAAAGTCAACACTTACATGCATATCAAGCGTCGTATCATGCGTGAGTTGTTTTTGACGATTCTAAATATATTAGAATCACCTTACCTATTAACTATATTGTAATGTGAATTATCTTCACATTAATTATAAATTTTATGTGATAGATTATCACAAGTCTTTTAAACTCCATTGATAAGTAATGTTGAATTAAGTAGAAAAAAGTTCCTTAAAGATGAAAAATTATCGTATAACTATAAGAAAGGTTGCAATTCACTTTGATTTACATTTCTTGTTCATTAAATCAATAATAGTAAGACAGGTCCTGACGAGGTATCTTAAATTGTCACGGTATTTTAAGATTCAAGAATGGTTGTTCATACGCTTTGCATTTATTTATGGTTATCATCATTTTGAGTTAGATATGCTCGTGAGGGGAAATGGTGGTTTGTGAGAAACGGTTGTGAGATATAGTATGAATATCATCATTTGAACATCTTATGACAACTTATGTAAATATCATCCGAATATCATGCAACATCTAATCTTAGACTTCACCCTCACAACCCACCTCCACATGTATCACCCCATCACAGCAGACCACCTACCTTCATAGTCGCCGCCACTCATTCACAACCACCATCACAACCTACCTCCACCCGTATCTGACTTCAGGACAGACAGTGACGGAGACAAGGGGGGGCGGGAGGGGGCTTGGCCCCCCTGTCTCCCAACAATTCTTATTATATGTATTATATAATAGTAATAAAGCATGACAAATACAATAGTTAAATACAAATACTAATAAGTTGTATAAAATGGCCCCCCATTCCTCATTTATAAGTTGTATATAATTCTTCCATCCTTATTTCTCAATAAAAAATCAATAATATTATATGAATACGATAATTTTATTATTAACATTTGTATGTTTTACATGAACTACATGATATACATAAGTACAAGAACGAAATAGGTATGTAGAGATTTTTTATATTTGGAATTAGAAAGAATGTGATATCCATTGTTATATCAATACCATTGCTCCATATAGTGACGCTTACTGTCATGATTTTAATATCGACGATTAGTTAAGATTCTGAAATATGACGAATAAACGATACTATATTGACATTCGTTAATGATATAATAGTAGATATGACATTCGTCTCTAATTTTTACATAAAAACAATTTTGTAACAAATAATACTCATAGTTATATATTTTAACAATGAATGAAATATTGATAGATTAAAAAAACATCCATATATGCACATTTTAGTACCGTGGATCATTCCCTTTATTAAAGATGTATAATTAACTATTAGCATTTACATGATGTACGCATGCCGACCTTTATATCTTTTTATGAACTTTCATTTTGAACCAAAACAAACCCATTAAAAATTTCAGATTATTAAAATAATCATCAATTAAAGAGTAATTACATTATGCAAAATATACCAACAGTATGCAAAAGATACCAAAATAAAGATATAAATGATTAGTTATGGGAAAGCATATAAGTGTCATCACATCCAAATTTATTTTAATACATGAGTATGGATGTCAATATAGATATCAACGAATATGAATAATGTATTATTGTATCTTGAAAATTGGGTATATATATAAAATAAATATGGATTGAATATGAATACAATCACAAATACTTTATAAATTAGCTTATATATATCCCTTTCCTCTCTCTCTCTCTCTATATATATGAATTGAACGACTTATTATGATACAAATATATATATATATATATATGAATTTAATGGGGCTGCCCAGCTGCCCCGCCCCCTATTTCGATATTTTTTTTATTTTTTTCGAAAAATATCGCCATGTATATTCATCTCTATATCCCTCCTATATGTCATTCAAATTTCGTCAGAAACGGAGACTCCTACAGCCTCCATTGAGATGATGTCGATTTAAAAAATCCTATTACCGTTAAAAAATGGTTGTCTGGATGGAGGCCGTAGGAGTCTCTGTTTCTGACGAAATTCGAATAACATATAAGAGTGATATATGGATGAATATACATGATGATATTTTTTGAAACAAATAAAAAAAACGTCAAAAATGACGCGAGGGCAGCCATGTTGGTTGCCCCAAGGGGGCAGCCCCATTAACCTCTCTCTCTCTATATATATATCATAAGAATTATACCAAATATAAAGAAAAAGTTAAAAGTTTTATTATATGTAATCTAAAATAAATATACGGCTATATATTAAAAAACAAATAAAAATATAGACAAAAATGTACGTGGACACCAAAGTGATATTTATATATCTATTCGTTTTAATACAGATACATATACACCTGCCAAAATATATTATAAGGAATGGGTACATACATATATATATCCCTTTATATCCCTACATTAAGTCTGATATAATTTTACTTTTTTAAAATATTAGATTCAATGGTACTACTTAACATTGTGTTAATAAAAGTTTTTGTGATTTGAAGAATTTTGTAAGGACCTTTTTGTCCATACAATGTTTGTTTGGATATTTATGTGAAATCATAAGTTTATATGGGTATCTTTGTAAAAAATTCTTGTAAATAAATATAAAAAATTAAAACGATAAATAATAAAAAAGATAAACTTTATATATATAATGTATCTACATGTATGTGTATGTGTATGTGTATGTGTATGTGTGTGTGGTCTCAATAACTTGGCCCCCCCCAAGTAAAAATTTCTGGCTTCGTCCCTGACGACAGATCACCTCCCATCTTATAACCACCCTCAAAGAGCACCTCCTCTCACAACCACCAGGTTCCATATGGACCATAACACAAGCCATTATGGGACACACACACAACCCACCTCTCCTGAAAGACCACCACCCCTACTTGCAGCCCACCTCCAACTGTCGAAAAGGAGTAAGGAGCACCAAAAAGGAATGTCGAGGGAGGGAGGAACATCAAGAGAGGAAAGAGCATCGAGGAGGAATGGCTAAGGTGGGAGGAGCATCGATGAAGGGAGGAGCACCATGGAGGAGCATTAAGGGAGGGGGGAATTTTGTGTAGGAGCATTGATGGAGGGAGTAGCTCCAGGAGGGAGGGAGGATTGTCATGAAAGAGAGACAAAGAGGAGCGTGAAAGGGGGAGAGCATGTGTAAAGTGATAAAGAGAGAGTCAATGGCATATAATTCATAATTCATTGGAGCCGTTGAGATGCAAATATATAACTGCCAATATGTATGTATGTATGTATGTATGAATGCATGTATGTATATATGTATGTATGCATGTGTGTGTGTATGTGTGTGTGTATAGAGAGAGAGGGGCGACCGATCATGTGAAAGCCAAAAACTGTGAGAGCATGAGAGCAGTGATTCTGGACCGTTAGATTCTGTCATCTCTCTCCTGATCCAATCAACTAGTGTGTGATGGGCTTAATATAATGGTCCAGACTCACTGCTCTCATGCTCTCATGGTTTTTGGCTCTCAGGGATTAGCCCTCTATATATATATATATCGATGATTATCATATTCCTCAACGATTCTTAATCCACTGCCAATATATCTGAATTGGTTGAGAAAATATCTTGATTTACTATAATAGGTGTAAACCTACATCGACGATTCCTTGTATAGACATGTGAAGAAAAGTCTGCGGTTCAGAAACCGTTAGTGACAATTAGTGCATGACTCGAAGGATATTGTCATGAATATATCACTGTCTTTAAATTTGACCTTCCTATGCTAATCATAGCTATTGAAGACGGAATACTACCACCTATCATACTTAATCATCAACTAAACATATAATCGATTCTCTTTTATGCTAGTGATTGGTAGTTGGGGTTCTTTGTAGAACTTCATGTGATGGGTTTCTATCTCGACAGTGAATCATCAAAGAAGCAATGCCACTAAAGGCCTATTTTCTAGTAGTTTGATTATTTGATTTTATCACCTATGCCCCTCAGAGATATGTCAATATCAGTTATGCCCTCCCTTTTTGAGAATATCACTTATGCCCCCGACTTCTTGTCGTTATACCACTTGTACCCTTCCGTTACTTTAGTCATAAATGAGTTGAACTTAACCATGATCTTCTCAAACCATGATGCGATTAAGAGGGCATAATTGTCCTATCCCCTCTTCCTTCCCCAACCCCTCCACTCGAACCTTCTCCTCCACCCAACATCTCAACCCCGACCTCCTTCTCCCAAACCCATCTACCCTAACCTCCTTCTCCACCGCCCAGACCAACCCCGCCCCAACCTCCTCCTCCTTAAATATCACATCAGATTAGCAGCACCCCCTGCACTATCGCATCAGATCCAGTGATTTAAGAACCAAATCCACGAATAAGTGAAGCATCGTCGATGTCTAAAACATCACAACACCTAAGATTCATGATCTGAAGCATCACATCTTATTGAGACCTGATATACAATAAAGTACTGCACACATCATCCTCACATGAAGCCTTCAGGTCTGGAACAAATTACTGCTTCTGATTGTTGATATCCTCACCAGAGCTTCGAATATGAAGCTTCACCACTTCCAAACACAAATGAGCATTCAAATATCTTGATGAATATAGCAATATCGGATGCCACTAGAAGGAATCAAAACAATAAACACCATAAACCATCATCCACTGCATTCCACTGGAAGGAATCGAAACGCCATCTGAAATCGTTGAGGAGCCCCCTCGAAACACCATTCTAGGGCTCGTTCTTCGTTTGCAACAAGATGAGTTCTTGATTTGGTTCCTTGTGTTCTATATCCAAAGGCTTAGAAAGGAGGCAGCAAGGACAGGGCTGTGAGGAGCTCGGGGCAAAACAGATGAGGTTGGGGAGAGCTCGGATGGTGGGGAAGGGAGTTTATCTATGGTGGACTTGAGAGGATGTGTTTGCGACAGTGAGAGGGATCGGGGGAGGGGCTAACATGGGTAAATAGAGGTAGGGAAGGGGAGTTGGAGTGGAGGATCTTGGGCGGAATCTTGGATTGAGAATGAAATCAGGGCGAAAAAGTTTGGGGCAGAGGAGGTCGGGGCAGATGAGATTGGGGTGGATTTGTTTGGGACATAGGAACTCGATGCTGGAGGAGGGGGTAGAGGAGGAGGGGCTGGAAGGGGAGGGTAGAGGAGGAGGTTGTTGGAGGAGGAGGAGGAGGGGTTGGAGTGGGCGGGGCTGGGGAGGAGGGGGCAGACGAGAAGGAGGTTGTCGGCCGAGGGAGGAAGAGTGAAAAAGGACATATCCACTCAAGTTAGTCAGTTTAATTATCTTTGTGTCTCAAAATTTAACATCCATTTGGGATGCAGATGGACGACAAGTCGACAACTAACCTGAGGAGCATAAGTGATAAATGTGAAAGAAGTCAGGAGCACAAGTGATATTTTAAAAAAGAAAATGCTATAACTGATATTGCAATATCCTAGAGGGGGCACAAGTGACAAAAATCCTTTGATTATCTTATTCCTTTAGTTGACTAATCTACAAACTTGTTGACTACTTAATTGATCAATCGACCACTAATTAACTTTTTAACTTGATTGAGTTCTTAAAAAAAGAACTTTTTAAATCAATTATTTATGTGCTAGTCAATTAAATAACTTACCATTCAGTTAGTTGCAGAGAAATGGACGCGTCAGCAGCTTGCAATGTATTCGAATGAAGTCGATGTGGAATATGAAGAACTAAATTGGAATACGAGGGCATGGATGAGTTCTCACATATAAATTTGTGTTCTCTTTTGCAATTTCCGTTTTTGTTACATATCTTCAAACATTGAGTACCATAAAAGAAACTCAATTAACGTCTAGAGTTCCCAAAGCACACAATATTAACTGCATTAAAAAAAGATTACATTGGTGGATTAACTAAGTAATGAAGTACCAATTGGGGTCAATTTTGAAAATTCATGGTTAAACAAGCAATTAGATACATGTATAAGTTTGGGATAGTACCGGAGTTGGTGGTGCTAAAACTTTGGTGGACATGTATGAATGGATTAGATGGGGATTCAGAGGGTCAAACACATAATCGAGCTCCGGTTCTTGCTCTAGCTCAAGAGTTTGGTTCCCATATGTAATTTGTAGATCATTATTGTTTTCTCTCTTCAGGGACGAAGTCAGGAATTTCTACTTAGGGGGGTCAAATTTTTGAGACTATATATAATGAGAAAAATTGGGCTGCCTCTAGTGGGCAGCCAACTAGCTGCCCTTGCCCCCATTTTCTCCAATTTTTTTTATTTTTTAAAAAATTCCGTCACATATTTTTATCTCTATATCTCTCTAATATGTCATTTCAATTTCGTAAGAAACAGAGATTCGTATGCCCTCCATCTAGAACATGTTGATTACAATAATTTTAAAACAGTTAAAATTACTTGTTCTAGATAGATGTTATAAAAGTCGTTATTTCTAACGAAATTGGAATGGCATATTATAGAGACATAGTGATGAAAATATATGGAGGAATTTTTCAAAAAATAAAAAAAAATTAGAAAAAAATGAGGTGGGGACAACCACTAGAGGCAGCCCCATTTTTCTCATATATAATTTATGGCAGCCCCATTTTTCTCATATATAATTTATCTTTGTCACTATTTGTCATTGAAATTATTAAAATGTGTTTACAAATGTATTTCACAAAGGTACCCTTATAAACTTATAGTTTCACATAAAATAACCCAACAAATGTTGTATTGACAAAAAGATCATTACAAAATTCCTCAAATCAAAATACACTTTAATTAGCATAATATTAAGTTATACCATTAAAACTAAGATTTTTAAAAAGTAATATTATATCGCTCCTAAGAAAGAAAGTAAAGGAGATATATATGTACCAATTTCATATAGTTTGCATATTAGGAGTGCATATGGATCAGATTGGATCAGATTGTAGCTTAATTCCTGTTCAATCCAATCTTAACTGATTTTAACTTTTTTTTCAATCCAATCCACTCCATCAAATATCTGAATCCAGACCAATCCAATCCATTGGATTACGAATTGGATCGGATTTTTTATACTTATATATTACATCTCAATTGTTTACCCTCTCATATTTGTACTTTATCACACACTAACCCTCAACATTTAAATTATGGATCAAAAAAGATCATTTCACAATAAAATAATATATGTCACTAACAATTTAAAAAAGGACGTTATGGTGATGAATTAAAAAAGATCATTATATAGTTATTATGTTGTTGGGGTTATGTGTAACATGTAGTTACGTAAAACTTACATATGTTGATAATTAAATTATTGCATTCATGTCATATTATGATTTTTTTTATTGGGAGATGGGAGGGATTAGGGATGCAGACAGATGGATACTGATATGGATTTAGTATTCCAATATCCTTATTTGTTTTTAAATACGAATGTGGTGCATATAAGATATTGACGAATGAAAAATATATTACCATATTGAAAAACGAAAATACGAGAGCCGCTAAATAGTGGTCTGACAAATCAGACTCACTTTCGCTGATGCGACTACTCAAGCCTTCTCGTTTGTCAACAATTAACCTACACAATCAATCAATCAATCAATCAAGAGCAAGGATTAAAATTTATTATTCCCTACTAAAAATGTACAATGGCAAGTAAGTAGGGGTCGAACACAGGAAACAAAGGTGTAGAGTATAGACAAAAAGTCAACTCCTAGGTCTAATAAACTACTTAGCCAATCTGAAATTTTTTTGTGGGTTTTTAATTTTTAAATTTTTTTATTTTTTTATTTTTAATTTTGTATTTTGATTTTAATTTTCTGATTTTATATTTTCTTTTTATGTTTTATTTTTTTATTTTCTTTTTCAATATTGGAAAATATAAACTATATAATAAAAGAGGTGCTAGGATATTTATAAAAATATGCAAAAAATGTTCAAAAATTCAGAAATAATATATTTTTGGCCTTTTTATGAATTTCTACTGTTTTTGTGATTTTTGTGTATTTTTCAGACTCTTTTTAATATTTTTAAAAAATGAAAACAAAAGAAAACAGTGACTTAGCTACTGGCTGAAGGTAAAATGGGAATGAAAAATATCAAACATCCACAAAAATTTTCCAAACTAATTTTAAAATAAAGATAATAAAATATAGAACCCATAGGAACTGAGTTTGCATTTTTTGGAGTTTTGTATAATTTTTTAGATTTTTTTTAAAGTTTTAAGGTATTTTCTAATTTTTAGGGTTTTGTTTTTGAAATTTTTAGTAATTTTTGGACTGACACTAATAGACACTAAAATACACAGTAGATGATTTTTTTAGAATTTTTAAATGTGTTTTAATATTTTTTGGTATTTTCTAAGCTAGACAGTAGCTAAAATGCCTATTTTTGATTTTTAATAAATGTTAAAAAGGCATAAAAATAAAATGCAAAAATATGAGATGAAAGTGCAAGTTAACAGGAGCTTAAAATAATTTTTGTGGAATTTTGGCACTTTAATGATGCATGAAATAAATAGAGCAAACACACAAAAATCCTACGCCTGGTAGGGGTATAAGTGCAATTATAAAAACATCCAAGGGCTTGGGTGCAAATGTCACCAAAAATACATGCGTGAAGCACGTGATCTGTCATTCACAGGGGCATATTTGCAAATACTAAAAACCGACAGGACAAACATGCAATTATCCCAGAAATATATTTAAATCACTACGCACAGGGGTATAACTGCAAATACATGAAAGTTTGGGATCGAAACTGCAAAATACCCAAAGTCGCGTGGCCCAGTCACGTGAGGTGACGTGGCCGAGGACTAAAGTGCAAATAAAAGAAGTTCAGGGACCTAATTGTAATTGTTACAAATATTTTTAAACTGCAGATGAAAGTTTTAGGGCTAAAACATAAATACGAAAATTCTTGGGTTGAAAATGCAAAATACCCAAGATGAAGATCGTGCGGCCGAGGGCGATCCACATATCCACGTGGCCTAATCTGGTGGCCCGATGGCGCTTCGCACGGACGTCCAAGATTGGATCCCATGACGAGATCCGATGGTGGAGGGTGTTGAAGATCTGACGGCTCCTGTGCGTACTGGAGGGTGCTCCTGATCCGACGGTGGAGAGAGGTTCACAAAGAACACTCTCCCCGACGAGCTTTGACGAGTGAATCCAGCCGGCACACGGCCTCTCCGGCCCTAGGATCAAGGGTAAAACGATCCTGGGGCCCCTCCGCGTCAAATGGAGGTCTCAGGCGAGCCTGAGATGGCAAGATGAAGGCAGACCGCAGCGGCGACCTGGGAGGTGCTTCTCCGAGTTATCGAGGCTCGATAGAGCCTCCTCTTGGGCTCTGACCTGCAGGTTTAGAAGCGCAAAAAATCAGGCGAGGCGACTGGGGGTTTTTTCGGGTTAAATGGAGGTGGCGCGCGGCTCGGGCATGGAGCTCCGGCGGCGGGCGGAGATGGGAGCTCTGATCGCTCGATCTGGGCGAGATCGAGGTGGATGGAAGGGTGGTTCGTGATGACAGAGTGACAAGGAAGAAGATGGAGGTGATCTTGGAGGCTGTAGATGATGGAGGTGGCCGGAAAGTGGAGGCGGAGCTAAGCTCCGCCGTGGTCTTTGATCGAAGATTCACGACGATTAACGCAAAGAAAACCTAAACTGCTACTATGCTAAATTACACTAAGCTAGAGCTACAAGAAAAGGGAAAGAGAAGGGGGTGAGGCTCACCAAAGATGACTGAGAGAACTCGCGGCGGAGCTCCGGCGAGGGGCTGGATCTACTTCGATTCGACACCAAATGGCGCAAACCCACGCTCGAATCGCCTCCTGCTGTCACCAGGAATGCAATGGGCTAGGGGTTTGCGGGTGAAATTGGCGGAAGAAGGATCAAACTTCCAACGGAAGTCGGGGGTAGCTTTTGAAGAGTTGACGAAGTGGTGTCAAAAATCGATGAAGATGGACCGAATCGTGGGTCCAATCCTCGATGTAAGATAGGGGCGTGATTCATGGGTCTTCGAGCAAGAAGTTTGCAGAAGGTCTCAACCTCAATTGGTGAAAGATAAGACCTCGAAAAATCCATGAAGAAGAGACAAAATGACTCTCTGACAGGTCTAATGGAGGAGGTCAGACAGTTGACCGAGGTCAACTGTCAGACCAACTTGGTTGGTCCACGTGGACCAACCAGGAAAAATCCCCTAAAATTATTTCAAAAATCGTTTAAAAATAGAAAATGGATTAATTAAATTGTGGTTATAAAATAAAAAATATTTATTATTTTATGAATTATTTTATTATGATTTTTAATTATTTTTATGATGTGTATTATTATAAGTTACCTTTATACCCCTTATAGGTACAATACCTATATATTTTATTAATTGATTTTTATTTTGTGTATTTTAATTTCTTTAATAATGTTTATTATTTTATAAAATTATAAAATACTTTTATGCACTTAAATATATTTTTATTTGATTTTTCTGAGGTATTTTATACACTTAATAAAATAAAAGTGTTAAAACTATAGGTGTAGATACAGGTGTTATACCTATGAATTCTATTTACAAGTATTTTTATTTTGACTTTTATTTGTGTTTTATTCTGATTTTAATATACAAAATTATTATAAATAATATTTACAAAATTATAAAAATATAAAAATATAAAAATAATGAATAAATAATAAAGTGAATACTTTAATCTGTATAAGTAAACAATGAGGGTCCAAAACTCAACTTTCAAACCGTAGCTCCGCCAAATGCGAAACTACCGTCATTAAATAGCTTATTTTAAACTATATACAATTAAAGGTGAGTTTGATGCATTTGGAGTTTTTATTTGCAAGATACAGGCCTGGGAAGTTGGGATTCTAGAAACTTATTTAGACCATAACTTTTTATCTGTATATTATTTTTGAGTGAAATAAATTTTGTATTTTTATTTATTTAATTATCTACAACTTTCATGTACAAAGTTTCTTTATTTGAGGTATAAAAAGTAGAACCAAAAATAGGTCCCAAAATGAATAAAGAATGGATAAAATGAAAGGGAATTTTTGCTGTATTTTGGCCCTTATCTCCCCCTATTTTATTCCTTGTCGTCCTAGTTATTGAGATGCCTTGGTCTCGGGGGTTCGGGTCATAAAATATTTACAATATTTTATTCTTTTTCTTTTCTTTTCTTTATTCTATAATTTTGGCTTTAAAAACCATATTTTATACAATATTTACACACATAAGCATGAATGCTAAAATGCATGAATTAATGCTATTTACAGGCATTTGCTAGGGTTTTTGAGGCCACAATGATAGAATAAAGATGATGAAATGTGGATTCATCATCCCCTTATACTTTACCTTTGCTAGTCCCTAGCAAACACTTATGCAATAAGTGCAAAAAAAAAAGAAAGAAAAGAAGAAGAACTTGGATTTAGTTTAATTATCAAACTTGTCTTCACAAAATCAAAGTTTGGAGCTTAAGTCGGACCTTTAGAATTTTAGTGCGGGCGGAACCTTAATGAGAACCAAATTTGAAATCCAACAGTCCTTGAGAATCCCAAAACTCTGTCCAAGTCTCCTCAATAGCCAGGTCAGAAATATTTCAACTCATACGCAATCTCTTATGACTATGAATCTGACTCGTTCAGTGTAAGTGATGGTGGCTCTCCCCAACTAGAATGGCAAAGAAACTGACTTCTCCAGTACGACAACCCAATGATTCCCCAATCCAATAACTCCATCCTCGAGGAGCGGGGTATTCCCTTCTAAGTTCAAGTGGCAACCAGCTCAAGAGGAGGGGGTGAAGAGAAGAATGGACGGTAGCCAGTGTAGCTACCTATCCTAGGATGCAAGACCAGTGTAGTCAAGTCATCCAGCTGCAGGCTCACATGATATGACTTTGGAACTCAAGCTTGCTTATTGACTTTACAACATTTGTACATACTTACATGCTTTTTATTTTTGAACATGCCTGAACATTTTTTTTCAATACTATATACAACATCATTTACATAATGAGATTTTCCTCTTGAGCCAGTAGACTATCCCTCTTTTGAAGATTTATTGCAACCCACGGCCTCCTGTCTTTAGACTTCCTCATCACTGGATGGGTTGGGGTGCACTTCCCTCCCTAGAGGAGGACAAATGTTTCCACTTGTGTGCGTCTTATACCGACAAATCCAATCCCCTCACCATTCCAACTGAGTTGAGCCATGTGAAAGGTGCATGTGTCCAAGTTAGATCATTATCAACAAGAGCCGTGCGTGTGCTCTGAAATACTCTACTTAGGCAGTCAAGAATCCATTGAACCAAGTCCCGTAATCCTCAAAGAATTAAGTCAACTAGACCTGAAGTACCTCAAATCCAGTTCCTATAAGGTTCCTATTATTAGGTAGATTTTAAGGTCCAATCAAGCTCCAATCTCCGGATTTTATTCGGACTTGTTCAACTATCAAACTCAATCCGAAAAATGCTCATGCTATGCAATGCAATGTAGGAAATATTTTTGTGATGCAATTTTCAAAGATTTTGACTTTTTATGGATTTTTGAAAAGATGATGATGATGATGCATATGCAGATGCATTTTTTGTCTTTTTCAAAGAGATTTTTCAGATGTTTTTGGATTTTAATTTTGCAAATGTTTTTGGGATTTTTGAAAACAAAAAATTTTGGCTGAAAGCTAGGTAAAAATATGTACACGGGATTGCTTCTTATATATACAAGAAGTGGATTTTAAGAATTTTATAGGGTAAGTGGTCAATTTTATTCATATATATATAAGGGATTTTGGTGAGATGTATGTATTCCTCAAACTTACTTGACACAAGCTTTTCACACTTATTTTTGAAAACTATAGTCCAATATAATTTTTACAAACATTTTACAAACATGTACACACATTTGAAAATCATTTTGCAAAGGTTTTCCAAACAATATATATAGTTTTTTCAAATATTTTTGCAACCATTTTTCAAACCATTTACAAATCATTTTTCAAATATTTTATTTCACACAAAGAAAATAGATTTTGCAAACCACACATTTTTACACAGGTTGAAAACATGTGACAAAACATTTTCAAAATAGTTTTCAATAGATGTTCACAAAGGTTTTCAAACTATTTTTCAAACATTTTGCAAAAAAAAATATTTTCACCAGATTTATCAATTAGTATATAAAAGAGAATTTGAGGAATGATCACATCTTTTTATTAAGGATTTTAATGAATTTTAAAGAATTTTTAGCCATATTATTGAGAAAATACGAAAGTACGAGTTATGGCTAAAGTATATACGTAGTATATACGACCCACCTATACTTAGCTTGAGCTATGTCCTCATAGATCGGAGAGAAGAGAGAAGACATAACTCGTACTAAGTATAGGCAAGTCTAAAGAATAAATGAATGAATCAATAAGAAGTTGACCGTCCCCCCTATACATAGGATCAAATAATCCTAAGTATAGCAGACTGTACACAACACAGGGAGGGTCAAGGGTGGGAATGAACAGATCGTACTCAGATTGTCTCCCCCTATACTTAGGGTAAGATATCCCTAAGTATAGACAAGAAGAGGAGACAATGGAGAGGATCAAAAAGAATAGAAGAAACTCTGCGTGCACACCCCCCCATACTTAGGACAAAGTACGTCCTAAGTATAGAAGACTGTCTACAAGGGGGCGACACTTTTTGATACAAAAAGAAGATATAAAAGGAAAAGAAGAAAAGAAGAAAAGAAGAAAATGGATATGAACAACTCAGGATGCTCATCCCCCCTACACTTAGGATAAAGTACATCCTAAGTGTAGCAATGATGAAAGAGATGACATCATGTCGGTAGAAGAGAATGAAAGAGATTGAAAAGAAGCAAAGAAGAAAAGAAGAAAAGTCATTCAAAAATGTTTTGCTCTGCTTGGCCTTCCTCTGCCTCTTTGGAGCTATCCGGCTCATCCTTGTAGATTACTTGAATCGAATCAACGACAGCCATGAATGTATCATGTTCAATGTATGGCTTCAGAAGCTGTCCATTGACTACGAATGGCTGTGCGTCAGCTGACAGATTGGATATCAAGACGCTTCCGTTGTCACGTACCTGCCTAACCATAAACGGCCCAGTCCATTTACTCTTCAATTTGCCTGAAAAGATCTTTAATTTCGCATCAAACAACCACACCTTTTGACCCGGATCGAAGGACTTGCGGCGGATATGCTTGTCACGCCATGTTTTGACCTTCTCCTTGTACATCATGCTGTTGTCATATGCATAATCTCTGAATTCTAATAATCTGTTCAGATCTAATTTTCTGTTCTTTCCTGCTTGCTTGGAGTCCAAATTACAGATGTTAATGGCCCATAAGGATTTGTGAATTAGTTCGATGGGCAGATGACATGGCTAGCCATACACAAGGCGGTAGGGAGACATTCCCGAGGGTGACTTGTACGCCGTCCTATAAGCCCAAAGAACAAAATCAAGCAGCTGAGACCAATTCTTGCGATCCGGATACACAAGCTTCTGTAAAATGGTCTTGATCTCCCTATTTGAACATTCAGCTAAGCCATTGGACTGCGGATGGTAAGGTGAAGCAACACAATGTTCAATGCAGAATTCCTGAGTCAACTTCTTCACCTCTCTGTTTATGAAATGACTACCCCCATCAGATATGAGCATCTTGGGAATCCCGAACCGTGCTACGATGTGATCTCTCAAGAATCGGCAGACAGTCCTACTGTCAGTGGTTCGGGCAGTAATAGCCTCCACCCATCGACTTACATAATCGACAACCAGCAGAATATATTTATATCCCTGACTGTTGGGAAACGGGCCCATAAAGTCGATACCCCATGCGTCGAAGACGTCTGAGATCTGAATGTATTTCATAGGCATCGTGTCTCTCATTCCTATGGTTTCACCCATCTTCTGACAGTCAGTGCAACCTTTGACATAATCATCTGCATCTTTGAATAATGAAGGCCACCATAGGCCACTTTGAAGAACTTTCGCTGCCGTACGTTTTCCTGAATGATGTCCTCCAGAATCTTGGTCATGACATAAAGCGATGACACTTCGAACTTCCTCCTGAGGAATGCACCTTCTCCAGATGCAATCTGCTCCCTCACGAAACAAATATGGATCCTCCCACTGGTAGAAATGAATTTAGACAAGAATCTGTCTATTTTCAACTTAGGCCAGTCCTGTGGGATTTTCTTGGTCACCATATAATTCACAATGTCTACATACCAAGGAAGCGAGGTGACATACATAATTGCCTCGTCTGGAAAGGTCTCTGTGATCGGCTGTAGGTTCAGCTCAGGAAATTCCGGCTCAGGAAGCCTTGACAGATGATCGGCCACCACATTCTTTACCCCAGGTTTATATTTGATTTACAAGTCAAATTCCTGGAGGAGAAGGATCCACCGAATGAGACGTGGTTTGGCGTCCTTCTTCTGCTGTAAATACCGAATGGCTGAATGATCAGTGTAAATGATTACTTTGGATCCAAGGAAGTAGGATATGAACTTTTCCAAGGCAAAGACTACCGCTAGCAGCTCCTTTTCAGTGACAGTGTAGTTTCTCTGGGCTTCGTCGAGCGTTCGGCTAGCGTAGTGAATCGCAAATGGTACATTATCTTTCCTCTGTCCTAGTACAGCTTCGATGGCATAATCTGACACGTCGGTCATTATCTCGAAAGGCTGAGTCCAGATCGGTGGCTGTAAGACAGGGGCCTGTGTGATGGGTTCTTTCAACTGATTAAAGGCAAGGAGCACACGGTCATCTACAATAAATTCATTCTCCTTGCCGAGCAACTCAGTCAACGGTCTGGCCAATTTTCTAAAGTCTTTGATGATCGTCGGTAAAAACCGACATGGCCCAAGAATGACCTGACTTGCTTGATAGTAGTAGGTGGCTTAAGTTTGGAAATCACATCCAACTTGGCTGGGTCAACCTCCATACCACTTTTAGAAACAACGTGACCCAGCACGATTCCTTCGGTCACCATGAAGTTGCTCTTCTCCCATGAGAGCACAAGATTGACTTCGCAACACCTCCGTAAGATTCGGTCTAAATAATCCAGACATTGGTCAAATGAATCCCCGTAGACCAAAAAATCGTCCTTAAAGACCTCAAGAAAATTGCCCACCATATTGGCAAAAACTGCAAGCATACACCTTTGAAATGTGGTTGGGGCATTGCAAAGCCCGAACAGCATCCGTCTGAAGGCATATGTACCAAAAGGACAGGTGAACGTGGTCTTCTCTTGATCTTCAGGAGCAATAGCAACTTGATTGTATCCAGAGTAACCGTCCAAGAAGCAAAAATGTTCCTTCGCGGCCAATCTCTCCAAGATCTGGTCGATGAAGGGTAAAGGAAAGTGATCCTTCTTGGTAGCGAGATTAAGTCTTCTGTAGTCCACGCACACTCGCCAAGAAGTGGGTACTCTGGTTGCGATCTCCTTTCCTTTGTCATTCTTTACAATGGTGATCCCTGATTTCTTGGGCACAACATGCAGAGGGCTCACCCATTTGCTGTCGGAGATGGGATAGATAAATCCCGCATCACACCACTTCTGGATTTCTTTCATAACGACCTCACATAGATTAGGATTTAATCTTCTCTGAAGTTCTCGAGAGGGCCTGCAATTTTCTTCCAGAAAGATGCGGTGCGAGCATAGTGACGGATTGATCCCATGGAGATCAGAAGTTCGCCAGCCTATCGCCTTGCAGTTGCGTTCAAGAACCTCCATCAGACGAATTCTTGGTCTTCGGTCAGATGTGCATTGATGATGACCGGGTACATGTTTGGTTCTCCCGCAAGGAAGGCATATTTCATGTTGGAGGGCAAGGGTTTCAGCTCTGGCGGGGTCTGAGCAGCTTCAGAAGTGACCTCAACTATTAATGCAGGTGATGATTCTTTCATCTGTTCTGCGTCCACCATAATCTGTTCTACTTCTTCTCTCAAATCTTGACAAAATGTCTCGATAATTTCCTCCTCATCAAAAGATTCTTCAAACATCTGCTCTTGGTTTTGAAGGCACATCACCCCCACGGTAGTCTCTTGCAGCACATCAGCAAGTTTCTCATCCTGATCGATAAGGGGAAATTCGACTGCGGTCTCCACTTCCTCCTCGGGGCAGAGGAGTTCATGGATCTCATTGTCATCCAAAAATAAGTTGGTGTCTTGAATTTCTGCTAGAAAGTCGCAGTCGTCAGCATACTCAATCACCCTTGCACATGATGCAGATGTCCGTTCGGCTGATGTTCCCTCTAACAGGGTCTCCACTCTGATTGTTTCATTGCCAGCACCGAAAGTGATTTCTCCCGTCCCATAGTTCAATACTGCGTTTGACGTCCGCAGGAATGGTCTTCCAAGTATAATTGGGGTAAGGAGCAATGGAGCAGGGACGTCCATATCTAATACCACAAAATCGGCTGGGAATGACTTTCCCTGAACCGTGACTACCACGTCCTCCAACAGGCGCCAAGGCTGCTTAACGGACTTGTCTGCAAACTGTAGAATCATCTTTGTAGGCTTGAGCGGTCCCAGCCTGAACTCCGTAAGTAGCAAAGCTGGCATCAAGTTGACAGAAGACCCGCTGTCAAGAAGTGTTCGTTCAAACTCCTGATTGAACATCTGACAACACACAAGAGGTGCTCCCATATCTGGCTTTTTATCCGGGAGGTTGCTGATGGCGTTAACGGTGGACATTGTGAGGATATGCTTTTCGGACTTGCCACCCTTTCTTCTGGAGTTGTGAGGGTGCGGCCTGCGCTTGCTTGTACATGCCTCTTTCAATCCGTTCTTCACGGCTGGCATGTACTCAAGAGCTTTCATTAATGGCATATTCAACATCAAATTCTGGATGATTTCTATAATGGCCGGATCAGACAAAGCATTTTTCAAAATTTTCATTTTTTGTGCTTTTTCATTGCTTCAGGAAAAGGAATATTTACAACATCTTCATCAATTTCATTCAAAAGAGTGTCCATACTGTCGTGTACATGTAGATGGCAAAAAGGAATGGGTTCATCTACAATTTGTGGACCAAAAATGATAGGCTCCGCTTCTGGTGCTGGCGTTGGACTCGCTGCAGGTGCAATGCTTCTCCTGTCAGGAACTGGCTGTGAGGCAGGTGCAGGCGTCTCTAATGCTGGCCGATCACCACCGAGGTTGCTGCTATCTTTTTGTATTTTTCTATTTTCTTCATTTTTTTTGTGATTTTCTGAATGATGGTGCTGCTCCGAAAATGCTACTTGGCCCTGGTGTTGGCTGGACTGATGATGCCCCATTAGATGCAAGATGCTTTCCCTTCGCCGTTGATGATGGCTGGAGTGTCCTACCGCTCCTGAGAGTAATAGCATTAGATAAAAAATAATTAAATTCACCTGATTCGGGTTGGACACTACTGGCAACCTGCTCCTTGCGTCGGAAGTTGTTCGGATTGGCTTCGACCTGGGCTGGTATGACGGTCTTGGCAGCCGTCAGGTCGTCGATCTTCTGGGTCATCTCAGCCATGTTCTTCATTAATTGTTCAAGACAGGCCAGGGCCAGATTAACCGGTACAATCTCAGAAGAATCCCCCTGCTGGGGCCTAGAGTGCTGGTATCGTGGCTGAGATTGCGACTGGTAACCTTGAGAAAGTTGGTGAGGAGGAGGGTTGGAGGAATACTGTAAATGCTGTTGGTTGTATGAAGCAGCCGGTTGCTGATGGTATCCTTGTCCGCGATATCCAGACTGCTGAGGACCGTGCTGGTAATTCTGGCTCCAGGTGTTACCATGGGATGGAGGCTGGTACCGGTAGGAAGGCTGGAAGGGTCTCCCACCCTGCTGCTGCTGGTGGTAGGGCATGTTGCCTATGTTCTGACCCTGAGAGTGTCCCTGAGGACGGGTCAGCTGCGCTTCATTGTTCCATACGCCATTGATCTCCTAAATTAGTGGCGGGGGTGGAGAGAACTACTCAGAGTAGACTGGTTGGGACTCAAGTTGATATACAACCATCTGTGTCTGGGGCTGCGGGGGCTGCTCTGGAACCTGCACGTAATACACGTGCTAGACAGGCTGGGGTTGCGGTGGAGTCGGCTGAGGGTTCTGCTGCATTGTAGGCTCCTTCTTCTCAGCATTCGGCTCGGCAGAGGTAGACACAGCGTTTCACATGTTGGCATTCAACGCACGAACGAGCTGCTCCAGCTGTTGGGAAATCTGGTCGAGCTTTTCCAGACCTTGGGACCTCTTCTCAATGATAGATAATTTTTCGAGGTCCGGCAACCTCTTCTCAATGATATCCACCTTAGACAGGTGGCTCCCAATGATGCTAAGGTTGGAGCTCTCATCCTTGTCCTCGGTGTGAGAAGCCATGTTTACTGGCTTGCTGATGGCGGTTGGTACCTTCATGTATGCCATGGACGAGGATTGGGCGGCTTCTCCTTCAGCCATTTCCTCGAAGACATTCCATACCACGTCCTCATCCTTGTTGAAATGCGAACCACAGCAAGCGGCATCTACAAGCTTTTGGCTCTCAAGTGATAGCCACCCAAAGAAATGTACGAGACTGGTCTTTGGAATTTCATGGTGTGGGCACTTCTCCTGCAAGTCCTTGAATCTCTCCCACGCTTCATGGACAGTCTCGTGGGGCTGCTGGCAGAAATTGGATATACGGGCACGCATCTAATTCAGTCGCCCGAGAGGATAGAATTTATGGAGAAATGCAGACTTTAGCTCCTCCCAGGTCGTGACAACCTTCCCAAGATGGTCAACCCAATATAGGGCCTTGTCTTGAAGGCTGAAGGGAAACGCGGTCATCTTGACTACCCCCAGAGGAATACCAGGGTAGTGAGCAGTGGCACAGATGCGGCCAAACTTCATGAGAAAAATATACGGTTCCTCAGTGGCGTTCCCGCGGAATGTGGGAAGTAGCTTTAAAAATTGCGACTTCAGCTCGAAGTGGGCATGCATACGTGGAACCTGAATCCACTCAGTGATGCGTCCCGCTCCTGGGTTGCATGTTTCCTTGAGTGTAGGCTTTGGATGCGGTGGATCTACTTCCGCTGCATCAAATTCTGGTCCTCCCATTGAGAACTCATCTCCGACTTCTTAAAAATTAGGATCTTAATTTGGATCATCCTCCTGGCGGCCATCTCTTGCATCGACCCTCCTCCTCAGATCGTTCAACATATCTTGGAAGGCGGTCTGGGCCAGGGCTTGGTTAGTCAACTACTGCTGGATGGCTTGAATGGAAGCCAGCAGCTGACTGTTAACCTCGTTATGCGTGGTGTACTGCCCTTCCCCTGGATTGACTTCAGGTTCATGTTGGGGTTGTGGACCCTTTCCTCTTCCACCTGCCATCTCAGTCTGAACTTGAATTGCTGGCTCGTGATCGGGTGAAAAATCTGCATGACGGAGTAAACCCTGATCAGTATCTTCCTGAGCACCTGCTATGGAGATGAATCTGGGATTAAGGTCAATCCCAGAATGTTGTGAACGGAGCATAGGATATTGACTGAAATCGATCTCCATCCACAAGGGGTTATTTCGGGGACAAGAGTAATCCCGATTTAGTTGAAGGGGGAGAGCGAATTCGGGTTGCGAGTCCATTCCGAACAACGGATTTATTGGGGAAAGGCAAGTGTTGAAAGAAGCTAGAATAGGGGAATCCAAGGAGACATCCGCAAGATCCGAACTGACTTCCTAGAGATCACCCCTCATTATTGAAGACGTTGCCGACACGGAATCGATGTGAGCGTCGGCGAGGTCCTGACTAAACCATCCGTGTGACGACATCTTGAGAAGGTCAAGAGGAAAAGATGATGGATGAAGATCACGATGGTAAACAAGAAATAAAAGGATTGTAAAATAGTAGAAGGCTCACAATGAGCAAGGATCAAATAGAAGGAGAACAAAATTTGCGCAAAGGCGCGATATTTTTGATCTTGACCTGAATGCTATCAGCAATCAAACATAAAACAAGGGGATTCACCAACTCAACGCGTGATGCCGTGAAGGTTTAGCTTTTATCTTTGTGATTTTTAACTTGAATTCAGGAAGTTATCTTTCAACGAGTCCTTAGAGCGCTACGCCTATAAGAGCGAGAGTTCTGCCGGAAAAGTATTCCCGTACTTGTCCTCCTCCTGTGTAACCTGTAGCCTGCGCTTTTTAAGGTCCTTGTAACCCTTCCTGGATCCCTACTCAGCCAAAGAAAAGAGGGAGGAAGCTGATAGGAGAAACCGATACTTCGGATCTTGCTCGCAACGGAATCACCTATGAGCGTGCAAGATCCAACTCGGACGCAGACGGTGAGACAGACACACCCGTGAAGGCGTGGCCTATGCTCGGTACTTCGGACAAGGTCGGTGCTCACACAATAGTGAGTCATCAATGGCGACCAAGCCCTACTCGCCTACGTACGATAGTAGCGCCAATACTTCGGAAATCCAGGCGATACACAAGGCAACCACAAGCTGGGTTTTTGGCTCTAATCCTTACGAAGCACTCAGCTCACTTGGAAGGAGACCTTCCCATGCAACCTGAAAACAAGTGTGGGTGTTGCTCTCCCCAGTCAATGAATCCAATTACCAATTTTATTTAGGTCAAAGTTTTCTTAGCAATCCCTTTTTAAATTTTTTTGGGTGTTATCGCTTCTTTTGAGTGGATTCAAACAAGCGCCTAACGATTTTGTGTTTTCTTTGATTCCTACTTTTTCCAAAAATAGAGGAAGAATAGAGTCGAAAAAGCCGTACAAGTCGGCACCAAGATGGAAATCTCACCTTTGTGCCTAAATGATGAATGCTAAGTAAGAAGACTTACAGCGCCTCCAGCTCTCTCCATGTGGGATGCAAAGCAGAAATTTTTAAACCTACACTATATGGCGATATGCAAGCGGAAATCGTCCTAAGCAGGCAATTGCTAGCGTTAAGAACCACAAGTCACCCCCAATCTCCAATCCTAAAGTCCGGTCTAAGCTCACCCCTCCTCCTCTCGACACATCGAGTTCAGGAGAAGCGCTTGGCGGGATGATCTTGCGGCACGACGGATCAAAGACTAGTGATTAACTGTTTAATTAGACTAAGTCCAAATTCGATCTATAGGTGCATGCAAGGGTTTTTAGTGTGTTTGGACCTAATCTAATCGATCAAGCAAAGCCTAAAAATCTAAGGGCTCAATCAACAAAAGAAATGAAAAAAGAAATCAAAACCGGAAAATGACAGTCGAGAAACGCGAAGAAAACCGCGGTGAGCCCCCAGGTGAACAGAAACCTGGAAATTAGGCCCGAAGTGTCTGAGTGTCCAAGTCCTGTATTCTTACAATTCAAATACTATCTCTCACAAAAATAATAAAAAAATCTAACTATCTCTCTCTCTCTCAAGCTCTCCTGCTCTCTCCTGCCGGCTAGGGTAGAATAGTCGGCTCCTCCTCCCAAGGATGCGCAGGATCCCCTAGGCGATCCTCCTCGGTCAGCGGTCCCTCGCAAGAAAACAAGAGAAGTGTCAGACAGTTCAAAACAAATTATGCATGAAAAACACATAATAAAAAAATGGCTACGCAGATAAAAGACACAAATGTACTCTACAAGCCGATGCTCCCCGGAAATGGTGCCATTTGAAAAACGAAAATGTGAGAGCCGCTAGATAGTGGTTTGACAAATCAGACTCACTGTCGCTGATGCGGCTACTTAAGCCTTCTCGTTTGTCAACAATTAACCCACACAATCAATCAATCAATCAAGAGCGAGGATTAAAATTTATTATTCCCTACTAAAAATGTACCATGGCAAGCAAGTAGGGGTCGAACACAGGAAACAAAGGTGTAGAGTATAGACAAAAAGTCAACTCCTAGGTCTAATAAACTACTCAGCCAATCTGAATTTTTTTGTGGGTTTTTAATTTTTAATTTTTTAGTTTTTAATTTTGTATTTTGATTTTAATTTTCTGATTTTATATTTTCTTTTTATGTTTTATTTTTTTATTTTCTTTTTCAATATTGGAAAATATAAACTATATAATAAAAGAGGTGCTAGGATATTTATAAAAATATGCAAAAAATGCTCAAAAATTCAGAAATAAAATATTTTTGGTCTTTTTATGAATTTCTACTATTTTTGTGATTTTTGTGTATTTTTCAGACTCTTTTTGATATTTTTAAAAAATGAAAATAAAGGAAAACAGTGACTTAGCTACTGGCTGAAGGTAAAATGGGAATGAAAAATATCAAACATCAACAAAAATTTTCCAAACTAATTTTAAAATAAAAATAATAAAATATAGAACCTACAGGAACTGAGTTTGCATTTTTTGGAGTTTTCTATAATTTTTTAGTTTTTTTGAAGTTTTACGGTATTTTCTAATTTTTAGGGTTTTGGTTTTGAAATTTTTAGTAATTTTTGGAATGACACTAATAGACACTAAAATACACAATAGGTGATTTATTTAGAATTTTTAAAGGTGTTTTAATATTTTTTTGGTATTTTCTAAGCTAGAAAGTAGCTAAAATGCCTATTTTTTATTTTTAATAAATGCTAAAATACCATAAAAATAAAATGCAAAAATATGGGATGAAAGTGCAAGTTAACAGGAGCTTAAAATAATTTTTGTGGATCTTTTGGCACTTTAATGATGCATGAAATAAATAAAGCAAACACACAAAAATCCTACGCCTGGTAGGGGTATAAGTGTAATTATAAAAACATCCAGGGGCTTGGGGTGCAAATGTCACCAAAAATACATGCGTGAAGCATGTGATCTGTCATTCACAGGGGCATATTTGCAAATACTAAAAACCGGCAGGACAAACATGCAATTATCCCAGAAATATATTTAAATCACTACGCACATGGGTATAACTGCAAATACATGAAAGTTCGGGATCAAAACTGCAAAATACCCAAAGTCGCGTGGCCCAGTCACGTGAGGTGACGTGGTCGAGGACTAAAGTGTAAATAAAAGAAGTCCAGGGACCTAATTGCAATTGTTACAAATATTTTTAAACTGCAGATGAAAGTTTTAGGGCTAAAACGTAAATACAAAAATTCTTGGGTTGAAAATGCAAAATACCCAATATGAAGATCATGCGGCCGAGGGCGATCCAGTTATCCACGTGGCCTGATCTGGTGGCCCGATGGCGCTTCGCACGGACGTCCAAGATTGGATCCTGCGACGAGATCCGACGGTGGAGGGTGCTGAAGATCTGACGGCTCCTGTGCGTACTGGAGGGTGCTCCTGATCCGACGGTGGAGAGAGGTTCACAAAGAACACTCTCCCCGACGAGCTTTGGCAAGTGAATCCGACCGACACACGGCCTCTCCGGCCCTAGGATCAAGGGCAAAATGATCCTGGGGCCCCTCCGCGTCAAATGGAGGTCTCAGGCGAGCCTGAAACGGTGAGATGAAGGCAGACGGCGGCGGCGACCTGGGAGGTTCTTCTCCGAGTTGTCGAGGCTCGATAGAGCCTCCTCTTGGGCTCTGACCTGCAGGGTTAGAAGCGCAAAAACCAGGCAAGGCGACTGGGGTTTTTTTGGGTTAAATGGAGGTGGCGCGCGGCTCGGGCGTGGAGCTCCGGCGGCGGGTGGAGATGGGAGCTCTGATCGCTCGATCTGGGAAAGATCGAGGTGGATGGAAGGGTGGTTCGTGATGACGGAGTGACAAGGAAGACGATGGAGGTGATCTTGGAGGCTGTAGATGATGGAGGTGACCGGAAAGTGGAAGCGGAGCTAAGCTACGCTGTGGTCTTTGATCGAAGATTCACGGCTATTAACGCAAAGAAAACCTAAACTGCTACTATGCTAAATTACACTAAGCTAGAGCTACAAGAAAAGGGAAAGAGAAGGGGGTGAGGCTCACCAGAGATGACTGAGAGAACTCGCGGCGGAGCTCCGGCGAGGGGCTGGATCTACTTCGATTCGACACCAAATGGCACAAACCCACGCTCGAATTGCCTCCTGCTGTCACCAGGAATGCAATGGGCTAGGGGTTTACGGGTGAAATTGGCGGAAGAAGGATCAAACTTCCAAGGGAAGTCGGGGGTAGCTTTTGAAGAGTTGACGAAGTGGCGTCAAAAATCGATGAAGATGGACCGAATCGTGGGTCCAATCCCCGATGTAAGATAGGGGCGTGATTCATGGGTCTTCGAGCAAGAAGTTTGCAGATGGTCTCAACCTCAATTGGTGAAAGATAAGACCTCGAAAAATCCATGAAGAAGAGACAAAATGACTCTCTGACATGTCTAAGGGAGGAGGTCAGACAGTTGACCGAGGTCAACTGTCAGACCAACCTGGTTGGTCCACGTGGACCAACCAGGAAAAATCCCCTAAAATTATTTCAAAAATCGTTTAAAATAGAAAATGGATCAATTAAATTATGGTTATAAAATAAAAATGTTTATTATTATATGAATTATTTTATTATGATTTTTAATTATTTTTATGATGTGTATTATTATAAGTTACCTTTATACCCCTTATAGGTACAATACCTCTATATTTTATTAATTGATTTTTATTTTGTGTATTTTAATTTCTTTAATTATGTTTATTATTTTATAAAATTATAAAATATTTTTACGCACTTAAATATATTTTTATTTGATTTTTCTGAGGTATTTTATACACTTAATAAAATAAAAGTGTTAAAACTATAAGTATAGATACAGGTGTTATACCTATGAATTCTATTTACAAGTATTTTTATTTTGAATTTTATTTGTATTTTATTCTGATTTTAATATACAAAATTATTATAAATAATATTTACAAAATTATAAAAATATAAAAATATAAAAATAATGAATAAATAATAAAGTGAATACTTTAATCTGTACAAGTATACAATGATGGTCCAAAACTCAACTTTCAAACCGTAGCTCCGCCAAATGCGAAACCACCGCCATTAAATAGCTTATTTTAAACTATATACAATTAACGGTGAGTTTGATGCATTTGGAGTTTTTATTTGCGAGATACAGGTCTGGGAAGTTGGGATTCTGGAAACTTATTTAGACCATAACTTTTTATCTGTATATTATTTTTGAGTGAAATCAATTTTGTATTTTTATTTATTTAATTATCTACAACTTTCATGTAAAGTTTCTTTATTTGAGGTATAAAAAGTAGAACCAAAAATAGGTTCCAAAATGAATAAAGAATGGATAAAATCAAAGGGAATTTTTGTTGTATTTTGGCCCTTATCTCCCCCTACTTTATTCCTTGTCGACCTAGTCATCGAGATGCCTAGGTCTCGGGGTTTCGGGTCATAAAATATTTACAATATTTTATTCTTTTTCTTTTCTTTTCTTTATTCTATAATTTTGGCTTTAAAAACCACATTTTATACAATATTTACACACATAAGCATGAATGGTAAAATACATGAATTAATGCTATTTACAGGCATTTGCTAGTGTTTTTGAGGCCAAAATGATAGAATAAAGATGATGAAATGTGGATTCATCACATATCCGTAAAGAAATAGATATCGATATAAAATGGATACTGATCACATAGGAATAATACTATAAATACTCTATATACTAGCTTAAATATATATGTATTGGATGGAATACAAATGATATAATATTCTAAATGTGCTTATATCATAACAATTATACCAAATATGACAAAAGAATGTACATAATTATGTTACATAAAGTTAAAAATAAATGTACAACTATATTTATGTATACAAATGGATATACAGATACGAATATAGATTTTTCTTGATATGAATGTTGGTATGTATCCATTTGAAAACAGATGCGGATACAGATGTGAAAATCTGTTTGATATGGATACAATGGTAGATCATATACGGATATATCCATATCTATAGAACTTGTAAATAGGAGATGAGGGGGCCATTATATATAACTTATTATTATTTATAGTTAACTATTTTTTATATTATATTGGGAAAAATTGGGCTGCCCCCTAAGGGTAGCCAACATGGCTGCCCCCACCACATTTTTCGCAAATTTTTTTTATTTTTTTGGAAAAATATCACCATGTATATTCATCCCTATAACCCTCCTATATGCCATTCGAATTTCGTCAGAAACAACGACTCATACGACCTCCACCCAGACGTCATTTTTTTTAACGATCGCAGGATTTTTTAAATCGACACTGTCTGGATGGAGGTTGTAGGAGTCTCTGTTTCTGACGAAATTCGAATGGCATATAGGAGGGATATAGTGATGAATATTCATATATGGCGATATTTTTCAAAAAATAAAAAAAATTGCCGGAAAAATGGGGCGGGATAGCCCCATCAACCCCTATTATATTCTAATACAATAATATAATATATGCAAGGTTTAATTGGGCGACGGTGGGGTGGGGGGGGGAGGGGGGCAAGCCCCCTCCTGCCCCCCCTGTCTCCGTCCATGTCTCTCAGCTGCTAATCGTTTGGTAACCTGGTGACCAAACTATCCATTTGAGATTCTTTCGAGGATGATCGTGAAACCTGGTTCTCAGTTGTTGGTTCTCCGAGGTGTTTTTGTGGACGATTGCTGACAAACTAAATTAGTGTAATTTAGGTCAGATGGGAGAGAATAAATGTTAAGCAAGATTCCAAGAGGCATGAGCCTGATCTGATTCAGATTCAAGTAGATCTAGATATAGTATAAACTAATCGGATTAATTAGTTGAAGAGTGGGACCAAATGGTCGGTCTCACTTAATTGAGGCTCACTGATTCCACAAGGGTCAAACCTACAGCATCCACGTATCTTACTCGATTTTGTTATATCGCTTTACCCATTATTCCCCATTAAGATCAAGATGTATATTAAAAACGTATTTTTATTTGAGAGTTTTTATACATTTAATTCATATCGGGTTTCCCTATTTTGGATGGAGTACAGTATTCTATTAAAATAAATTAAGATAAATATATGCATTAAAGAAATGAGAAAGCATGGTTTGCATCTCTTGTACAGCACACCATTAAGTTGCACGATGCCATCTTTCATATAAGAAAAATATATATGCTACGTTTTCAATGCTCGTTAGTTTATCCAATGCACGTTCGTATTAACTATGGGCATAAAAATCAGATAGAATAATTTTGATGTGTTGCCGACCACGATAACATATTTTATTCAACAATATTAAGACGCGTTTAGAACTCTATCATTGTGGATATTATATATTCTATTCTCTGAGGTCATTGGACACTCGAACATATCTATATGTGTACCTTAATAATGCCCTTTTATATCTTATATAATAATAATAATAATAATAATAATAATAATAATAATAATAATAATAATAATAATAATTATAATCGGGATCCTGGCTTCGAGAAGCCTAATGAGATATTTGATTGATTATTCAACAAAAAGATGTTAAGGGTGTATATGTTTTTGAACTTTAACGTAGAAAATAGCTGCACGAAATCAAAAGAGAAAATGCGATGAACCGAATTATATAATACAATCCCTAAAACAAATACTGATCAAGTTCATCTTTTTTATAAAATTAATTGGACAACGAAGCAGCTAAGGTCCCAGTGTCTTCGAACATTGACCAATTGCATCAGTCCTATCATTAGATACTCGAAAGAAAGATCATTGATCTTAAAATTTAACAGAGTAAGTCGGAGTTACTTACTTGTTATATATCTTCTCATTATCGAATGCTTCCTAAGTAACGTCTCAAGGTAAAAAAATATCCCTTCACTTTTGATGACTCGTCATATACGTACAATGGGCATTTCTTCCAACAATAAAGCGTAGCTTTAGTCATGGCAAAATTATACATTAACACATATTACTTTATTTGCATTGTGAAATGAAAAAAATTAGCTATAATTTTGTTACAACAACCCTTTTCGTTGGTAAAATGTCAAAGACGATGTCATCTAGAATTTTATGAGGTTATAAGACATATAGTTTTGCTACATTTTTTTGCTAATACACTTTTGGCAATGAATTCTGTGTGATGTTTACATTGTCACAAATAGGAATTTTGTTTCCATAAAAATAAAACTAACTTACATAAATTATTGCCACAACAGTGAAGAATGCTTGACACTTCAACCAGCATCAAGTCAAGAGAGGGGTCTGTTTGGTAACTAGGTTAGATTGGGTTGGGGTATCTCCATGTGAATAATAGATGTTGAGAGGATTAGAATGATAATTGTGATGTGATGTGACATTGATTATGTATTATATTAACGTTTTTAATGATTATAATATATTTTTTATGTTAATAACTTTATTTGATCATAGTTTAAAAATATTATACCAAAGAAATTGTAGGATCAATACAAGTAATCCCAACTCAAATTGAGAGGATTGTAGCCAAGAGTATGCCGGTTTATCCCGGTGTACACCACCAACCAATAGGAAGAAAACTAGTTTCTCGTTGTTCAAATATATATGGGTAAGTGTAGAGGTCCAATTATATCCCCATTTCCTAATAGTGGACCATATCATCTCGTTGGCAATCCCCATAAGTTTGCTTTGAACTGTCACTATTTTATGGTGATTTGTATTATTACAGGAGTGTTACTTTGTATAATCCCCTAAACTAGACAACTTTTTTATTATAGTGCTCATTTATGGATTACAATAAACCCTTAATTTTTTACTCTCATGTCGGGAGATTTTTGACATTAACAATTCTCTATGCATATATGATTTATTTTCTCATGATTAGATTTTAACCTTGCTTGTAGTTATCTTTGATATATTGTTTATTAGTTGTCTCCTACATAACTCCTGCACAATTTTGGTGGTAGCTTACTGAGCCTATCATCTAAAAGACCATGGTACAAAATCTTCATGTGGGCTTGCGTTAGGTAGCCAACAACCATCATTAAATATGATCAACACTTTTTTGTGAATGTGGCCATCTTCCAATTTTTGCCACCCATGAATCCAATTCCAAGAGTGATGAAGATAATATTTTGAGAATGAACAAATTTATAGATTTGTCCGATAACATAGATCAGAATATGTATAATCAGATTCAGAATGAAACACATGCACAAACACTTTGAGCCAAACTAGATACCCTGAATGCTTCAAAGATATGAATCTACAAGTTAATTTCATTCAAGGGATTGATGCATTTGAAATTCAAGGATGATGCTTTTTCCAATATTATATGTATATATTTCAAGCTTTTATTAGTCAACAATCTAGCATTGGAATAAATTTTGAAGATTCTGTTGGTACTTAATATTCTTTCAGGAAGTTGGGACAATTTACTTTGCACATAACGGATCGAGTTGTTTCCTCGAATCAAGGTGTGTGTTCTCAATGAAGATATGAGGGGGAAAATCACAAGTTTCTTATTCATAATTAAATATATTTGTCATAAAATTATTGATGAGGCAGATTTAGGAATGACAAGGGAAGAGATTAAACTAGAAGAAATATCGTGATCAAATATAAAGATTTGGAATATCACTGTTAAAAGAAGAAAAATCAAAATCAAGAAATAATACTTATAACTCAAAAGAGAGGGGAGAAGAAGTACGAAAACAGTGACCTGTATGATAACACTGTTAATTGCCACTACTGAGCATGATTTGCTCATTGTTTTTGACAAGGATATGGAGAATATTACTAGAGATGATGCTTGCTAGCTACTTGGCAATGCTTCATCTCTACGTGTCATGAGGAGTTTTTCACATTTTATACTTTTGATGATTATAGAAATCTTGCAACAAGTAGCAATTCCATGTCTAGTGTTGTTGATATGAGTCATGTTATTTTTAATAATGCAACAATCCATTGAAGTTTAAAGATGTGAGGCACACTCTTGACATACATCTAAACTTCATGTCAATTGAAAACTTTGCAATGGAAAATGTTTTAATAAATTTGATGGTGTATACTAGAAACTTACCAAGGGTATTTCTCATGTGACTCATGAGAAGAACTCCACCAATAACCTCTATATTATTTAGGCACTAGTTTTCAAAGATGTAGTGAATGTGGCCTTTGATGAGAATTCAATTAAGATGTGACACAAGAAAGGCTCGGTCATATGAGCGAGAAGAGATTATATAGCTTGATCAAGAAAAAACTCTTCTTCCAGATATAAAGAAAGAAAACATAGAGAGGTGCACTATTTACGAGTCCAATCTAGATATTCTTAAAAGTAACTCACACTAAGAAGGCATAAGTACTGGAGTTGATTTACACAGATTAATGTGTTAGTGCTTTTTGCGGCACGCTCTGTTTTATCACTTATATTCATGATTTTAATAAAGCTATGAGATTATACCCTCAATAGGAAGGATCACATTCTCAGTGTGTTCAAGGAATTTCGTGCATTTGTAGAGAAACAAACATGAAAAAAATTTAAGGTACAAATGCAACTAATGTTGAAGAGTACGTGGGATCCATTCACATGTATCATGTGATTGGACATGGAATGACTCCTAACTGAATGATGTTGTCAAGAGGATAGATAACATTCTCATTGAAAGAGTTGGATATCTACTTTCTCAAGAAAACTACCCCTTTCCTTATAAGGTGAAGCCATAATTACTGTATCTTATTGAAAGAGTTGGGTGTCTACAAACTACTTTAGATGTAGATATCCTTTGGTAAGAAAAAAAATTGTTTTTATCACTTGTATTTAGTTACAAAGTCATCGTGCACGTTCCATTAGATAAGAGATCCAAGTTGGAAATAAAAATCAGACAATGCATCTTTATGAGATGTGGATTTCATGACTTTATCTGCAAGTTATATAACCTTGTAGAGAAGTGGAAACTTGGAAGATGTCGTGATGTAATATTTTAGTAAGGATCATACTATGGAAGACATTCAAAAGGCATCTAAGGATCCATCTATTACAGACTAGTTGATATAGAGTTCATTCTGTTGTTACATGCACGATTGCGATTCCATATAACTTTATGATCTGATAACATTGAGAAAGAAGATGCTAACGTGATACATACTCCTACTGAGAATCAAGAGAAAGGATATTCCTCTCAAGAATCAAGAGGAAGGATATTCCTCTAACATAGATAGACCCTTCATATGTATGTGGGACATGTATCTCTCTAGAAGATACTCAACACATGATTAAATTTTTTTAATGGATAATGATGTGCTCGAATTTAATAAAGAAACTTTAAGTCATGTACAAAAAATGAATTGAGGCTACGCAAGATGAAATACAATCTTGGTATAACAACTATATCTTTATGTTTGTGATATTGTTCAAGAGAAAAAAAATAGATAATTATGCGCCCGAATTTAGTGAAGAAGGTTTACGTTATGTATAGAAAAGTGAATTGAGGCGATGCAAGATGAAATTCAATCTTTGTGTAATAACTATATCTTTAAGCTTGTGATGTTGTACAAAAATAAAAAGAGATCTGAAAAAAAGTAGATTCATAGAGCTAAGCATGAAAAAAATCTCATTTTATCCAATTTACAATGCTAGGTTCATTTGGAATTGCTTTAGCCAAAAGAAGAGTGTCAACCTTAATGAAATATTCTCTCATATGGTGAAGATATCATCCATTATTATTATTCTCCGTTTGGTAGCCAATCAAGAATTGAAAAATGAGCATATGGATGAAAGATCGCCTTCCTCTATAGCGATCTTGAGGGAAATATCTAACACAACTAGTAAGATTTATAGTCAAAGGAAATTAAGATCATATGCATAGACTAAAGATCCTTGTGAGCAATAAGAAATTTCAGTCTTATAAAGGGAGCACATCTGCATAAAGACTACTTTATATCATTGTATCATCATTATGAACTTCTCAAATGATCATTTCATCATTTTGTTTATTTATGTTATTGGCATGCTAATTCTAAGCAGTAATACTCAAGAATTTTAAGTTTGTAGGAGGAATTTAGAAAGTCATTTGCTGTAAAAGACGTAGGATTTGCAAATCAAATATGAGGTATGAATATTACTTGTAATAGAATTTCTAAGAGATTTTGGTTATTCTAAGATAATTATATTAAGAATGTACTTCAAATATTAAACATGGATAAGATTAGGCGCATGAGTACTCCCTTCTTGGAGCACATTTCAAAAAAAAAGTACCAAGAAAATTTAAGGTCAAAGAAGAAAAGAACGATGGGAAGATGATTCCTTTTGCATTGACCATATCTAGCTTGATAAATGTTATGGTATTTAGTAGACTTAATGTCACTAATTTGTTAAAGTTCTTAGTGTGTTTATCCAAAATCTAGGAAAAGTGCATTAGAATACTGTTAAATTGATCTTAAAAAATCTAAATGGTACTAGCAACATATGTCTTTATTGGAGTATAGAAAGCATTTATTCCGAGCTACACTAATTCTTATATATATTGAGGTGATATTGCTTATAGATGATATATATCTGGCTATATGATAACATATATAGGCGATGATATTTCATGAAAATAAAAGTTGTAGAAGTATGTGGCTTGTTTTACTACAGAGGAAAACTTTAATGTTGTTACATAAGCAAATAAGAGCTCTTGTAAGTGAAAAAATTCATGCATGATCTTAATCTTCTTCAAGATAAGTATGTATGTTAGTGTGACAGCCCGAGTTTGATTCACATTAGCAAGAAATATGCTTTTTATGGAAGACCAAAACACATTGATTCCATGTATCTTTTGATATGAGATGATTTAGTATTAAAGCAACTTATATTTGATATGATCCATGCATATGATAATGTATGCTAACAAAAAAGTTCGCACTTGCGAAGTTTTGAGAGATATTGCTTTATCACAAGTTTAAAACATGTCTCATATTGTGTGAGGTATTGATTTATTGTGTAGGATCCTTGTCATGCGGGTAATCAACCTTTGACAATAATATTGAATAGTCACAAATGTAGTGAGATCCTAATTTGATATGATGTTAATTAATGAGTAATCATATTTTTAAAAAATGATAGAATTGATCCCATGGTTCTAAGATTCTGTGCACTCTATCTACTCTCAAATCCATATCTATATAAAGTCATCGATCCTTCATCCAAAAAATCAATTCAAGAGATAAAAGAGGATATATAGAGAAGCAATTGCTTAATGCTCCAATATTGGATCATATGGATACATGATCAGAGATTAAAGAATATCCACATATCCATATTCATGGACGTTTATATATTAAAAACCAATAATAATGATATGATATATTATATACTATTCATTATCCAAAAAATACAAAAAAATAAAAGAAATAAAAAAGTTTTCTTAGCCTTTAGAAAATATTTACAAAAATATTAAGTACGTGAGTATGATGTATTTTGATTTTGAATTCTACATGAAAGTTGCGGATCTTAAAAAGTACACAACTTTCATGTTGAACCTTTTTATTTTGAAGCTTATAACTATTTTTATCCAAATTTAAAGATTTTATAAATTTCTGATTTTTTATTGGGCCACATGGCTCCTTCTGGTGGAGCCATATGCGCGGCCCTTTACATTCCCCCATACTTGATCTCAACCATCTATCTTATGATCATATGATGCATGTTGAATCATCTCTGTCCTCTTGTGGGCCCCTTGACCATTTGATCAAGTGACTCTAATTAACCCAATTGTGTCCATTTCTGAACCGTTAGAGCAATGGTTGTTCTTCATCCACCTCAGGTGTTTGAGCTCCAAGCATTGTGGCGTTTCACCGGAGGAGGTTTCTTCCATTTTACCCATTTGTCCACGTGGCCTCAAGCCACCACTCTGGTGCCATTATGACATCCTTTCGTACCTAATCTTCGTTGGTGTCAAAGCATCACCTCTCTCCCTCACATGAGTCATCTTCATGCGGTTGAAACTTCCCTCTTCAACTAATAATTCGTCGAACAAAAATCCACTTCTTCCTCATCTGATCAGTTGTCCGTCCTTGTGTGAGAATCCTTCCTAGTTTCATCTCCCTTCTGGTGACAACATGAATGTTGATTGAAGACCCAATGAAGAGAGAACCTCCAGCGAGATCCTTGGCATCACGGCCGTGTTGCAGCCTACCTCGAAGGACTGCACGAGCTTTGAGCATTATCCGTACTCATAAAGCGAAGACAAGAAGCTTGAAATATTCTATCTAGGCCAAGATTCAACTAGTTTTTTTCATCGTCTTCTTCCTCCAGGTAACTTTGTCGTTTCACTTTGTTTCTTTCCTGTGATTTCCTCATTTATTTCACATCGAATCACACTCCATCTACTTCACCTAAGCACTCGTCCATCATCACCAGATGACCCTCTTTCTCGCAGAACAATTCGTTCACCTCCTCCTTTTCTCATGACCTCCCTCCATGTCGGTCATCTTCCTCCTCATGTAATGAGGAGAAAAACCCCCTAGGGCTCAGTTCTGATCATTATCCACAACCCTTCATCTCACCTCAAAACCTATAAACTCATCACAAAGCTTTGTCTATACCCATTGCAGGTCCTTAATCTCTTCATTGGCTGGAATTTCCATGAATCTCCGTTCAAGTCCTCCACCTCCGACGAGACGAGATCAAGAATGACTTGCAGTACGTGCTGCTCCCTCCATGACACCCTAACAGCTTCACCATACCCATGCAAAGATTCCTCGACTCTCAAATTCATTTGAAGACGAAAAAGGAGTAGCAAAGCATTTGCATGAGTTCTGCCAAAATCATCCTCTCGTAGAGGAGGAGAAGGATCAACTAAAGTACATGCATCGTTGGTCATTTAAATCTAACAATCTGCATCATCCTCGAATCTCAGCTTCGTACCTACAACATTAGGTGGGTCCGAACCTGCCTCGAAGCACCCACCATAAGCCACATGGGCCCGAGCCTACACCGCTGACATAGCCTACATAGCACACGTGAGGTGCATGCCTCTCTATTGATATTGTACCAAAGCCTCACTAGTCTTTTCATTTGCGAAGAAGTCCAGTCACACTCTCCTCATGTGTTGCGCCTTAGGGATTTGCATTAAAGCCTTGCCGACTTCTCCAAATTGTAGATAAGACCTCATGCACATTAAATTTTGTACAACAACACTATCAGATATTTATGTTTACAATTTAGTCCATCATGGGCATATTGATCATGATTCTTTGTATTTTAAATTCATGTTTCTTTGCATTTAAGTCTCAGGGTATTTCTTTTCTTTCGCATCTTTTATCCCAATTCAATGAATTTGGTACCATTTGAAAGCCTTGATTATGCTCTTTGATATGATATGTATTAATATCTGATATTTTCTGTGAGTTTTATTTCATTAATAAGAGAAGTTTGATGATTAATATAACTTAATCTTGATGGTTGTTAATGTATCTTAGTCATATTCAATGCCTAAATGAAACCCTATTTTAATTCATTGACTTGGAATTTGATTAACTGTCAGATCACTGATTGTTTTAATTCGTTCAAAACTTTATCTAATATTGAAAGTTTATTGATTAAATTATGCTTATTTTAACTCTATGCATTAATATATTAAATTAAATTTGGAGCTTATATTGGTCATTTTAAGAGCTATCTTAATAAATTGGATTTCATATCAAGATTTAAATCAGGAGATTAAATTGTGTTATTGTGTGTTGTATTTTATGTAATGCATTATATCATTTTGTAAGCATCCTTTATTAACTTGCATATTAAACTCAGAAAAATATATGCATCCATATTGTGTTGCATTGTTGACTTAGATATCACTCTAATCAACTTAACCTAGGTATTTAGATCCTAATTGAATAGACTAATTGCTCATATATTTGTGTTTAACCTTGTATTTAGCCACGATAAATTTAAGTGAAACCCTCTTCACAGAGATCATTAGCTTGGTTCTATTGATTTGTTAATCAGGTGTATAACAACGAATACATATTAGATTAGCCGGTTATCAATTCATTCGATGGCATCATTGTTGGGGACACGATATTATTAAGATTATTTAATTAGATTTAAATATCTAATTAAGTGATTTTACTACTATTTAGGTTAAGTTTCTATTGGGTTGACTTGTTTGTTTGTTGCTTTTGATTTGTTTATGTTTCATGTTAAATCGTTGATTATCTCTTTGAATCCATTAACCCTGAGTTGTTTTGGCAGGGCTCTGAAGCTGACTCGGTCAATATAATGCGGAGGTGACAAGCTTGGAGCTCGAGCTAAGGGAAATCCAAAGCATCTTTATTTAGTAGAAGGAATTGATAACTATTGTCTAGATTAGTATACTTGTTAATTAGTGTAATAATTTTGTGTTGTAATTAATTGTAATAATTATGTCCATTTCCAGCGACTCTTGATTAAGAGCTCGCATGTGTAAAAAAGGACTTTCTAACTTTTAAATTATGTATGTCAAGACCTATTTCACCCTTGACCAAGGGTGGGGCTCAACTTGAGTGATCGAATTTTAGACCAGGCATACGACCCTTAGATCTAATTTAAGTCAAATTTGATTGTGTCATCGTAAATTAGGTCAATCATTTATCTTAAGAGACCCTTTTAATTATACACATATTATCTCGTTCTACTTAGCATCAAATTCTATCCAATTCTACTCCCGCTAATAGAACTTATGCTTTAGTTGTAGTTTTTCCTAGACTTGCATGCATTTAGTGTAAAATTTCAATTCAGTCTTGCATAATGCATGGAGAGTGCTGGGAAGCTCTGTAAGTATACATTCTTTTGAGCATCCATCATTTGATTTACTACATGCATTTAGTTTTCTAACTCCACTCTCTTGAGTTTACAACTTAGGATTAAAGCAAAAGGGACTGAACGTTAGGTGATCTGTGATATGTTCATATTTAATCATGTGATAAACAACATTATAATTAAGACTATTAACAGAAAGTCGATTTAATATAACTTGGAAAAAAGACACGTTTTACTGTGGGCGTGTAAATCCCTCATTATACACATGTACTTACCTCCGGATAGAGTGGGTGAGGATGTACGGATAGAGCCAAAATCCATGAACTTGCCCGCTATGTCTCCATTTCTGACTCTCGTGGATTTGGGAGTTGAAAGGGCATGCATTCGACCTTAGTTACGTTTTAGTTTGTGTAATACTGATTATCTCTATAAGGATGTGATATTGAATCCGGTAGCCCATGAAGATCACCCTTTTGCTTGAGAGCTTTTAGGAGCACTGCTGGGCATAACGAGACACCATGTATGTAACAATTTCAATACTAAAATACTACCAACTAAAATAAACAAGATAAATCGATAGAACTCTTACGACCTTCACATGTGAAGTTGGTAAATAAAAATGGTTTATTTTGTGTTTGTATCGTGTGAGTAAAATACACACATTCGAGTACAAACATGGTACTCATCTCCTTGTTTCATTCATGCTCTATAGGAAACATTTTTGAAATCCAAGATGAATAGTAGGGGGGGGGGATTTGTTCGAACTTCGCAATCCTCTCTTTGAACTACCCAAATATTATGTCTTCCTAGGTCTAAGATACCTTACTTCCTAGACCGCTTGCACTTTAAGAATGATTTGGGTCGATCAATAATGACGGAGAAGGCTGGAGGTAGGTGTAATTAGAGATCGAAGCAGATCTCTGGGAATGTTCTTCCGAGTTCTTGTAGGCACCTCTATTGTCGTTGGATTGAAGCCACAACCTAGATTTAATCTGGGCCTTCAAGTTGAGGCGAAACAAAGCGTCGTCTGCAGCCGTTGATCAGGATAAGTGGCTCCACGTGGCACATGGAGTGCCATTCAATAAGGTGCATTAGTGGGTAAATATCTTAGTATCCCCTTACCATTTTGTATTTGTTTAAATAATAATTTACATATCAAGTGTAGTTTAAATACTTTTGTAAAAATTGTAGAGGACCCCCTATGCTTCATGATAATTACATAAAGGTCCTCACGCCTCACGTGTTGCACCACATGAGGTGTTGTGAATTTTGCAACTATATCTGATCGGGTTTAGATAGTGAAGTTTGGTCCTATAATTTGTAAATAAAGTGTGATATTTTTGGGTAATTTGCATGCAGAATCCTATAATTTATTTTTATTGCAAATATTCCCCTAATAAGCTGCATATTTTATTTTATGCATTTTTATTTTTATTAAATATCTCCTATATTCTATAAATTTTGGGAAAATATAGTAGATGACTCCTGCCTTGTTTATTCATGCTCATAATTTTATTTGTTCCTAATTTCTAAAAATCAAATAGGAGATATATATTCCCTATTTGTATATAAAAATCCAAAAAATAAAAACATCTTTCAAAATCACTAAAAATTATATATATTACTATATATCATACCTCAAGATAAAAAAATCACAAAAACTAAAAAGAAGACCTTAAAAATCACAAAACCCTAAAAACTTTATAAAGATCAGTAATTATTCATTGAGGATTACAAAAAAGTAGTTTTCTATTTTATATCCTTTATATTTTATAATATATATAAGAAATAGTTTTCGGAATTTTTGAACTTATTATCAATTTTTAATACCCAAACAAATTCGACTGATTTAGTATACTCATTTTTTTGTATTTTTTAATACACTAAAAATACTTAAAATAAAAAAATATATAAAAATCCTAAAAATAGATAAAAAATATTAAAACATATATATATATATATATATATTTAATTTCAAGTATATTTATGTATGTTGAAAATTATAAAACATATATGTACTTTATAATACTTAAATACTTCTTCTTATTATTATCAATACGCATAAATATATTATTATATCTAAAACATTAAAAATAGATTGTAACTTTGTATATATATATATATTTAATTTATTCTATATAATATTTGTAATATATATGATATCATTACCATTATTATTATATATTCATACATATTATGTCTATAAAAAATAGAAAGAAATCTAAAAAATTGAAAAATAAAAAGAAAATAAAATTTTAAAAATATATAAAACATATAAATATATATAAAAATTTTAAAACACATAAAAATTTAATATAACTAAAACCCACAAAAAAATTTAAAAGTAGATAAATAAAAAAATAATTTTTATTGATTATATTAATTAGTAATAATTATACCTATCCACTATTTACTCACAATGGTTGGACCCTTATACTTACGTGCTATACACATCTTTTTATTGGGTATAATAAGTTTCACCCAGTATTTTATTCATTGTTAATTCATTATCGTGGGTTGATTATTTGTCTGATGCGATTGAGTGACATGATGATATCCCAGAGAGGGTTGATATAACAGTTATTGTATCCGACTTGTAGGACACCACGGGCTCCTCCAAGACCAGACGTTAGGCATCTCTCATTTGATCAATCAACAATCGACAATAAACTTTGAAGCTTAGCGAGCTTCGTGTGAGGGCTCGTAGCAACTAAGTCAAGCTCATCGATGTATCTCGCCATTCCATGAACAATTATCATTGCTGGGATGGGGTAGGTCTACTGCCACTAGGAGCTATCTCATAGTGAGGCCTCTCTCTCTAAGTTGGTAGATGCCTCGAAGTGTCGATGACGAGGGGTTTTATTTGGGGCTTGATCATGGTTCTTGAGAGGAGGAGAAGCAGTTAGGATTTGGGGGACGTAGAGGAGAGACAGGGGTTGTCTCGATCATGGCCGAGGAATGGAGGAGCGGCAAAGGTAGGGCTCACTCGTTGTCGGTGAGCGGCCGAATAATCGGGGGAGGAAGACAGATCCTTAGTTGTTCGATAAGCAAAGATTGAACGGTCGAGGAAAGGACACATGCATAGTTGGGATTAAATAAAAGAAAATAAAAATAAAAAGGAAAAAAGTAAAATAAGAGAGAAGCAGTATTAGGGATGTTGGATCTCGTCCAGAGCCAACATCCCAAGATAATGGCGGCTAGAGTTAATGGGGGTGATGCGTGGCAGATCTTAGGGCTACCATGTGTCGCTTCTAGAAAATTCAAATAGAAAAAAAGATAAACAAATAAAATAGAAAAATATGTCAAATAAAAAATGTGTTCTTTACAAAAGTTGTTCACCTCGATGAGTTTTACAACTTTCATGAAGGGACCAAAACCAAAAGACATCATATGTACAAAGTAAGATTTTGGTGGTATTCTATGTACATAAATAACGTGTTTTACGTTTTGCAATTTTTTACGATTTTTAATAGAAGAAAAGAAATTTTTACTAATTAATCTATTTTTTGGGATTTTTACTATTTGAAAAAAATAATAAAGAAATAGAATAAGAGAGACTTATGTGCAAACCATATATACAGACTCACAATACTCTGATTTATTTGATTTTTAAGTCATTTTAGATTTGAATTTTTACACATTTTATTAAAACATAAATTAAAGAAATCGAATGAAAAAGAGATAAATTAAAAAGAGTTAATTTTATACATAAAATAATGAGACAAAGTAAATGTATATAATATACACTATGAACCTAAAATCCAAGTTTCACATGTGAATTCTTTTAAATTTGATCTTGATTTCTAGGCAGTTGAATGTACATTAATTCAAAAGTGAGCAGGGGTTCGTAGGACACTGTATGTGAGAGATATTTGCATTTACGACTTTTTGTATCAAAACTAGAGTTGTGTTTATTTAATACACACACACTCACACAAACTAGTATTTTTCATTTATACATGTTAGTATTATTTACACTATGGAGTTGATTTTATTTGATTTGGAGTTCTTATAAAAGAATTTAAAATATGAGAAGTTAGGTTAATTTACATGTGAGTTATATACATACAACTTTTGGCTTCTTATTAATGCGAATACGAAATGATAATATTTAGATATTATTTATACATGCATGAATGAAAATAATGCAATGTTAATTTCTAAATATAATTAATTACTTGGGAACATAGCTCTATTTTCAGCTTTTAAATCGATGAATAACAGATTCATCACTCTAACAACATGAAAGCACATCATTAAGAAGATTAAAAAAGATGGCCCTGAAATGACACGATTTTGTTATGAAAAAAATCATGGTTAAGGTGTCATTTGGTAAGTATGTATCAAGTAATCCTACATTTCAAAAGTACCTTAATGTGAGATGCATACATACTAGAGTAAGCAGGAAGAAACCAAGCAGTCGTGTAAAAACTCATGTCTTAGCAGTAGACACTACTTATTGTATCAAGAAACATCAGCTATCAATAAAGAAGAGAGATATGGGTACACACTTTTTGGTGAGTGATGAATCTCCATTCATCATTCTTTATTCTATCATTTTGGCCTTAAAAACCCCAACAAATGCATATAAAAAACCTCAATTTGTCCATAATAGCATTCATTATTTATTGTATTATTTGTATATAAAATAAGGTTTTTAATGCCAAAATTATAGAATAAAGATAAGAAAAGAAAAAAGAATAAAATATTGAAAATATTTTATGACCCTAACCCTGAGACCAAGTCCAGAATGGAATTGGTCAACAAGGAATAAAGTAGGGGGAGATAAGGGCCAAAAATACAATAAATACCTCATTTATTTATTCATTAATTATGCAATTTTGACACCCAGTTTATTCTTTATTATTTATTCATCAAATGAAGAAACTTTATACATAAAAGTTGTAGATAATAATGTAAATAAAAATTGAGTTTGTACAAAAATAATATACATTGTTCATTTTACACCCAGAATAAAAAGCCAAAATCTCAACTGACGCAAACCCTTATGACTATGAAGCTGACTTGTACAGTGTATGTGATAGTGGCTCTCCCCAACTGAAATGACAAAGGAACTGACTTCTCCAAAATGGCAACCCAATGATTCCGCAATCCAACTCTCTGCCCTCGAGGAGTGGGGTATTCCCTTCTAAGTTCAAGTGGCATCCAACTCAAGAGGAGGAGGTAGAGAAAAGAATGGATGGTAGCCAGTGTAGCTACCTATCTTGGGATGCAAGAACAGTGTAGTCAAGTCATCCAGCTGCAGGCTCACATGGTATAACTTTGATGCTCAAGCTTGCTTATTTTCTAAACAACGTATATACACACTCCGACATGCATTTTATTTTTATTTTCAAGCATGTCTTCTTTTTTGGAATTTTTTAACGTACTATTCACAACAGCATTTACATAAGGAGTTTTCCTCTTGAGCCAGAAGACTATCCCTCTTTTGAAGCTTTATTGCAACCTACACTCTCCTGTCTTTAGACTTCATTGAAACTGGACCAGGTTGGGGTGCACTTCCCTCCCTAGACGAGGATGAATGTTTCCACCCACGTGCATCTCAGACTAGCAAATCCAACCCCTCACCACTCCAACTGAGTTGAGCCAAGTGAAAGGTGCAAGTATCCAAGCTAGGTCACGACCTACAAGAGTCATGCGTGTGTCTCAAAAAGTTCTATTTAGTCAGTTGAGGTGACTTGAACCCATCCCTGAGTCTCAAAGAATTAAGTTTGAATAGACCTGAAGTACCATAAACCTAGTTCCCATAATGTTCCAGTGCAATTAGGTGCAGTAAGGTCCAACCAAACTCCAATCTTCGACTTTATTGGACTAGTTCAATCATCAAGCTCAATCAAAGAATAACATGCAAATGCTTATGCACAATGATTATGTATAATGTAGAAAGAAACGATGCCATTTTTCACAAAGAATTTAAAAATCAAAGAATCTTTTTACAAAAAGAATTTGGAAAAGAATTTCGTCACATAAAGAATAAAATATTTACATCTATTTACATGGGCGTGCTTCTTTATTTACAATAGTTAATAATTTTAAAGAATTTGCAAGTTTTAACAAAGTTATTATAGATACATATATACAATTGATAAAGAATTTTATTTTGATTTATATACACATTTTCTTCCTATTTTAGTGCCACATCCATTCCTCAAATTTATTTGACAACAATTTTCAAAACTATAGTACAAAATAATTTTTGCAAATATTTACAAACATTTGAAGTCATTTTGCAAAGATTTTTCAAACATACATATATACATTTTTCAAAAATATTTTTACAAACATTTTCCAAGCCATTTGCAAATACGTTTTCAACTCTTTTATTTCACACAAAGAAAAGAATTTTTCAAATAAAAATATTTTTACAAAGGTTGAAAACATTTCACAAAAAGTTTTCCAAACGGTTCACACCATTTTTCAAATCATTTTACAAAAATATTTTTAACCTGATTTATTAATCAGTATATACAAAAACAATTTGAGGAATGACTGATGTTATTAAATGATTTTTGATAAATGTATATAAAGTATTTTTAGCCATATTTATTAATAATTAATATGAAAGTACTGGTTATGGCTATAGTATATACAGAGTATATACGACCCCCTATACTTAGCATGAGCTATGTCCTCCTAGATCAAGAAGAGAAAGAGAAGACATAACTCGTACTGAGTATAGAAAAGCTTATACTACAACAACTGAAAGAATGAGAGAGGAAAGAACGAAGAGATAAACAAATAAGAGGATGACCGTCCCCCCTATACTTAGGATCAAATAATCGTAAGTATAGCAGATTGTACACAACGCAGGTAGGGTCAAGGGCGGGAATAAACAGATCATAGAATGAATGAATCGGGGGTGCAATCCCTCTATACTTAGGACAAAGTACGTCCTAAGTACAGGAAACTGACACAAAGGGGCAACACCTTTTATGTAGATAAAGAAAATGAAAAGGAAAAGAAGAAAAGATAAAAAGATAGATATATACAGATAGATGAAAAGATCATAGAGAATGTATGCATCGCTCCCCCTATACTTAGGGTGAAAGATCCCTAAGTATAGGTAACAACAAGAGTGACAAAACAGGACATAGAACAACCCGGTGTGTACCCCCTATACCTAGGACAAGGTACGCCCTAGGTATAGTCACAAAGATATGGCGGTAGATCTGGGGCACACATAACATTGGGGAGAAAGAAGGAATAGAAGATGAAACACACATATATACAAAGGTAGATTGGTAAGGTACAGGACGGTATATGACAAGCGAGTACTGTACTCTCGTCGTCGTCTCCCTGTGAGAACGAGGATGCATTCAGACAGTGAAAAAACACCCCGATCTGCAATCAGGTGGGTGTCAGCTACTAGGGACAAACAGATCGGAAAGTAAAGCAGGGACCGGTAGCGTAAATCAGATGATCGGCTCATAAGGAGTGAATGAGGGAGCGGAGTCGATACCGTAAGACGCAAAGGAAGAAAGAGCAGTACAGACTCCTCCAAGTCAATCAAGGTATCAAAAAGATATGAAAATTGAAGGACAGGAGACTGTGTGATGTCCGGTGGTCATAGAGTCAGAAAGTCAAAGGACTACACCGAACACAAGATATGGCTCAACCCTGTGAGGGTCCTCAAGGTGAGTAGGATCAGAGAATAATCAGAAGACTCGGCTTCATGCTCCGCAGAAAGGAGGCAAAACCAGGGGGGAGACCGAGTACCAAAATCAGATGACTCGACTTCGTTCTCCAACAGAGAGGAGACACCAGCAGTGAAGCCGAAAATCCTAAAATACGTTGTACCCTCCTACAGATAACCCTCGGGGAGTAGTACATGCTAGTCAATGAGTAATCAGAACATAAGCTCACCCTTGCGAGGGTCGTCAAGGTGAGCGGGCTCAAAGGAGCTAGATCTATAAGACAGATCAACCAAAAATGGTCTCGGTAGTCGACAAATCAGCTACCAGAAGAAGAGACCGATAGAACAAGAAAATGTGGCAGCGTCCCGCAGACAACCCTCGAGGAGCATACTGTCAACTAGGCATCGAATAATCAAAAAAGATGGCTCACCCTTACGAGGATCGTCAAGGAGAGCAGACTCAAAGGAGTCTAGTCAGATGGGTCCCAAGATCCAATAAATCAGGTAAACCTCAAAGCAACAAGGACCAGAAGATACCTTAGACGACTAGGTTCCGTGCTCCAACATAGAGGAGACACAATCAGCAAGGGGAACTGAGCGTAAAGAAACTGTTGCATTTTCTCGCAGATAATCTTCGGGGAACAATGCAAACTAAGCAGTGAATCGTCAGATCAGATCTTGTCCTTGCGAGGATCATCAAGGAGAGAGGACTCAAAGGAGTCAATCAGAATGGTCTCGATAGGCGATGAATCGTCTATCAGTAGAAGAGACCTCAGAATCTAGCAAGGTGTCATAGTCTCTCGCAGATAACCCTCGTAGAGCACTATCAGCGTCAAGGAGAGAAAGTGAAGCTCATCCTTGCGAGGACCGTCAAGGAGAGAAGACTCAAAGGAGTCCCAGAAGTTGGCCTCATGCACCGTCAGATCAGACGCACAATCAGCAGGGAGGCTGGATAGTCAGATAAGACGATACGATTTCAGGCTCCAACAAGGGGGAGACAGAGTCAGTGTACGAAACCGATCTTAACGAATATATCGCATCCTCCCGCAGATAATCCTCGGGGAGTAACACGAACCGAGTCAATCAAGTCGTGGGATTGCTGGCGTCGAATCTCAGGTACTCAATAACAATCAGTCAATCAAATCTCATGAGGGCATAAGATCATGAGGGACAAAAGATCAGTAAGTCTAATCCAATCCCTCAGGTTAATCCAACCAAGCTGAGATGGCACAAGAGATAATCGAACATTCTTGCAGTGCCTAGGTGGATCAAAGAGTCAGGAGATCAAGGATGGGTCAATCAAGAAGATGAGGAAGTTCATGTGGGTTCGGGGCACCATCACCAGGATTCATATATGAAGATAGTCAATCCAAAATCCGAATCAAAATGGGCCGAACCGAATGGATAGATTAGTCAATCAGGTCCCATGAACTCATCATCAAAACAATGGAAGTCAATCTCATCCTAAATCTTGTGTGAGAGATCAAATATCCTCAATAACACATCACACCTATGCTCGTGCCAAAAATCCTCAAAAATCACATGCACGTGTCAAAATCCAAATCCATTGGCACACCAATCTCAGCATCCTCAATAGCCGGCCCGGCTTACACAAATTATCCATGTTCTCCTCAAATCCTTGATGCGGTCCTCGTATGTACACATAGCAATGCTGGGTAGTAGAAATGATGATACGATGGGGAACAAGGAGGGTGGTCGAGAAAAGAGAGGAACGTATACAAATTTGGGTGTTCCACACAAGGCGGGAACACCGTCAAATTGCGGATCAAGGAGAATGTCTCCTTGATCCGGACTAGATAGGTGATAGAAGAGATGGTACAGGGGACACAAGGAGGGTGGGAAAGAAGAGAAACCTGTCGATTTGGCGAAGATGATTGAGCTCAAGCGCCAATACCACAACTCGATGTAAATGAGGAGATCTATGTATAAGAGAGATAGAGAGACTCAAAGATGAAAAAGGATGACTCACACGGACGGGACCGAAGACTCTAAGAATGCATGAAAACGTGATGAACTCCAAGTCACAATCACGACACAAGGCAAACCCCCGATTAACCTACTCAACACAGTGAAGTGCGACAAATGTCAGTCATTTTATCTTTTCAATTTTTGAGTTAGGTGATCACAAAGTTGTACACACCGAAGAGAGGCATGGGATTGGGGCACTATCCTAGGGTGTACGTAGTAATAAAATGCTCAGACAATGAGGGGGTTGCTCTCCCGAAAACAAGGAAATCCATTACATTTTATTTTAATTCCAATAGAGATAGCTGTCCCGATTTTATTTAGGTTATCACTTTTTTTGTTGTTTTCAATGGACGTGCCTATCAAGGTTCCAATTTCCATTTAGCAACCTAGGTTGGCAAAATCAGAGGGAGAAGATCGGAAAAGCCATGCAAGTCGGAAAACGATGATGCATGCCAATCAAGAAGACTTACAGTGCCTCCAGCATCTTCATGCGGGATGCATAACAGAATTGTATCCTATGCTATATGCAGATGCAAGCCGAAGAAATCGCCCTAGGGGAGGATACTATTATCGTGAAGAACATTATTTCAAAATTGACTAAGTCCCAAATCGTATCTATAGGTACATGTATATATATTAGGGTTTGGCCCTTAGTCTACGTCAAACAATCCTAAGCTAGGGCTCATTCACACAAAAATAATAAAAAATAAACATAAAAATCATCGAGGCCCCAGAGGGAACAATCCCTCGGGTACTGGACCTCGGGAAGTCAGAGTGTTTGAGAGTCCAATTATTACATGCCAAATGTAACTCTCTCACATAAATAGACATGGTAAATAAATAATAAAAAAAAGAATGGACTGTCTTCTAAAATTCTCCTCCATCTGCCTTCGATGCTCTCTCCTACTGGCTTGTGTAGAAGAGCCAACTCTGCCTCGCTCGGGTGCATCAGACTTCCTAGGAAATCTTCCTTTGCTTTCCAGTCCCTCGCATCAAAGACAAATAGAGAAGAGAGCTCATAACAATCACAATAATATCAAGAAATAATAAATAAATAGCTATGGACATGAGCAAAGAATTAAATAAATAAATAAATACACAAATCCGTTTCCTCCCTGGCAACGATGCCTTTTGATGAAGAGGGTTTAGCTGAGGTCATGTCTTTCCACAAGGCGAATCGATAGTCGCTGAGGTGACCTCAAACGAAAGCCTAATCAATCAGCAATTAACCCACAACCAGAATAAAGCAATTAAATCTCAAAAATGTGGAATTAAAATTTATTATAACTCTACAACAAAGGTGTAAGCATGAGTAGAGGTCGAACATAGGGAGGCAAATGGTTTGTGTGGTGAAAATCAATGCACGATTATTCAATTCTATGTTCATGTCCATGTCCTTATTGTTTTTGTGGGTTTTAAAATTGCATTTTTTAATTTATATTTTATATTATTTTTCAATATTTTATATTTTGATTTTTATTTTTCTAATGTTGTATTTTCTTTTTATATTTTATATATTTTATATATTTTCTTTTTTATAAATACCATTTATCCTATATAAGGCTTTATTTAATCAATACATAGAAATATGTTTATAAATGCTATTAAATATAAATAGAATTTATAAAATAAATTGTTTTTGAGTTTTAAATATTTTTCTAATGTTTTTATTTTTTTCTCAGAATTTTTGCTAATTTTTAGTTATTTTTAAAGTAAAAAATATCCCAAATATGGGATTAATCAAATACCCGAAATTAATTTGGGTTTTATAATATTAAATAAATCTAAAAATTACCCAAATCAATTTTTAATACATAAATATATTTATATAGATAATTATATTATAGTAATACATTTTTTGGTATTTTTGAGGATTTTTCTTATTTTTGTAGGATTTTGGAGCATTCTAATTTTTATAATTTTCTTTTTCCTTATTTTTAGGTTTTCTCATTTTCTTGACTCAACAAATATATAAATAAACTATATAAACTTTTTTGGAATTTTTCAAAAATATTTTCTGATTTTTTTGGTATTTTATAAGTTAAACAGGGGAAATGCTCCTATTTCATTTTTAATAATTAGATAAAATGCGCAAAGTTACCAATTGAATATATAACATGGATTTATAAGGCATAAGGCATTTATCCCAATTTTTGTTTGATTTAAGGAGCAAGTTAGCTATCTAAAATAAATAGCTAAAGATTACAAAATTATATGGCCTGGCAGGGTCATAGATGCGAATAAAATAAATGATAGGGACTGCAGTGCAAATATGTCAACATATAAAAACATTTATTTAATTTTCACGCATCAATATACAATTACATAAATCGTCAGGGACATTGTTGCAAAATTCCCACCCTCACGTGGGACTATACGTGAGGCTGGGAGGGACCAAAATGAAAATATGAAAAGTATGAGGGCCTGCTTGCAAAATTCCCTATTTTATTCACATAATATTTTATTTACAACATTAAAAATTGAATACAAAAATGCAGGGCATAAGATTTGCAATTTACCCCAAAGAGGCGCGGGCAAACGACGATCTGGGCCTCACTTATCCATGTGGCGTCCATTCAAAGCACCATACCGCTCCGTCGATGAGCGGTAAAGATTAGATCATCCGAGATGATCCGACACTCGAAACGCTGCTCCATCGGATGGCTGCGCTGCGATCTGGAGGAGCTCCCTTCATCCAACGACGGAGAGGCTCGATGAAGGAACATGGAGGAACACTCGCCTGAGCGAGGTTCCTCCAGTGACACCTCCCTCCGTCGGCATTCTTTGTTGCTCCCAAGGGTCCCTCTGGCTTCCTGGAAGGTGCCTCTAGCTGCTGGAGGTCTCGGATCGGGCATAGGCACACTGGAAGTCCTCCGCGAGGTCGGGAAAGAAGATGGGTTCTAGGTGCATCCGACGGCTCTTGATTATGTCTCGTGGTGCTTATTAGCGCACCTAACCTGCTCAAGAAGACCACTCAGCTCGAGGCGATGGTCCTAGGCCCAAGAATGAAGCTGTTAGCGCGAAAATGACGGAGGGGGGCAGCGAAGCTTCCGGCGAGGTAGTGGAGCTGAAGCTTCGATTCGCGTAGCCAAGAGGTTCCGGTTGATTTTAGGTGGCTGGGAGATGAAGGAAGTGGCGGGGAACGGGATGGAGGTGGAAAGCGAGTCAGAAACAACAAGCACATGATGGAATCATTCTCCGGAGCGGAGCTCCATCAAACTACGAATGGATCGATTAACGCTAGTTCATTACACTAATTACTAACCAAAATGCATGAATGAAATGTTGGGACAAAAACCTAAAACTAAGAAATGAAGATATGCGTAGCTCATACCTGACCGGATAACCAAGGAGCAGAGGTCGCCAGCGACGGTGGCCTTGGGCGCACCTCCTTCCTCCGCGAGCGTCCACGACCTTCAGGGGACCTCAATCTATCACCGAGATGCACACTAGGCTGAAGGTGGGAGCTCTAAGGCTAGGGAAAATGGCCAAATTTGAGAATGGAGGAGGAGGTCTTTATTTATAAACATTGGTGTGCACCCTTATTAACCAGGCGATGGTGAAGAATCTACATTGTATACAATGTGTACAAGGTGTGGGCGTGTATGTACAAAGTGCCAGGAACATTTCTTGTGAAGGAAGCAAGTGCGATTGATGGATTGTGCGCCCGGTGTGTACCCCCCTATACCTAGGACAAGGTATGCCCTAGGTATAGTCACAAAGATATAGCGGTAAATCTGGGGCACACATAACATTGGGGAGAAAGAAGGAATAGAAGATGAAACACACATATATACAAAGGTAGATTGGTAAGGTACATTACGGTATCTGACAAGAAAGTACTGTACTCTCGTCATCGTCTCCCTGTGAGAACGATGATGCATTCAGACAGTGAAAAGACACCCGGATCTGCAATCAGGTGGGTGTCAGCTACTAGTGACAAACAGATCGGAAAGTAAAGCAGGGACCGGTAGCGTAAATCAGATGATCGGCTCATAAGGAGTGAATGAGGGAGCGGAACCGATACCGAAAGACGCAAAGGAAGAAAGAGCAGTACAGACTCCTCCAAGTTAATCAAGGTCTCAAAAAGATATGAAAATTGAAGGACAGGAGACTGTGTGATGTCCGGTGGTCATAGAGTCAGAAAGTCAAAGGACTACACCGAACACAAGATATGGCTCAACCCTGTGAGGGTCCTCAAGGTGATTAGGATCAGAGAATAATCAGAAGACTCGGCTCCGTGCTACACAGAAAGGAGGCAAAACCAGGGAGGAGACCGAGTACCAAAATCAGATGACTCGACTTCGTTCTCCAACAGAGAGGAGACACCAGCATTGAAGCCGAAAATCCTAAAATACATTGTACCCTCCTGCAGATAACCCTCGGGGAGTAGTACATGCTAGTCAGTGAGTAATCAGAACAGAAGCTCACCCTTGCGAGGGCCGTCAAGGCGAGCGGGCTCAAAGGAGCTAGATCTATCAAACAGATCAACCAAAAACGGTCTCGGTAGTCGACAAATCAGCTACCAGATGAAGAGACCGACAGAACAAGAAAATGTGGCAGAGTCCCGCAGACAACCCTGGAGGAGCATACTGTCAACTAGGCATCGAATAATCAAAAAAGATGGCTCGCCCTTACGAGGATCATCGAGGAGAGCAGACTCAAAGGAGTCTAGTCAGATGGGTCCCATGATCCAATAAATCGGGTAAACCTCAAAGCAACAAGGACCAGAAGATACCTCAGACGACTCGGTTCCGTGCTCCAACAGAGAGGAGACACAATCAACAAGGGGAACCGAGCGTAAAGAAACTGTTGCATTTTCTCGCAGATTGTCTTCGGGGAACATTGCAAACTAAGCAGTGAATCGTCAGATCAGATCTTGTCCTTGCGAGGATCATCAAGGAGAGAGGACTCAAAGGAGTCAATCAGAATGGTATTGATAGGCGATGAATCGTCTATCAGTAGAAGAGACCTCAGAATCTAGCAAGGTGTCATAGTCTCTCGCAGATAACCCTCGTAGAGCACTATGAACTAGGCAATGAATAATAAGAAAAAGTGAAGCTCATCCTTGCGAGGACCGTCAAGGAGAGAAGACTCAAAGGAGTCCCAGAAGTTGGCCTCATGCACCGTTAGATCAGGCGCACAATCATCAGGGAGGCCAGATAGTCAGATCAGACGATACGATTTCAGGCTCCAACAAGGGGGAGTCAGAGTCAATGTACGAAACCGATCTTAACGAATGTATCGCATCCTCCCGCAGATAGTCCTCGGGGAGTAACACAAACCGAGTCAATCAAGTCATGGGATTGCTGGCGTCGAATCTCAGATACTCAATAACAATCAGTCAATCAAATCTCATGAGGGCATAAGATCGTGAGGGACAAAAGATCAGTAAGTCTAATCCAATCCCTCAGGTTATCCAACCAAGCTGAGATGGCACAAGAGATAATCGAACAGTCTTGCGGTGCCAAGGTGGATCAAAGAGTCAGGAGATCAAGGATGGGTCAATCAAGAAGATGAGGAAGTTCATGTGGGTTCGGGGCACCGTCCCCATCATTCATATATGAAGATAGTCAATCCAAAATCCGAATCAAAATGGGCCAAACCGAATTGACAGATTAGTCAATCAGGTCCCATGAACTCATCATCGAAACAATGGAATTCAATCTCATCCTAAATCTTGTGTGAGAGATCAAATATCCTCAATAACACATCACACCTATGCTCGTGCCAAAAATCCTCAAAAATCACATGCACGTGTCAAAATCCAAATCCATTGGCACACCAATCTCAGCATCCTCAATAGCCGGCCCGGCTTATACAAATTATCCATGTACTCCTCAAATCCTTGATGCGGTCCTCGTATGTACGCATAGCAATCCTGGGTAGTAGAAATGATGATATGATGGGGAACGAGGAGGGTGGTCGAGAAAAGAGAGGAACGTATACAAAATTGGGTGTTCCACACAAGGCGGGAACACCGTCAAAATTGCGGATCAAGGAGAATGTCTCCTCGATCTGGACTAGATAGGTGATAGAAGAGATGGCACGGGGGACATGAGGAGGGTGGGCAAGAAGAGAAACCTATTGATTTGGCGAAGATGATTGAGCTCAAGAGCCAATACCCCAACTCGATGTAAATGAGGAGATCTATGTATAAGAGAGATAGAGAGACTCAAAGATGAAAAAGGATGACTCACACGGACGGGACCGAAGACTCTAAGAATGCATGAAAACGTGATGAACTCCAAGTCACAATCACGACACAAGGCAAACCCCCGATTCACCTACTCAACACAGTGAAGACCGACAAATGTCGGTCATTTTATCTTTTCAATTTTTGAGTTAGGTGATCACAAAGTTGTACACACCGAAGAGAGGCATGGGATTGGGGCACTATCCTAGGGTGTACGTAGTAGTAAAATGCTCAGACAATGAGGGGGTTGCTCTCCCGAAAACAAGGAAATCCATTACATTTTATTTTAAGTCCAATAGAGTTAGCAGTCCCGATTTTATTTAGGTTATCACTTTTTTTTGTTGTTTTCAATGGACGTGCCTATCAAGGTTCCAATTTCCATTTAGAATACTAGGTTGGCAAAATCAGAGGGAGAAGATCGGAAAAGCCATGCAAGTCAGAAAACGATGATGCATGCCAATTAAGAAGACTTACAGTGCCTCCAGCTCTCTCCATGCGGGATGCATAACAGAATTGAAACCTATGCTATACACAGATGCAAGCCGAAGAAACCACCCTAGGGGAGGATACTATTATTGTGAAGAACATTATTTCAAAATTGACTAAGTCCCAAATCGTATCTATAGGTACATGAATATATATTAGGGTTTGGCCCTTCGTCTATGTCAAACAATCCTAAGCTAGGGCTCATTCACACAAAAATAATAAAAAACAAACATAAAAATCATCGAGGCCCCAGAGAGAACAATCCCTCGGGTACTGGACCTCGGGAAGTCGGAGTGTTTGAGAGTCCAATTATTACATGCCAAATGTCACTCTCTCACATAAATATACATGATAAATAATAATAAAAAGAATGGACTGTCTTCTAAAATTCTCCTCCATCTGCCTTCGATGCTCTCTCCTACTGGCTTGTGTAGAAGAGCCAGCTCCGCCTCGCTCGGGTGCACCAGACTTCCTAGGAAATCTTCCTTTGCTTTCCAGTCCCTCGCATCAAAGACAAATAGAGAAGAGAGGTCTTAACAATCACAATAATATCAAGAAATAATAAATAAATAGCTATGGACATGAGCAAAGAATTAAATAAATAAATAAATACACAAATCCGTTTCCTCCCTGGCAACGACGCCTTTTGATGAAGAGGGTTTAGCCGAGGTCATGTCTTTCCACAAGGCGAATCGATAGTCGCTGAGGTGACCTCAAACGAAATCCTAATGAATCAGCAATTAACCCACAATCAGAATAAAGCAATTAAATCTAAAAAATGTGGAACTAAAATTTATTATAACTCTACAACAAAGGTGTAAGCATGAGTAGAGGTCGAACACAGGGAGGCAAATGGTTTGTGTGGTGAAAATCAATGCACGATTATTCAATTCTATGTTCATGTCCATGTCCTTATTGTTTTTGTGGGTTTTAAAATTGCATTTTTTTTATTTTATATTTTATATTATTTTTTTATATTTTATATTTTGTTTTTTATTTTTCTGATGTTGTATTTTCTTTTTATATTTTATATATTTTATATATTTTCTTTTTTATAAATACCATTTATCCTATATAAGGCTTTATTTAATCAATACATAGAAATATGTTTATAAATGCTATTAAATATAAATAAAATTTATAAAATAAATTGTTTTTGAGTTTTAAATATTTTTCTAATGTTTTTGTATTTTTCTCAGAATCTTTGCTAATTTTTAGTTATTTTCAAAGTAAAAAATATCCCAAATATGGGATTAATCAAATACCCGAAATTAGATTGGGTTTTAAAATATTAAATAAGTCCAAAAATTACCCAAATAAAATTTTAATACATAAATATATTTATATAGATAATTATAAAATAATAATACATTTTTTTGGTATTTTCGAGGATTTTTCTTATTTTTGTTGGATTTTGGAGCTTTCTAATTTTTATAATTTTCTTTTTCCTTATTTTTAGGTTTTCTCATTTTCTTGACTCAACAAATATATAAATAAACTACATAAACTTTTTTGGAATTTTTCAAAAATATTTTCTGATTTTTTTGGTATTTTATAAGTTAAACAGGGGTTAAATGCTCCTATTTCATTTTTAATAATTAGATAAAATACGCAAAATTACCAATTGAATATATAACATGGATTTATAAGGCATAAGGCATTTATCCTAATTTTTGTTTGATTTAAGGAGCAAGTTAGATAACTAAAATAAATAGATAAAGATCACAAAATTATATGGCCTGGCAGGGGCATAGATGCAGTGCAAATATGTCAACATATAAAAACATTTATTTAATTTTAACGCATCAATATACAATTACAAAAATCGTCAGGGACATTGTTGCAAAATTCCCACCCTCACGTGGGATTATACGTGAGGCTGGGAGGGATTAAAATGAAAATATGAAAAGTATGAGGGCCTACATGCAAAATGCCCTATTTTATTCACATAATATTTTATTTACAGCATTAAAAATTAAATACAAAAATGCAGGGCATAAGATTTGCAATTTACCCCAAAGAGGCGCGGGCAAACGGCGATCTCGGCCTCACTTATCCATGTGGCGTCCATTCAGTGCACCATACCGCTCCGTCGATGAGCGGTAAAGATTAGATCATCCGAGATGATCCGACAGTCGAAACGCTGCTCCATCAGATGGCTGCGCTGCGATTTGGAGGAGCTCCCTTAATCCAAAGACGGAGAGGCACGATGAAGGAACATGGAGGAACATCGCCTGAGCGAGGTTCCTCCAGTGATATCTCCCACCGTCGGCATTCTTTGCTGCTCCCAAGGGTCCCTCTGGCTTCCTGGAAGGTGCCTCTAGCTGCTGGAGGTCTCGGATCGGGCATAGGCACACTGGAAGTCCTCCGCAAGGTTGGGAAAGAAGATGGGTTCTAGGTGCATCTGACGGCTCTTGATTGTGTCTCCTGGTGCTTATTAGAGCACCTAACCTGCTCAAGAAGACCACTCAGCTCGAGGCGATGGTCCTAGGCCCAATAATGAAGCTATTAGCGCGAAAATGACGGGGGGTTGCGAAGCTTCCGGTGAGGTAGTGGAGTTGAAGCTTCGATTCGCGTAGCCAAGAGGTTCCGGTTGATTTTAGGTGGCTGGGAGATGAAGGAAGTGGTGGGGAACAGGATGGAGGTGGAAAGGGAGTCAGAAATGACAAGCACATGACGGAATCGTTCTCCGGAGCGGAGCTCCGGCAAACTACGAATGGATCGATTAACGCTAGTTCATTACATTAATTACTAACCTAAATGCATGAATGAAATGTTGGGACAAAAACCTAACTAAGAAATGAAGATATGCGTAGCTCATACCTGACCGGATAACCAAGGAGAAGAGGTCGCCAGCGAAGGCGGCCTTGGGCGCACCTCCTTCCTCCGCGAGCGTCCACGACCTTCAGGGGACCTCAATCTGTCACCGGGATGCACACTAGGCCGAAGGTGGGAGCTCTAAGGCTAGGGAAAATGGCCAAATTTGAGAATGGAGGAGGTCTTTATTTATAAACATTGGTGTGCACCCTTATTGACCAGGCGATGGTGAAGAATCTACGTTGTATACAATGTGTACAAGGTGAGGGCGTGTATGTACAATGTGCCAGGAACATTTCTTGTGAAGGAAGCAAGTGCGATTGATGAATTGTGCGCCCGGTGTGTACCCCCCTATACCTAGGACAAGGTACGCCCTAGGTATAGTCACAAAGATATGGCGGTAGATCTGGGGCACACATAACATTGGGGAGAAAGAAGGAAGAAAGAGCAGTACAGACTCCTCCAAGTAAATCAAGGTCTCAACAAGATATGAAAATTGAAGGACAGGAGACTGTGTGATGTCCGCTGGTCATAGAGTCAGAAAGTCAAAGGACTACACCAAACACAAGATATGGCTCAACCCTGTGAGGGTCCTCAAGGTGAGTAGGATCAGAGAATAATCAGAAGACTCGGCTCCGTGCTCCACAGAAAGGAGGCAAAACCAGGGAGGAGACCGAGTACCAAAATCAGATGACTCGACTTCGTTCTCCAACAGAGAGGAGACACCAGCAGTGAAGCCGAAAATCCTAAAATACGTTGTACCCTCCTGCAGATAACCCTCGGGGAGTAGTACATGCTAGCCAATGAGTAATCAGAACAGAAGCTCACGCTTGCGAGGGTCCTCAAAATTGTGGATCAAGGAGAATGTCTCCTCGATCTGGACTAGAAAGGTGATAGAAGAGATGGTACGGGGGACACGAGGAGGGTGGGCAAGAAGAGAAACCGGTCGATTTGGCGAAGATGATTGAGCTCAAGCGCCAATACCACAATTCGATGTAAATGAGGAGATCTATGTATAAGAGAGATAGAGAGACTCAAAGATGAAAAAGGATGACTCACACGGACGGGACCGAAGACTCTAAGAATGCATGAAAACGTGATGAACTCCAAGTCACAATCACGACACAAGGCAAACCCCCGATTCACCTACTCAACACAGTGAAGAGCGACAAATGCCGGTCATTTTATCTTTTCAATTTTTGAGTTAGGTGATCACAAAGTTGTACACATCGAAGAGAGGCATGGGATTGGGGCACTATCCTAGGGTGTACGTAGTAATAAAATGCTCAGACAATGAGGGGGTTGCTCTCCCGAAAACAAGGAAATCCATTACATTTTATTTTAAGTCCAATAGAGTTAGCAGTCCCGATTTTATTTAGGTTATCACTTTTTTTTTGTTTTCAATGCACGTGCCTATCAAGGTTCCAATTTCCATTTAGCATCCTAGGTTGGCAAAATCAGAGGGAGGAGATCGGAAAAGCCATGCAAGTCGGAAAACGATGATGCATGCCAATCAAGAAGACTTACAGTGCCTCCAGCTCTCTCCATGCGGGATGCATAACAGAATTGAAACCTATGCTATACGCAGATGCAAGCCGAAGAAATCGCCCTAGGGGAGGATACTATTATCGTGAAGAACATTATTTCAAAATTGACTAAGTCCCAAATCGTATCTATAGGTATATGTATATATATTTGGGTTTGGCCCTTAGTCCAAGTCAAACAATCCTAAGCTAGGGCGCATTCACACAAAATAATATAAAATAAACATAAAAATCATCGATGCCCCAGAGGGAACAATCCCTCGGGTATTGGACCTCGGGAAGTCGGAGTGTTTGAGAGTCCAATTATTACATGCCAAATGTCACTCTCTCACATAAATATAATGATAAATAAATAATAAATAAAAGAATGAACTGTCTTCTAAAATTCTCCTCCATCTGCCTTCGATGCTCTCTCCTACTGGCTTGTGTAGAAGAGCCAGCTCCGCCTCGCTCGGGTGCACGAGACTTCCTAGGAAATCTTCCTTTGCTTTCCAGTCCCTCGCATCAAAGACAAATAGAGAAGAGAGGTCATAACAATCACAATAATATAAAGAAATAATAAATAAATAGCTATGGACATGAGCAAAGAATTAAATAAATAAATAAATACATAAATCCGTTTCCTCCCGGGCAACAACGCCTTTTAATGAAGAGGGTTTAGCCGAGGTCATGCCTTTCCACAAGGCGAATCGATAGTCGCTGAGGTGACCTCAAACGAAATCCTAATCAATCAGCAATTAACCCACAATCAGAATAAAGCAATTAAATCTCAAAAATGTGGAATTAAAATTTATTATAACTCTACAACAAAGGTGTAAGCATGAGTAGAGGTCGAACACAGGGAGGCAAATGGTTTGTGTGGTGAAAATCAATGCACGATTATTCAATTCTATGTTCATGTCCATGTCCTTATTGTTTTTGTGGGTTTTAAAATTGCATTTTTTATTTTATATTTTATATTATTTTTCTATATTTTATATTTTGATTTTTATTTTTCTGATGTTGTATTTTCTCTTTATATTTTATATATTTTATATATTTTCTTTTTTATAAATACCATTTATCCTATATAAGGCTTTATTTAATCAATACATAGAAATATGTTTATAAATGCTATTAAATATAAATAAAATTTATAAAATAAAATTTTTTTGAGTTCTAAATATTTTTCTAATGTTTTTATATTTTTCTCAGAATTTTTACTAATTTTAATTATTTTTAAAGTAACAAATATCCCAAATATGCGATTAATCAAATACTCGAAATTAATTTGGGTTTTAAAATATTAAATAAGTCCAAAAATTTCCCAAATCAGTTTTTAATACATAAATATATTTATATAGATAATTATAAAATAGTTATACATTTTTTGGTATATTCGAGGATTTTTCTTATTTTTGTTGGATTTTGGAGCTTTCTAATTTTTATAATTTTCTTTTTCCTTATTTTTATGTTTTCTCATTTTCTTGACTCAACAAATATATAAATAAACAACATAAACTTTTTTGGAATTTTTCAAAAATATTTTCAGATTTTTTGGTATTTTATAAGTTAAACAGGGGTTAAATGCTCCTATTTCATTTTTAATAATTAGATAAAATGCGCAAAATTGGCAATTGAATATATAACATGGATTTATAAGGCATAAGGCATTTATCCTAATTTTTGTTTGATTTAAGGAGCAAGTTAGCTATCTAAAATAAATAGCTAAATATCACAAAATTATATGGCCTGACAGGGGCATAGATGCGAATAAAATAAATGACAGGGACTACAGTGCAAATATGTCAACATATAAAAACATTTATTTAATTTTAACACATCAATATACAATTATAAAAATCGTCAGGGACATTGTTGCAAAATTCCCACCCTCACGTGGGACTATACGTGAGGCTGGGAGGGACCAAAATGAAAATATGAAAAGTATGAGGGCCTACATGCAAAATTCCCTATTTTATTCACATAATATTTTATTTACAGCATTAAAAATTAAACACAAAAATGCAGGGCATAAGATTTGCAATTTACCCCAAAGAGGCGCGGGCAAACGGCGATCTGGGCCTCACTTACCTATGTGGCGTCCATTCAAAACACCATACCGCTCCGTCGATGAGCGGTAAAGATTAGATCATCCGAGATGATCCGACAGTCGAAACACTGCTCCATCGGATGGCTGCGCTGCGATCTGGAGGAGCTCCCTTCATCCAACGACGGAGAGGCTCGATGAAGGAACAGGGAGGAACACTCGCCTGAGCAAGGTTCCTCCAGTGATATATCCCTCCGTCGGCGTTCTTTGCTGCTCCCAAGGGTCCCTCTGGCTTCCTGGAAGGTGCCTCTAGCTGCTGGAGGTCTCGGATCGGGCATAGGCACACTGGAAGTCCTCCGCGAGGTCGGGAAAGAAGATGGGTTCCAGGTGCATCTGACGGCTCTTGATTGTGTCTCCTGGTGCTTATTAGCACACCTAACCTTCTCAAGAAGACCACTCAGCTCAAGGCGATGGTCCTAGGCCCAAGAATGAAGCTGTTAGCGCGAAAATGACATGGGGCAGCGAAGCTTCCGGCGAGGTAGTGGAGTTGAAGCTTCGATTCGCGTAGCCAAGAGGTTCCGGTTGATATTAGGTGGATGGGAGATGAAGGAAGTGGTGGGGAATGAGATGGAGGTGGAAAGCGAGTCAGAAATGACAAGCACATGATGGAATCGTTCTCCGGAGCGGAGCTCCGGCAAACTACGAATGGATCGATTAACGCTAGTTCATTACACTAATTACTAACCTAAATGTATGAATGAAATGTTGGGACAAAAACCTAACTAAGAAATGAAGATATGCGTAGCTCATACCTGACCGGATAGCCAAGGAGCAGAGGTCGCCAGCGACGGAGGCCTTGGGCGCACCTCCTTCCTCCGCGGGCATCCACGACCTTCAGGGGACCTCAATTTGTCACCGGGATGCACACTAGGCCGAAGGTGGGAGCTCTAAGGCTAGGGAAAATGGCCAAATTTGAGAATGGAGGTGGAGGTCTTTATTTATAAACATTGGTGTGCACCCTTATTGACTAGGCGATGGTGAAGAATCTACGTTGTATACAATGTGTACAAGGTGTGGGCGTGTATGTACAATGTGCCAGGAACATTTCTTGTGAAGGAAGCAAGTGCGATTGATGGATTGTGCGCCCGGTGTGTACCCCCCTATACCTAGGACAAGGTACACCCTAGGTATAGTCACAAAGATATGGTGTTAGATCTGGGGCACACATAACATTGGGGAGAAAGAAGGAATAGAAGATGTAACACACATATATACAAAGGTAGATTGGTAAGGTACAAGACGGTATCTGATAAGTAAGTACTGTACTCTCGTCGTCGTCTCCCTGTGAGAACGAGGATGCATTCAGACAGTGAAAAGACACCCGGATCTGCAATCAGGTGGGTGTCAGCTACTAGGGACAAACAGATCGGAAAGTAAAGCAGGGACCGATAGCGTAAATCAGATGATCGGATCATAAGGAGTGAATGAGGGAGCAGAGCCGATACTGTAAGACGCAAAAGAAGAAAGAGCAGTACAGACTCCTCCAAGTCAATCAAGGTCTCAAAAAGATATGAAAATTGAAGGACAGGAGACTGTGTGATGTCCGGTGGTCATAGAGTCAGAAAGTCAAAGGACTACACCGAACACAAGGTATGGCTCAACCCTGTGAGGGTCCTCAAGGTGAGTAGGATCAGAGAATAATCAGAAGACTCGGCTCCGTGCTCCACAGAAAGGAGGCAAAACCAGGGAGGAGACCGAGTACAAAAGTCAGATGACTAGACTTCGTTCTCCAACAAAGAGGAGACACCAGCAGTGAAGCCGAAAATCCTAAAATACGTTGTACCCTCATGCAGATAACCCTCGGGGAGTAGTACATGCTAGTCAATGAGTAATCATAAGAGAAGCTCACCCTCGTGAGGGTCGTCAAGGCGAGCGGGCTCAAAGGAGATAGATCTATCAGACAGATCAACCAAAAACGATCTCGGTAGTTGACAAATCAGCTGCCAGAGATGAGACCGACAGAACAAGAAAATGTGACAGCGTCCCACAGACAACCCTCGAGGAGCATACTGTCAACTTGGAATCGAACAATCAAAAAAGATGGCTCGCCCTTACGAGGATCGTCAAGGAGAGCAGACTCAAAGGAGTCTAGTAAGATGGGTCCCAAGATCCAATAAATCGGGTAAACCTCATAGCAACAAGAACCAGAAGATACCTCAGATGACTCGGTTCCGTGCTCCAACAGAGTGGAGAGACAATCAGCAAGGGGAACCGAGCATAAAGAAACTGTTGCATTTTCTCGCAGATTGTCTTCGGGGAACAATTCAAACTAAGCAGTGAATCGTCAGATCAGATCTTGTCCTTGCGAGGATCATCAAGGAGAGAGGACTCAAAGGAGTCAATCAGAATGGTCTCGATAGGCGATGAATCGTCTATCAGTAGAAGAGACCTCAGAATCTAGCAAGGTGTCATAGTCTCTCGCAGATAACCCTCGTAGAGCACTATGAACTAGGCAATGAATAATAAGAAAAAGTGAAGCTCATCCTTGCGAGGACCGTCAAGGAGAGAAGACTCAAAGGAGTCCCAGAAGTTGGCCTCATGCACCGTCAGATCAGGCGCACAATCAACAGGGAGGCCAGATAGTCAGATCAGATGATACGATTTTAGGCTCCAACAAGGGGGAGACAGAGTGAGTGTACGAAACCGATCTTAACGAATGTATCGCATCCTCCTGCAGATAGTCCTCGGGGAGTAACACGAACCGAGTCAATCAAGTCGTGGGATTGCTGGCGTCGAATCTCAGGTACTCAATAACAATCAGTCAATCAAATCTCATGAGGGCATAAGAGCATGAGGGACAAAAGATCAGTAAGTCTAATCCAATCCCTCAGGTTAATCCAACGAAGCTGAGATGGCACAAGACATCATCGAACAGTCTTGCGGTGCCAAGGTGGATTAAAGAGTCAGGAGATCAAGGATGGGTCAATCAAGAAGATGAGGAAGTTCATGTGGGTTCGGGGCACCGTCACCATGATTCATATATGAAGATAGTCAATCCAAAATCCAAATCAAAATGGGCCGAACCGAATGGTCAGATTAGTCAATCAGGTCCCATGAACTCATCATCGAAACAATGGATGTCAATCTCATCCTAAATCTTGTGTGAGAGATCAAATATCCTCAATAACACATCAGACCTATGCTCGTGCGAAAAATCCACAAAAATCACATGCACGTGTCAAAATCCAAATCCATTGGCACACCAATCTCAGCAACCTCAATAGCCGGCCCGGCTTATACAAATTATCCATGTACTCCTCTATCCTTGATGCGGTCCTCGTATGTACGCATAGCAATCCTGGGTAGTAGAAATGATGATACGATGGGGAACGAGGAGGGTGGTCGAGAAAAGAGAGGAACGTATATAAAATTGGGTGTTCCACACAAGGCGGGAACACCATCAAAATTGTGGATCAAGGAGAATGTCTCCTCGATCTGGACTAGAAAGGTGATAGAAGAGATGGTACGGGGGACACGAGGAGGGTGGGCAAGAAGAGAAACCGGTCGATTTGGCGAAGATGATTGAGCTCAAGCGCCAATACCACAATTCGATGTAAATGAGGAGATCTATGTATAAGAGAGATAGAGAGACTCAAAGATGAAAAAGGATGACTCACACGGACGGGACCGAAGACTCTAAGAATGCATGAAAACGTGATGAACTCCAAGTCACAATCACGAAACAAGGCAAACCCCCGATTCACCTACTCAACACAGTGAAGAGCGGCATATGTCGGTCATTTTATCTTTTCAATTTTTGAGTTAGGTGATCACAAAGTTGTACACACCGAAGAGAGGCATGGGATTGGGGCACTATCCTAGGGTGTACGTAGTAATAAAATGCTCAGACAATGAGGGGGTTGCTCTCCCGAAAACAAGGAAATCCATTACATATTATTTTAAGTCCAATAGAGTTAGCAGTCCCGATTTTATTTAGGTTATCACTTTTTTTGTTGTTTCAATGCACGTGCCCATCAAGGTTCCAATTTCCATTTAGCATCCTAGGTTGGCAAAATCAGAGGGAGAAGATCGGAAAAGCCATGCAAGTCGGAAAACGATGATGCATGCCAATTAAGAAGACTTACAGTGCCTCCAGCTCTCTCCATGCGGGATGCATAATAGAATTGAAACCTATGCTATATGCAGATGCAAGCCGAAGAAATCGCCCTAGGGGAGGATACTATTATCGTGAAGAACATTATTTCAAAATTGACTAAGTCCCAAATCGTATCTATAGGTATATGTATATATATTAGGGTTTGGCCCTTAGTCTAAGTCAAACAATCCTAAGCTAGGACGCATTCACACAAAATAATATAAAATAAACATAAAAATCATCGAGGCCCCAGAGGGAACAATCCCTCGGGTACTGGACCTCGGGAAGTCGGAGTGTTTGAGAGTCCAATTATTATATGCCAAATGTCACTCTCTCACATAAATATAATGATAAATAAATAATAAATAAAAGAATGGACTGTCTTCTAAAATTCTCCTCCATCTGCCTTCGATGCTCTCTCCTACTGGCTTGTCTAGAAGAGCCATCTCCGCCTCGCTCGGGTGCACGAGACTTCCTAGGAAATCTTCCTTTTCTTTCCAGTCCCTCGCATCATAGACAAATAGAGAAGAGAGGTCATAACAATCACAATAATACCAAGAAATAATAAATAAATAGCTATGGACATGAGCAAAGAATTAATTAAATAAATAAATACAGAAATCCGTTTCCTCCCTGGCAACGACGCCTTTTGATGAAGAGGGTTTAGCCAAGGTCATGTCTTTCCACAAGCGAATCGATCGTCGCTGAGGTGACCTCAAACGAAATCCTAATCAATCAGCAATTAACCCACAATAAGAATAAAGCAATTAAATCTAAAAAATGTGGAATTAAAATTTATTATAACTCTACAACAAAGGTATAAGCATGAGTAGAGGTCGAACACAGGGAGGCAAATGGTTTGTGTGGTGAAAATCAATGCACGATTATTCAATTCTATGTTCATGTCCATGTCCTTATTATTTTTGTGGGTTTTAAAAATTGCATTTTTTTATTTTATATTTTATATTATTTTTCTATATTTTTAATTTTGATTTTTATTTTTCTGATGTTGTATTTTCTTTTTATATTTTGTATATTTTATATATTTTCTTTTTTATAAATACCATTTATCCTATATAAGGCTTTATTTAACCAATACATAGAAATATGTTTATAAATGCTATTAAATATAAATAAAATTTATAAAATACCCAAAAAATCAGAAAATATTTTTGAAAAATTCCAAAAAAGTTTATGTAGTTTATTTATATATTTGTTGAGTCAAGAAAATGAGAAAACCTAAAAATAAGGAAAAAGAAAATTATAAAAATTAGAAATCACCAAAATCCAACAAAAATAATAAAAATCCTTGAAAATACCAAAAAATGTATTACTATTTTATAATTATCTATATAAATATATTTATGTATTAAAAATTGATTTGGGAATTTTTGGACTTATTTAGTATTTTAAAACCCAAATTAATTTTGGGTATTTGATTAATCCCATATTTGGGATATTTTTTAATTTAAAAATAACTAAAAATTAGCAAAAATTCTGAGAAAAATACAAAAACATTAGAAAATGATCCTATTTCATTTTTAATAATTAGATAAAATGTGCAAAATTGCTAATTGAATATATAACATGGATTTATAAGGCATAAGGCATTTATCCTAATTTTTGTTTGATTTAAGGAGCAAGTTAGCTATCTAAAATAAATAGCTAAAGATCACAAAATTATATGGCCTGGCAGGGGCATAGATGCGAATAAAATAAATGACAGCGACTGCAGTTCAAATATATCAACATATAAAAACATTTATTTAATTTTAACGCATCAATATACAATTAGAAAAATCGTCAGGGACATTGTTGCATAATTCCCACCCTCACGTGGGACTATACGTGAGGCTGGGAGGGACCAAAATGAAAATATAAAAAGTATGAGGGCCTACATGCAAAATGCCCTATTTTATTCACATAATATTTTATTTACAGCATTAAAAATTAAATACAAAAATGCAGGGCATAAGATTTGCAATTTACCCCAAAGAGGTGTGGGCAAACGACGATCTGGGCCTCACTTATCCATGTGGCGTCCATTCAAAGCAGCATACCTCTCCGTCGATGAGCGGTAAAGATTAGATTTTCCGAGATGATCCGACAGTCGAAACGCTGCTCATCGAATGGCTGTGCTACGATCTGGAGGAGCTCCCTTCATCCAACAACGGAGAGGCTCAATGAAGGAATAGGGAGGAACACTCGCCTGAGCGAAGTTCCTCCAGTGATATCTCCCTCCGTCGGCGTTCTTGCTGCTCCCAAGGGTCCCTCTGGCTTCCTGGAAGGTGCCTCTAGTTGCTGGAGGTCTCGGATCGGGCATAGGCACACTGGAAGTCCTCCGCGAGGTTGGGAAAGAAGATGGGTTCCAGGTGCATCCGACGGCTCTTGATTGTGTCTCCTGGTGCTTATTAGTGCACCTAACCTTCTCAAGAAGACCACTCAGCTCGAGGCGATGGTCCTAGGCCCAAGAATGAAGCTGTTAGCGCGAAAATGACGTGGGGCAGCGAAGCTTCTGGCGAGGTAAGTGGAGTTGAAGCTTCGATTCGTGTAGCCAAGAGGTTCCAGTTGATTTTAGGTGGCTGGGAGATGAAGGAAGTGGTGGGGAACGGGATGGAGGTGGAAAGCGAGTCAGAAACGACAAGCACATGATGGAATCGTTCTCCAGAGCGGAGCTCCGGAAAACTACGAATGGACCGATTAACGCTAGTTCATTACACTAATTACTAACCTAAATGCATGAATGAAATGTTGGGACAAAAACCTAACTAAGGAACTGAAGATATGCGTAGCTCATACCTGACCGGATAGCCAAGGAGCAGAGGTCGCCAGCGACAGCGGCCTTGGGTGCACCTCCTTCCTCCGCGAGCGTCCACGACCTTCAGGGGACCTCAATCTGTCACCGGGATGCACACTAGGCTGAAGGTGGGAGCTCTAAGGCTATGGAAAATGGCCAAATTTGAGAATGGAGGAGAGGTCTTTATTTATAAACATTGGTGTGCACCCTTATTGACCAGGCGATGGTGAAGAATCTACGTTGTATACAATGTGTACAAGGTGTGGGCGTGTATGTACAATGTGCCAGGAACATTTCTTGTGAAGGAAGCAAGTGCGATTGATGGATGGTGCACCCCGGGAAAAAAAGGGAGACAACATGGGATTTGGCAGATTTGACGGGCAGGAGGCTGAGTTATTTATGAACATAATGGGGTGCTTTTATTGACCGGCCATAATAAATGAATCTATAGCATATTTACAAGGGATACAAGCCATGGGCGTGTATCATGATTGTTTTGGAGTAATTCCCCGTGAAGGGATCGATGTTATTTGAGCAATGGATTGGTCGGGAAAATTTGGTGAAAATGCAAGGTTTGACAGATCTGACGTGCTGCAGGCTTGGAGGCTGAGTTGACCGGAGGTCAACAGAGGGAGCCTTGCCATTGGTCCATGTAGGCTCACTACAGGACAAAACAACATGGTTATTAAAGAATAATTATTTAAAAATAATAAATGATTTTATTAATTTTTGGGTATAAAATAAAAAAAAATGTTTATTATTTTTTGTAGTATTTTATTACAATTTTATTTATTTTTTTGATGTATTTTATTACAAGTTAATTATTAATGGTGTATTTGTAGGTAAATTTTCATGTATGTTGTATAATTTATTTTTATTTTGTATATTTTATTTTCTCATTTTATATATTTATAACGTATTTTTAGTTACATAAATATTATTTTATTTTACTTTTATGATAGTATTTGTATACTTAAATAAATAGTATATGAATTGTATAGGTATAGTTATAGGTATTTTGCTTATGTTTTTATATACTTCTTTTTATTTTAATGTATTTTGTTGGTTTATATTTTGGTTTTATATTTTTAATATAATATATGTAATATTTCCAACATTCTAAAAATATAAAAGCATAAGGAATAAAAGAATATATTTCCCTTTTATTTATATGCATGTATACATAGGTATTTTTGTCTATGTATTTTAAAGACTTGTTTTATTTGAGGTTTTCTTTTTGGTTTTCTTTTAATTTCAATATGTACATGTATTATGTATATTATTTACAAATTTCTAAAAATATAAATTTGTAAAAATAATGAATAATGAATAAAATAAATATTTTAATCGGGTAAACTACTCATTGAGGGCCAAAAACCTAACTTCTACAGATTGACTCCAAAAATTATGAAACCACCTTCATTAAATAGCTCTTGAAAAGTTATATACAATTATAGGTGATTTTTTTTATAGATTTTGAGTTTTTATTTGCAAGATATGGGTCTAGTTTTGACCTGGCTATTGAGGTGATCTGAGCTGAGTCCTGTGACTCTCGAAGGCTGTTGTGCTTTAAATTTGGTTCCCGACCAGGTTCCACACACTTTTTCACACCAAGGTATAACCTGAGCTCCAAACTTTGATTTTGTACTGATAAGTTTAATAATCATGGTCAATTCCATTTATTCTTTATTCTTTATTTTTGCTTTTTCTTTTCTTCTTACTCATTATTCTTTTTGTACTTATTGCATAAGTACTTGCCAAGGACTAGCAAAGGAAAGTATAGGGAGATGATGAATCTCCTTTCATCATTCTTTATTCTATCATTTGGGCTTTAAAAACCCCAACAAATGCATATAAACAACCTCAATTTTTCCATAATAGCATTCATTATTTATTGTATTATTTGTATATAAAATAAGGTTTTTAATGCCAAAATTATAGAATAAAGATAAGAAAAGAAAAAAGAATAAAATATTGAAAATATTTTATGATCCTAACCCCGAGACCAAGTCCAAAATGGAATTGGTCGACAAGAAATAAAGTAGGGGGAGATAAGGGCAAAAAATACAATAAATACCTCAATTATTTATTCATTAATTATGCAATTTTGATCCCAATTTTATTCTTTATTATTTATTCATCAAATGAAGAAACTTTATACATAAAAGTTGTAGATAATAATGTAAATAAAATACAAAATTGAGTTTGTACAAAAATAATATACAGTGTTCATTTTACACCCAGAATAAAAAGCCAAAATCTCAACTTCACAGACCCATATCTTGCAAATAAAAACTCAAAATCTATAAAAAACATTTAATTTTATATAACTTTTCAAGAGCTATTTAATGAAGGTGATTTCATAATTTTTGGAGTCAATCTGTAGAAGTTAGGTTTTTGGCCCTCAATGTATAGTTTACCCGATTAAAATATTTATTATATTCATTATTCATTATTTTTACAAATTTATATTTTTAGAAATTTGTAAATAATATACATAATACATGTACATATTGAAATTAAAAGAAAACCAAAAAGAAGACCTCAAATAAACCAATTCTATAAAATACATAGACAAAAATACCTATGTATACATGCATATAAATAAAAGGGAAATATTCTTTTATTCCTTATGCTTTTATATTTTTAGAATGTTGGGAATATTACATATATTATATTAAAAATATAAAACCAAAATATAAACCAACAAAATACATTAAAATAAAAAGAAGTATATAAAACATAGGCGAAATACCTATAAATATACATATACAATTGATATACCTATTTATTTAAGTATACAAATACTGTCATAAAAATAAAATAAAATAATATTTATGTAACTAAAAATACGTTATAAATATATAAAATAAGAAAATAAAATATACAAAATAAAAGTAAATTATACAACATACATGAAAATTTACCTATAAATACACCATTAATAATTAACTTGTAATAAAATACATCAAAAGAATAAATAAAAATCGTAATAAAATACTACAAAAAGTAGTAAACATTTTTTATTTTATATCTAAAAATTAATAAAATCATTTATTATTTTTAAATAATTATTTTTTAATAACCCTACTGTTTTGTCCTGTAGTGAGCCTACATGGACCAATGGCAAGGCTCCCTCTGTTGACCTCCGGTCAACTCAGGCTCCAGTCTCTACAGCACGTCAGATCTGTCAAACCTCACGTTTTCTCCGAATTTTCTCGACCAATCCATTACTCAAATAACATTGACCCCTTCACGGGAATTACTCCAAAAACAATCATGATACACGCCCGTGGCTTGTATCCCTTGTAAATACACTAGATTCATTTATTATGGCCGGTCAATAAGGGCACCCCATTATGTTCATAAATAACTCATCCTCCAGCCTGTCAAATTTACCAAATCCCATGTTTTCTCCCTTTTTTTCCCGGGCGCACCATCCATCAATCGTAATTGCTTCCTTCACAAGAAATATTCCTGGCACATTGTACATACACGCCCACACCTTGTACACATTGTATATAGCATAGATTCTTCACCATCGTCTGGTCAATAAGGGTGCACACCAACGTTTATAAATAAAGACCTCCTCCTCCATTCTCAAAATGGGCCATTTTCCCGAGCCCTAGAGCTCCCACCCTCGGCCTAGTGTGCATCCAGGTGACAGATGGAGGTCCCATGAAGGTCATGGACGCTCGCGGAGGAAAGAGGTGCGCCCAAGGCCACTGTCGCCGCGACCTCTGCTCCTTGGCTATCCGGTCAGGTATGAGCTGCTCATATCTTCATTTCTTAGTTAGGTTTTTGTCCCAACATTTCATTCATGCATTTAGGTTAGTAATTAGTGTAATGAACTAGCGTTAATCAATCCATTCGTAGTTCGTCGGAGCTCCGCTGCAGCGAACAATTCCATCGTGTGTTTGCCGTTTCCGACTCGCTTTCCACCTCCATCCCGTTCCCCACCACTTCCTTCATCTCCCAGCCACATAAAAACCAACCAGAACCTCTTGTTTCCGCGAATTGACGCTTCAACTCCACCATCTCACCGGAAGCTTCGCCGCCCCCATCATTTTCACGCTAACAGCTTCATTCTTGGGCCAAGGACCATCGTCTCGAGCCGAGTGGTCTTCTAGAGCAAGTTAGGTGCGCTAATAAGCACCAGGAGACGCAATCAAGAGCCATCGGATGCACTTGGAACCCATCTTCTTTCCCGACCTCGCGGAGGACTTCCAGTATGCCACTATCCGATCTGAGACCTCCAGCAGCTAGAGGCACCTTCCAGGAAGCTAGAGGGACCCTTGGAAGCAGCAATGAATGCCGATGGAGGGAGATATCACTGGACGAACCTCGCTCAGGCGAATGTTCTTCCCTGTTCCTTCATCGAGCCTCTCTATCGTTGGATGAAGGGAGCTCCTCCAGATTGCAGCGCAGCCGTCTGATGGAGCAGCGTTGCGACTATCAGATCATCTCGGATGATCTAATCTTCACCGCTCATCGGCGAAGCGGTATGATGCGTTGGATGGACGCCACGTAGATAAGTGAAGCCCAGATCGCCGTCCGTCTGCGCCTCTTTGGGGTAAATTGCAAATCTTATGTCCTGCATTTTTGTATAAAATTTTTAATGATGTGAATAAAATATTATGTGAATAAAATAGGGCATGTTGCATGTAAGCCCTCATACTTTTCATATTTGCGTTTTGCTCCCTCCCAGCCTCACGTGTAGTCCCACGTGAGGGTGGGAATTTTATAACGAAGTCCCTGACAGTTTTTGTAATTATATTTTGATGCGTTAAAATTAAATAAATGTTTTTATATGTTAGCATATTTGCACTACTGTCCCTATCATTTATTTTATTCGCATCTATGCCCCTGCCAGGCTATATAATTTTGTGATCTTTAGCTATTTATTTTAGATATCTAGCTTGCTCCTTAAATGAAACAAAAATTAGGATAAATGCATTATGCCTTGTAGATCCACGCTATATATTCACTTGGCAATTTTGCGCATTTTATGTAATTATTAAAAATGAAATAGAAGCATTTAACCCATGTTTAACTTATAAAATACCAAAAAAATAGAAAACATTTTTGAAAAATTCCAAAAAAGTTATAAATAGTTTATTTATATATTTGTTGAGTCCAGAAAATGAAAAAACCTAAAAATAAGGAAAAAGAAAATTATAAAAATTAGAAAGCTCCAAAATCCAACAAAAAATAAGAAAAATCCTCGAAAAATACCAAAAAAATGTATTACTATTTTATAATTCTATATAAATATATTTATGTATTAAAAATCGATTTGGGTAATTTTTGGACTTATTTAATATTTTAAACCCAAATAATTTCAGGTATTTCATTAATCCCATATTTGGGATATTTTTGACTTAAAAATACCTAGCAAAAATTCTGAGAAAAATACAAAAAACATAGAAAAATATTTAAATCCCCAAAAAATTCATTTTATAAATTTTATTTATATTTAATAGCATTTAAAAAAATATATTTCTATGTATTGCTTAAAAAAAGCCTTATATAGGCTAAATGGTATTTATAAAAAAGAAAATATAAAAAGATATATAAAATATTAAAAGAAAATACAAATCAGAAAATTAAAAATCAAAATATAAAATATAAAAAATATAAAATATAAAATTTAAAAAATGCAATTTTAAAACCCACAAAAACAACAAGGACATGGACATGAACATAGAATTGAATAATCGTGCATTGATTTTCCCCACACAAACCATTCGCCTCCCTGTGTTCGACCTCTACTCATGCTTACACCTATACACCTTTGCTGTAGATTTATACTAAATTTTAGCTCCACATTTTTGAGATTTAATTGCTTTATTCTGTTTGTGGGTTAATTGCTGATTGATCGGGATTTCGTTTGAGGTCACCTCAGTGACTATCGATCCGCCTTGTGGAAGGACATGACCTCGGCTAAACCCTCTTCATCATTGAGTCGTATTGATGAAATTGTGTTTGCACGTACTCTCCTAGAAAAACAGATCTTCTATTAACCTACTACCTTTAACCTTTTATGAGAGAATGGAGTTAGGACCTCTAAGCAATTCAAGAGACATAATCCGATTCACATATAACTCCATAAAAAAGGCTAAGGATGAGGTTGGGAATGCTATCATATTAATTGCAAAAGAAGAATACATCCTGAACTTCACTATCCTTGATATGAAAATCCATAATCATTTGAGAGAATCTCATATCATTCTAGGGTGGCCTTTCCTTAGGACCACTAATACTTCATTTGAATCTCAAACTGGGATGATGATGTTTTGCTCTCCAGGCGGAGAAGTGAAACTTGGAATGAAATAGATGAAGTGGTAAAGACCTGACTCCGAGACCAGTATTGATTACTCATATTCTGAGGCAAAGTACATAATGATATGCACAATTGGGCCATGGAAACATGCCCCAGTAATACTGAGCAAGACCCTCTCATTTGGAGAGGACGGTGTTCAAGATGCAGTTTGCCAGGTATTGCTAAGCATCTTGATAGATTCATCCTCCTACTCCCATGATGAAACAAAAGTCTCTCTGGACTTGTTAGTTCCATTATTCATGGAATAATCAAGGGTTAAGTATGATGAGTCTGACGTGGATTTAGCCAAACTATCATGGATGTTTGAAGATCCAATTCAATACACATCAGAGTTGGTGGCAAGTACAACATATACAGACCCACCATCATGCAACATTGAACCAATTTCAGATACGATACAACCTGATTTACTTGATGATGCATCTTTAAAAGAGACGAAACCATTTCTTCCTACATTGAAGTATGCCTTTCTTGCGAGACCCAAGAATAGATTTCCTACCATCATTAGTTCTAACTTGACTATATAACGTGAATCTAGATTACTGACAGTCTTACAGAAGAACTGCAAGTCGATAGGTTGGATAGTGTCAGATCTTATGAGTATTATCCATGCTCTCTGTTCACACCACATATATATTGAGGATGATGATATAACTTCTTGTGAATTTCAAAGAATATTGAATCCTAATCTAAGGGAAGTTTCAAAAAAGAAATTTAGAAATGGTCTGGAGCATGCTTTGTATACCCCATCTCTGACTCCAAATGGATGGCCACATTACATTTTGTCTTGAAGAAGTCAGGAATTCAGATGGTCAGCAATCAGAAGAGGGTAGAGATAGTGACATGAGTACCCACATCTTTACGTGTCTATGTGGACTATAGATGCCTAAATGTTGCGACCAAGAAGACCACTTACCCTTGTCGTTTATCAATTAGATTTTGGAGAGATTGGTAGGGAAAAAGTTCTATTTTCCTGATGGGTACTCTGGCTACAATCAAGTGGTCATAGCTCCTAAATACTGGGAAAAGTTCACCTTTACATGTCTATTAGGCACATACACATTCAAGTGTATGTCATTTGGTCTTTATAATGCCCCTTGTACTTTTCAGTGATGCATGATTAATTTGTTTGTCGAGATGGTGGGAGATTTCCTAAAGGTTTTTGTGTATATTTTCTCAGTCGATGGTGATTCCTTTGATACATGTCTTGAATATTTGGACCGAGTCCTCCATAGGTGTCAAGAGGTTGATATGGTGCTCTCCTAGGAAAAGAGCCATTTTATGGTTCAGGAAGGTATCGTGTTGGGTCACATCACATCCAAACAGGGAATGGATGTTAACCCTGCCAAGATGGATGTGATTACGAAATTTGATCGACCAACCAATGTGAAGCCAGTGCATTCTTTTTGAAGGCGTGTTGGATTTTAAAGAATATTTATCAAGGATTTTTCAAAGATTACTGAAAAATGAAAAGATGGGAGTCGCTAAGTAATGGCCTGATAATTCTGGCTCACTGTCGCTGGGGCGACTATTCCAATCCTCACGTTGATCAATAATTAACCTATGTAAATAATTGAGCAATTAAAAGCAGGAGTTAAATTTTATTATACCCTACTAAAACTGTATAGTGGCAAGCAAGTAGGGGTCCAACACAGGAAGAAAAGGAGTAAAGCACGAAAGACAAAAGTCAAGCACCCAATATCCTATTAGACACTTAGCCAAATTGAAACTTTTTTGTGGGTTTTTATTTTTATAATTTTTATTTAATTTTTGATTTTATATTTTTATATTTTGGTTTTTAATTTTCTTATTTTATATTCTCTTTTTATATATTTTATATATTTTATTTTTTCTTTTAATTATAAAATAAAGTATATATACAATAAAAGAAAAGAGAGATAATGTATTTATAAAAATTGGTAAAAATAAGAAAAATTCAGGAGATAAAATATTTTTGTGCTTTTTATAATTTTCTAATGTTTTTGCGATTTTTCTATATTTTTTTGGTTTTTTTAAAAGTAGAAGTACTCAAAACAAGGAATAAAATAAAAGACTGAGATTAAATAGGAGATAAAAAATATCAAACAGTAACCAAAATTCTCCAATTAAATTTTAAATAAATATAATAAAATAAAGAAAATTTAGAAACAGAAAATATATTTTTAGGATTATTAAAGAATTTTTTATATTTTTATAAAAGTTTTAGTGGTTTTTTTTATTTTTTTGAATTTTCTTTTTTATTTTTTAGTGATTTTGGTCTGAAGGTAAAAGGTGCAAAAACACACAAAATATTTTTTTGGATTTTTTCAAAAAGTTTTTATTTTTTTTGGATTTTCTAATGCGAGCAGGGATTAAAATGCATGTTTTTGATTTTTTATAAATATTAAAATGCAACAAAAATGCAAAATAAAAATATGACGTGGAAGCACAATGCAACATGCAACTATGATAATTTTTTGGGATTTTTTAGGGTTTTAGAGATGCATGAAATAAATAGAGAAAACAAAAAGATATTGCACACTAGTAGGGGTATTTATGAAAATATGGAAAAGTATGCGAGCCAACGTGCAATTTTCCCAGAAAGTTATAACATATACTGGAAATTCCATGGCCAATAATAAATACATAACAGCTAGAGCACGCGCACCTGTGAGGGACTGATTCGTAATTAACAAAAACCTGGGGACTTAATTGCAATTTTCTAAAAAGTTAACAACTTTAATTAAAAATTTCTGGTACTGAATTTAAATAACGAGACAACAGGGGGGTCGCCGCAAAATGGCCACGCCTCACGTACACAAGTCACGCGATGTGACGTGGCTAGGGACCCAAATGCAAATAATGAAATAACAGGGGTTTGGTTGCAAAATTTACAGAAGTTAAATAACTGCAAATGAAAGTTTTAATACTATTTAATGAATACAAAAAGTGCTGGGGAAATGAGTGCAAAATACCCTGCGAGGGTGGATCGGACGACTGGTATGTATTACTTATGCCACGTGTCCAAGATGCCATGGCTGATACCGGTTCGCGATCGAACTGCTATGATTAGATCCGGCTGGATGATCTAACAATGATGGCCGAGGAAGATCTAACGGCTCCTGGAGGATCTGGGCGGAGGGCCTTGATCGAACGACTGAGGACGTCGATGGAAGAACATGGAGGAGATCTGGTTGGGTGAGCTTCCTGTAGCGGGCTAGTCCCCCTCCATCGCGTGTTGATGCTCCAAAAGGGCCTGTTCGCTTCCTGCATGGCTTCTCTAGGTGCTGGAGGTCCCAAATGTCCCCGGCGAAGATCGGTGAGCTCCCAGGAGGCGGGCAGAGCACACGACTCCCAACCACCTCCGTCGAGCCTACAAAAACGCCTCCGAGCACATGGAAAGCTACTGTACATGCAAGAAGAATGATGAGGGTTGCGGGCAAACTACCGCGACACTCCAATGGGAAAGAAGGGGCGGTTGGTGATTGGTGGCGTTTGACATCGGCCGGCGAAACTCGAGGCATGACCAGATGTGAAACTGGGGGATTTTCACGATGATCTAGCGGGATTCGATGAGAGGGATATGCGGTGATGAGCTACAGTAGTCCTTAGGGCTTGAAAGAGTACAAAATAAGAGAGAAAAGACTCACCAAGGTGACGCCCGCAGATGGCTCTTGCGACACATTCCGGCGAGTGGATCTGACTCTCTTCAACACCTCCTCAACCTCCCAAAGGTCGCAACCGGTTCTTGCTGTCACCAGGAAGGTTGCTGAGGTTCTAGGTCTTGGTTTGAGTGGTGGAAGAGTGATTAGAGGTCAAAGGAAGGTCGGGGGTCATCTTTATGTGGGTTGATAGGCGGCTCCCAAGAACGAGGCATGGCGGACAAGGCAGCGATCCATTCCTCGAAAAAATCCCTGGGTGTGTATCACCATTGAACGAGGCGCAAAATTCGTGAAGGGACCATCGCGAAAAGGTGCAAGACGCGATCGAAAAAAGGTCGAAGATGGTAAAAGATGACAGTCTGACACATAGCCAGACCTCGGTCAGAGAGTTGACTGAGGTCAACCAACGGAGGATTCTGGTTGGTCCACGTGGACCAACCAGAAAATTCCTTGGCAAAAGTTTTATAAATTAGATAAAAATAATAAATGATTTAATTAATTTTTGATTATAAAATGAGAATTATTTCTTATTTTCATAAGTATTTTATAATGATTTTTATTTATTTTTTAGAGGTTTAAAATTACAAGTTCCCTTTTAAGGGCTATATATAGGTATATTTATCTATATATTTTAATATTTTATTTTTATTTTGTATTTTAATTTTATTTATTTTGTTTATTATTTTATATATCTATCACTTATTTGTATACACTCAAATATATTTTAATTTTATTTTTCTGATGTATTTTATATAACAGAAGTATTAATTATATAGGTATACTTATAGGTATACTTATAGGTATTATACCTATGTATTTCATACATGTATTTTATTTTTGTGTTTTTTATGTATTTATTCCTATTTTAATATACACATATGTTATAGATAATATTTACAAAATTATAAAAATATAAAATTATAAAAATAGTGAATAATAAATAAAATGAATATTTTAATCAGTATAGCTATACAATAAGGGTCCAAAACTCAACTTTCAAACCGTAGCTCTGAAAAATATGAAACCACCTTCATTAAATAGCTTATTAAAAATTACGTACAATTAAAGTGATTTTGATACATTTCGAGTTTTTATTTGAGAGACACAGGTCTGGGAAGTTGAGATTCTAGAAACTTATTCAGATCATAATTTTTATCTGTATATTATTTTTGTGTGAAATCAATTTTGTATTTTTCTATATTTAATTATCTAGAAATTTCATGTATAAAGTTTCTTTATTTGAAGTATAAAAGGTGGAACTAAAAATAGGTCCCAAAAATGTAGGAAAATGAATGAAATGAAAGGGACTTTTATTGGATTTTGGCCCTTATCCCCCCCTACTTTATTCCTTGTCGACCTAGTCATCGAGATGCCTAGGTCTTGGGGTTTCGTGTCATAAAATATTTGCAATATTTTATTATTTTTTTCTTTTCTTTATTCTATAATTTTAGTTTTAAAAACCATATTTTATATAGTATTTACACAATAATGAATGGCTGATAAAATGCCTAAACTAAGCCTATTTACACGTATTTAATAGGGTTTTTAAGGCCAAAATGATAGAATAAAGATGATGAAACTTAGATTCATCATCCCCCTATACTTGCCTTTGCTAGTCCCTAGCAAACACTTATGCAATGAGTGCAAAAAAAGAAAAACAAAGAAAAGAAAAAGAAGAAATTTGGATTAAGTTTAATCATCAAACTTATCTTCACAAAATCAAAGTTTGGAGCTTAAGTCAGACCTTTGGAATTTTAGTGCGGATGGAACCTTAATAGGAATCGGATTTGAAATCTAACAGCCTTCGGGAATTCTAAAACTCTGCCCAAGTCTCCTCAATAGCCAGGTCAGAAATATTTCAACTCATACGCAAACCCTTACGACTATGAATCTGACTCGTACAGTGTAAGTGATAGAGGCTCTCCCCAACTAGAATGACAAAGGGACTGACTTCTCCAGTACGATAACCTAGTAATTCCCTAATCCAACAACTCCTTCCTCGAGGAGCGGGGTATTCCCTTCTAAGTTCATGTGGCAACCAACTCAAGAGGAGGGGGTGAAGAGAAGAATGGACGGTAGCTAGTATAGCTACCTACCCTAGGATGCAAGAGCAATGTAGTCAAGTAATCCAGCTGCAGGCTCACATAATTTGACTTTGATGCTCAAGCTTGCTTATTTTCTATACAACATATACATACTCCGACATGCATTTTATTTTTTATGCCTGCCCACTTTTTTTGGAGTTTTTTTGAAATACTATTTACAACAGCATTTACATAGGAAGTTTTTCCTCTTGAAACAGTAGACTATCCCTCTTTTGAAGCTTTATTGCCACCCACACTCTCCTGTCTTTAGAATTCCTCGTCACTGGATGGGTTGGGATGCACTTCCCTCCCTAAAGGAGGACAAATGTTTCCACTTGTGTGTGTCTCATACCGGCAAATCCAACCCCCTCACCACTCCAACTGAGTTGAGCCATGTGAAAGGTGTAGGTGTCCAAGTTAGGTCATTATCAATAAGAGTCGTGAGTGTGCTCCTAAATACTCTACTTAGGCAGTCAAGAATCCATTGAACCAAGTCTCGTGATCCTTAAAGAATTAAGTCAACAAGACCTGAAGTACCTCAATTCCAGCTCCTATAAGGTTCGTGTTATTATGTAGATTTTAAGGTCCAATCAAGCTCCAAACTTCGGATTTTACTTAGAATTGTTCAACTATCAAAATCAATCCGAAAAATGTTCAGCTATGCAAATGCCATGCAGAAAATATTTTTGTGATGCAATTTTCAAAGATTTTGAACTTTTTATGGATGTTTGAAACATAATGATGCATTTGCATTTTTTGGTATTTTCAAAAAGATTTTTTAGATGTTTTTGGATTTTTAATTTTTGCAAGTGTTTTTGGGATTTTTGAAAGGAAAAGATTTTGGCTAAAAAACATGTTAAAATATTTACACAAGGATGCATTTTTTATTTACAAAAAGTGGATTTTAAGAATTTACAAGGGTTAGTGATCATTTTTATAAATATATATAATGAATTTTGGTATGATGTATATATTCCTCAAACTTATTTGAAAAAGGTTTTTCAAACAATTTTGAAAACTATAGTCTAAAATAATGTTTACAAACAATTTTTACAAACATGTACACACATTTGAAAATCATTTTGCAAAGGTTTTTCAAACAGTATAGATAGTTTTTTCAAATATTTTTGCAATCATTTTCAAACCATTTGCACATAGTTTTTCAAACATTTTTATCTCACACAAAGAAAATAATTTTCAAAATAAAACAATTTTACAAAGGTTGAAAACATGTAACAAAACATTTTCAAAATAGTTTTCAAAAGATTTTTCAAAGAAGTTTTCAAACTATTTTTTAAATGTTTTGCACAAAACATTTTCACCTGATTTATTATTCAATAAATAAAAAAAGAATTTGAGGTATAATAACATCTTTTTATTAAGTGATTTTAATGAATTTAATTAGTGTTATTAGCCATAATTATTAATAAAAATACGAAAGTATGAGTTATGGATAAAGTATATACGCAGTATATATGACCCCACTATACTTAGCTTGAGTTATGTCCTCATAGATCGGAGAGGAAAGAGAATACATAACTCGTACTAGGTATAGAAAATCTAGAGAATAAATGAACGAAGAAATGAATGAACAAATGAGAAGTTGACCGTCCCCCCTATACTTAGGATCGAATAATCCTAAGTATAGCAGAATGTACACAAAGCAGGGAGGGTCAAGGGTGGGAATGAATAGATCATACTCAGAATGTCTCCCCCTATACTTAGGGTAAGATATCCTTAAGTATAGACAAGAAGAGGAGACAATGGAGAGGATCAAAGAATAGAAGAACTCAGGGTGCACACCCCCCTATACTTAGGACAAAGTACGCCCTAAGTATATAAGACTGTCAATAAGGGGCGGCACCTTTTTGTAGAAAAAGAAAATAGAAAAGGAAAAGAAGAAAAGAAGAAAAGAAGAAAAGAAGAAAAGAGATCAGAAGACGGAATATGAACAACTCGGGATGTACATCCCCCCTATACTTATGATAAAGCACATTCTAAGTGTAGCAATGATGACGGGGATGACATCTTATCGGTAGAATAGGGGAGAAACGAAGGAAAAGAAGTAAAATCATTCAAAAATGTTTTGTTCTGCTTTGTCTTCTACTACCGCTTCGGAAATATCAGGTTCATCCTTATAGATTACTTGAATAGAATCAACGATAGACATGAATGTATCATGTTCAAGGTAAGGCTTCAGAAGCTGTGCATTGACTACAAATGGCTGTGCGTCAGCTGACAAACTAGATGTCAATGCACTTCGATTGCCACGCACACGCTTCACCATAAACGGCCCAGTCCATTTGCTCTTCAATTTACCTGGAAAGATTATTAATTTCGCATCAAACAACCACACCTTCTGACTCGGCTCGAAGGACTTGCGGCGGATATGCTTGTCATGCCATGTTTTGACCTTCGCCTTGTACATCAGGCTGTTGTCGTATGTATAGTATTTGAATTCCAATAATCTGTGCAGATCCAATTTTCGGTTCTTCCCGGCTCTCTCAGAATCCAAATTACAAATGTTGATGGCCCATAAAGATTTGTGAATCAATTCAATGGGCAGATGACATGGCTTGCCATACACAAGGTGGTAGGAAGACATTCCCAAGGGTGACTTGTACGCGGTTCTGTAAGCCCAAAGAACTGAATCAAGCAGCTGAGACCGGTTCTTGTGATATGGACGCACAAGCCTCTTTAGAATTGTCTTGATCTCCCTATTTGAACTTTCAGGTAAGCCATTGGACTATGGGTGGTAAGATGAAGCAACACGATGTTCAATCAGAATTCTTGAGTTAGCTTTTTCACCTCTTTGTTTATGAAATGACTACCCCCGTCAGATATTGGAATCTTGGGAATCCCGAACTGTGCTATGATATGATCTCTCAAAAATCGACAGACAGTCCTACTGTCAGCGGTTCGGGTGGGGATAGCCTCCACCCAGCGACTCACATAGTCGACAACAAGCAGAATCTGGCTGTTGGGAAATGGGCCCATAAAGTCGATGCCCTATGCGTCAAAGACGTCTGATATCTGAATGAATTTTAGAGACATCGTGTCTCTCATTCTGATGGTTCTGCCCATCGTCTGATAGTCAGTGCAACATTTAACATAATCGTCTGCATCTCTGAATAGTGTAGGCCACCATAGGCCTTTCTAAAGAACTTTTTCTGCTGTTCGTCTGCTTGAATGATGTCCTCCGGAATCTTGATCATGGCACAAAGTGGAAACTTGGAACTTCCTCTCGAGGAATGCACCTCCTACATATACAGTCTACCCCCTCTCAAAATAAGTATGGATCCTCCCACTGGTAGAAATGGATTTTAGAGAAGAATTTGTCTATTTTCAACTTTAGCCATTCCTGTGGAATTTTCCTGGTCACGAGATAATTCACAATATCCGCATACCATGAAAGTGAGGTGACTGACAAAATTGCCTCGTTTGGAAAGGTCTCAGTGATTGGTTGCGGGCTCAGCTTAGGAGATTCTGGTTTAGGAAGCCTCGATAAATGGTCGGCCACCACATTCTTTACCCCAGGTTTATCTCTGATTTCAAGGTCAAATTCCTGGAGGAGAAGGATCCAACGAATAAGACATGGTTTAGCATCCTTCTTCTGCTGTAGATACTGGATGACCGAATGATCTGTATAGATGATTACTTTGGATCCGAGGATATAGGATCTGAACTTTTCCAAGGCGAAGACTACCGCTAGCAACTCCTTTTTGGTGACCGTGTAGTTCCGTTGGGCTTCATCGAGCATTCAACTAGCGTAGTGAATTGCAAATGGTACATTATTTTTCCCCTATCCCAGTACAACACCAATGGCATAATCTGATGCGTTAGTCATCATCTCAAAAGACAGAGTCTAGATTAGTGGCTGCAAAACAGGGACCTGAGTGATAAGTTCTTTCAGCTGATTGAAGGAAAGGAGCACACAGTCATCCACAATGAATTCATTTTCCTTACCTAGCAACTCAGTCAAAGATCTGTCCAATTTACTGAAATCTTTGATGAATCGTCAGTAAAAATCGACATGGCCCAAGAATGACCTGACTTGCTTGATTGTTGTAGGTCGCTCATGTTTAGAAATCACATCCACCTTGGCTTGGTCAACCTCCATGCCACGTTTAGAAACAATGTGACCCAGCACAATTCCTTCGGTTACCATGAAGTTGCTCTTTTCCCATAAGAGCACTGATGAGCGAGAAATCGGCTCTCACTATCGGGCCAACGTATAAAAACACGGGTCGTTGCGACCCGAATGGAGAGGCTCAGTCAGCAAGAAGATAAAACCACCAAATAAAGCAAAATAATCAATAAAATCATAGATCGGTCCTCGCTATTTATTTAACCTGGTATAGCGACCAGGGTCGAACTCAAGGAGCACGAATTGGCCGGATCGGCCTACGAAGTAGTCAAAAATAAAATAAAATAAAATAAAAAGGGATATTTTTGGTGGATTTTTATAGAATTTTAAATTTTTTTTGTATTTTTAATTATAAAGGAAATATAAGAAGAGGGCTAAAAAGGACAAATTCAACAATTTATTAAACACTTAAAAATGCTCAAAAAATCATATAAAATTATTTTTGTGTTTTTTATATTTTTAAGAGTTTTTGATGATTTTTTCAGAATTTTATAATTTTTAGTTGATTTTATAAAAATCGAAAAATGCTAAAACAGTGAAGTGATGTGCAATCAGATTTGAAAGGTTAATTAAAAATAAATAATTAGCCTATAAAAATCTGAGGATAATTTTATGAAAAGTAAAAATAAAAATTAAACTACAGAAACCAAAATTGCATTTTTTTTTGTTTTTATATAATTTTTAATAATTTTTATAAGGTTTTTATGGTTTCGTATTTTTTATGGGTTTTATAAATCCAAAAAGGCTAAAAATTGGGTAGAAGTAAGAAAAGACCAAAACAAACAAGTCCTAGTTTTTTTTAAAATTTTCAGAGGTCTTTTTTTATATTTAGTTGATTTTCTATTTCAAATAGTAGAAAAAAATGAAGGTTTTTGATTTTTTAAAAATAACAAAAAAACAAAAATAACCCAAAAAAATTGTGAAATTTTTACAAAGGGACACGAGCCACATGTCCAAATTTCACTTGATTTGGAATTAATTTGATATTTTATTCAACCAATATAAACCGGACAGTGCACAAGGACCAAAGTGCAAAGAAAGTTAGTTCAGGGGCCAAACATGTAACACGTATTGAAATGTTCGGGACAATGTTGCAAAAAGTCCAAAAACACATGAGCTCAACATGTGACGCAGGCACATAGGGGTATAAGTGTCATTCTAATTAATAAACATTCAAACATTAACACCTAAAAATTTCAGGGAAAAATGTGCAAATAACCCACAGAATCACGTGTCGAAGCATGTGTCTCACACAAACAGGAACTGAAATGCAAATAAAATAAACACAGGGTCCAAGATGCAAATGTTCCAAAATAAAAACAAATGTAACTAATATTTACAGGACTAAACTATAAATGCAAAAAGAATAGGGGCCTACAGGAAATTTACCCCTTTATTAAGATCCACGGTAGAGGTGACGCCACGTGTATGATCTGATGGTTGAGAACGGCGGACACCCCTTCGATGATAAATGCTCCAGATGCAACCCTCAGATGGATCAAACGACTGGAAACTCTCCGCAGGTGGACGACTACGATCAGAACTAGCGGATGGGGTTGATCGTACGGCGGAGAAGACCTTTGGATGAACTGGTCGCCGGCGTACTTCGTCCGGCCGATACATGCAGTGGAGGGCTCCTCCGGTGCTGCTCTGAGAGGGGAAATGAAGCCTGAAGTCGTCCGCAGCTTCTGATGGTCTCCGATGAAGCCAAGGACGCCCGAGGGTCCTCGGCAGCTTAAAGCTCCTGGAGCACCTGTGCCAACTTGGTTGGACCTCCAGACGAGGTCACTTTGACCTTCAAACCTGCACAGAACGAATACTGGGTCGAGGGCAAAATGCCTCGACCCAGTCAAAGGTGGAATGGGTGGACGTAGGAGGCTGGGCGGTGCTCTCCGGCGAGGCGACGGCGGAGGATAGCGAAGGTCCTGCTCCGGGGCAAGCCAGGGGGATGAAAGGGTGGAGAAGGTGGAGTGAAGTCTGACGGAGGTTGTAGGGTGGTCGGAAGGCTGAATGGGTGATTGGAGTGGCGTGAAATCGGTGGTGGACGTAAGAGCTCAGAATCGGAAAAATCGCAAATAAAGAAAAGCTAGAGGAAATCTAACCTAATGGATGGCTGCATTCGCCTAGGCTGGAGGTCGGGGACCTCCAGGGTCGTCGCCTCGATGGTTCGATGGGTCCAGAGGCTCAGGCTCACCTGGTGGCGGAGCACGGCGACGAAGACCGCCAGATCGATGGTTCCCGACTGCTCGTCCCTCTCTTCGACTCTCCCGCACACAGCTGTCAATCATGTGATGAAGATGAGATCATCGGAGGCGAGGGAGAAGGCCAAAGATGGCGTGAAATGTGCGGCGGAGCTGAGATATATATTGGAGAAGGGTCAGATAAGATGGGACTCGGGGACGATTATGGGTGCATGGATCCCTAGGAGGAATAGCGGGCGTGGATCGTGGATAAGTCGTGGATAATCGGGGCCTGTGGTTTGGGTGGATGGCGGTCGGATCGCGTCTAGAAAAGTCGGAGAAGATCGGGTTGGGGCGCAGATCCGAGCGAAGTGGTCCAGGGGGGGCAGTTGACCGGGGGTCAACGTTCCCCCGTGGACCAATGAGAAATCAGGGATTGGAAATTATTTGAAAACTCAAAATAAAATAGAAGGAAATTTTATTTTAAAATATTTACAAAGTAAAAAATTGTTTATTTATTTTCAAAGAATTTTTTTGTGATTTTTATTTATTTTTTTGAAAAATAAATTACGTATTTACATTGCATTATTATTATATATAGGTTTGTATACCTATGTATTTTCGAATTTTATTTTTATTATTTTTTTATGTACTAATATTCCAATTTTATATTTTATTTATATACATCATAAAATTTGGAATATATAATGATTTTTATTATATTTTTATTAAGTATACAAGGGTGAAATAAATACATCTTTTATTTTATGTATATGGTATATGTACACTGATGAGAGAGAATTTATTTCTTTTTCTTTTTTATTTTTCTCATTTTTATTTTATTTTTATAAATATGTACCAATTAATAAAAACCCTTTTTTTTGTTTTATTTTTAGTAAATAAAATATGTACATGAAGAAGCATTTTTATGGCGAATGGCCCTATCTCTCTCTACTTGGGTTCTTTTGCGGTCATGCCAATGCTTGGCCCTCCCTTGGGTTTGGGTCACTCGATATTTATTCTAAAGATCTCCTTCTTTTTCTTTGTTTCTTTATTCTTTTATTTTTTCACAAAAACATGCTAATTATAATATTTACACAATGCATGCATTTTGGTAATTTATTCTATTTACTGGTATCTACAAGGTGTTTTGCAATAGTTTTGCAGCTAAAATAAAAGAATAAAGAGTGATGAATGGGGATTCATCACCCCCATACTTAACTTTGCTAGTCCCTTAGCAAACACTTATTTTAAAAAGAAGTGAAAAAGAAACAGAAAAAGAGGGGAAAAAATAATGAATCAATGCTGATTATTAAACTTGCCTTCATTAAATTGAAGTATGAAGCTCAGTCAGATCTTTGGATTATTAATGTGTCGGAACCTTATTTGGACTTAAGTTTAAGACTTGACAGCCTCTAAGTTCCACTAATCTATAGTCAAGACCCCTCAATAATCCAGATCAGAACAAGTCTACATACACAAACCCTAAAGACCATGAATCTCTCCTTGTACTGTGTAAGTGAGGTATAGCTCTCCACCTCAGAAATAGCAAAATGACAACCCTCCCCAACAAGGTAACTCTAAGACCCTAGTCTGGCCACTCTTTCCTCGAGGAGCGGGGTATTCCCTTCTAAGTTCAAGTTCAACCGGTTCAAGAAGAGGGGGAGGAAGAGAATGGACTATGGCCAGTGTAGCCATGTATCACTAGGAGCTTAACCAGTGTAGCTAAGTCCCCCTGCTGCAAGCTACATAAGATGGAACATGATTCTCAAGCTTTGCTTATTGTACTATATACACTCCGGTGGAATTATCATTTTCTATCAGACCCACCACTTTTTTGGAGTTTTCTTTTCTTTTTGCATTTTTTGATGTGCATATATACAACATATCTACAAAGTGCAGCATATGCACATAAGGAGTTTTTCCTCTTGAGCCAGTAGACTATCCCTCTTTTGAAGCATTATTGCAACCCACAACTTCTGTCGTTAGACCTCCTGGCAAGCAGACCAAGTTGAGACGCACTTCCTTCACTATAAGAAGAAGAGAGGTTCCGCCTAGAAGTACTACCGTCATATGCTACCCCAAGTCAAGGAAGACTGCCTCCTCACCACCTCATCCGTAGAGAGCTCGGTGTAAAGTGTGGGTCCAAGTAAAGCCATTGTCTATGTGAGTCATGTGTGTGTTCTTAAGTGCTCTACTTAGGATCATCGAGATGACATATGATTATAGCCTAGTGGACTCAAAGAATTAAGTCACCATGGACCTGAAAAGTCTCAACCCTAAGCCCTATAAGGTTCCTCTTAGAATTAGGTGGATTAAGATCTTAACCAAGCTCCATTTTTCAATTTAATTCTAGGCTAGTTTAAATGTCAACTATGATCGAGGAAAAACTATACAAGTATTTACAAAGATGCGATTTACAAAATATTTACACATGTGCAGAATTTTTGAAAAATGTTTTGAAAACATGGATGTATGCATGAATGCAAGTTTTGCAAAATATTTACACAAATTTACACAAGGTTTTTGCAAACTTTTGATTTTCAAAACGTTTTACAAACAATTTTGTGCTATATACATAATTTTGATATCAAAATATTTACAAGCTATTTACACAAAAGATTTTTACAAACATTTTTACAAAAATAATTTGTACAACTAGCTATGTATGTTAAAAAAGAATTTTATTTACAAGGGAAAATTTTTAATTTTTATGGATTTTTGGGTTTTAGCCATTTTTATTTATTAACACACTCACACAAAGTATGAGTTATGGCTAAAGTATATATGAAATATATACGACACCCCCTATACTTAGCTCGAACGATGTCCTCAGAGTCAAGAGCGATGAAGAAGACATAGCTCGTGCTTAGTATAGGGAAGTGAAAAGGAAGGCTATATACCATAACGAATGAAAGAATATAAATGCAAGAGGATCTCGGGATTCCCCTCTATACTTAGGATTAAGTAATCCTAAGTATAGCGGGCTGTACACAATGGGAAATCCGAGTGAGAATGTACATGGTCTACCTCCCCTGTACTTAGGTTAAAATATCCCTAAGTATAGGTAGCAAAACAAAGATAGAAAACAAGACAAAATAACAGAAATGAAGACAAATATATACAAGATGGAAGGGCATCACTCCCCCTATACTTAAGGTGAAGAATCCTTAAGTATAGGCAACAACAGGAGTAATGAAATAGAACGAAGGAACAACTCGGTGTTTCCACCCCCTATACTTAGGATGAGGTATATCCTAAGTATAGCAAAGACAATCCTAAGCGAGACTTGGGGTGAAAACAAATACGGAAGAAAGAAAGATCAAATCACGACGAAACACGTATATACAAAAGGGTACAATGTCGAGGTGCCTCTCAACAAGCGCTAGATTTTACGCCCCTAGCTGGGCGGAAAGGCTAGGATAACGCTGTGTCAAGGTTCATGATGGCATCTGTAAGGCGAATGCCGTACTATCGTCGCAGTCTCGATGTGAGAACAACGACGAAATCAACAGTGTAAAGAAGGACACCCAGGTAAGCAATCAGGCGGGTGTCTGCTACCGGCCAAGGATATGGAAAGATGTGATCGGGATCCGGTTGCACAAAGAAATCCTCGGCTCAGGATCAGACTGGAGTGGAAGTGTAGAGCCGAAGAAATCAAACGTGGAGAAGGATGGATCAGTCATAGAATCCTCCACGTTGATCAGTGTCTCAAAAAGGTATGGAAAGTGAAGATCAGGAGACTCTCTAAGAAAACTGATATCCGATGCATATAATGGAGATAAATCAGACAGATCATCGAATATCTCAAGGATCGGCTCATCCTTTCGAGGGTCGTCAAGGTGAGATGACTCAGAAGAAGAAGGATCGGAACACTCGGTTTCGTGATCCGCCAGATCGGATACACACTCAGAAGGGGAAACCGAGTACTCATCGTGTATGGCATTCTCCCGCAGATAACCCTCGGGGAGGAATGCAAGATCATCGTTGAGAAATAGAGGATTAGGATCAATCCGGGCATCTGCGATGCTGTCAAGCACCCACTCTGTGCACCAGGATGCATCATCATCTGAAGTCTGGCTCTCGATAATATGGAAGCAGGAGAAGGTAATGGTCTTCATCATGGAGGCTGGCAATGTGGTAGCGGCTGATCCTCGCTCTGCGGCAATGCTGGCTGTCATCTGGTCCTCAGCAAGTGTATTTGTCTCATCAATGTGGAGGACAAAAGGCTCGAATACGGGACTCTCTATGTCTGGACTCTCAAAGTGGTGTCCTGTATCAAGCTGTGCCTGCTGCGTTGAGTCCTGATATCTATCTGAATCTGAGAAGTGTCTTTGTAGAAAAGAGGCTGAATCATCCGGGACTAGAATCTAGAATGGCTGGATCGATGGTTGTAGTAGCAAGGGCTCCTCCGTCTCCTAGAATATCAGAAGATCTGATATCCAAGAATCGTCAATTCAAAACTCGGGGGCTGACTTGAACTCTAGCTGGAAGACTAACGGGAACTCGAGTAGTCTCTGGGTCAGAACCTCCACTGTAGCAGTCATGTCCTCTGTACTCTGTGGTGCTGCAGAATCCAAATCCTCGGGCTGTTGTGTCGAAATAGTATCCTCATGTAGTGCGACACACCCCACTATTACGGCAACATCCTCATGTGTTGTCCCGACTACGGCATCTCGTGAAGATGATCTCTGCGAAAGTAACCTCGAGATGGTATCCAGTAAGTCAATGTCGGAACTGCGGTGTGAACCGCCACACGAGGCATTCACCAGTGCTATCTGATCCGCGGTCATCCCCCGCATGGAGATCTCAATAAGGTCTGTCAGTGAAAGTCCATGCTCAGGAAATCTCCTCAAGAGATCAATAAACCTCGGCCATGCCTCATGCAATGGCTCCTGGGGGTCTACTGAATAGTCCATGATCAAAGACCGCATCATATCTGCTCTACGCTGGGGAAAGTATCTCTGTAGAAACTCGAACCGTAAGTCTCCCCACGTAGCAAATCTCCTTCCCAATCATCGGTGCCATCTCATGGCTCTATCCTGAAGTGTGAATGGGAAGGTCTTCAGCATCAAATCCTCTGCAGTGATGTCTGAATAGAGCCGTGTCCTGCAAAACTCCTCGAACTCGAACAGGTGAAGATAGGGCTCCTCCTGCACCTCCCCTGAAAATGTCGGCAGTCTCTGAATAAGCTCCAAATCCAGAATGAATTGACCTAATGTAGAAGCTGATTAAGCTCCCCGTCCTATCTGCTCATCCATCAAGCTGGCATAGGAGGCATCTGATACTTGCATCTGCTCTCTATGATAGTTTACGAAGTGCACTCTCAACTCAGCAATGGCATCGTCCGGGCCTCGCATATGCTCAATCTGATCTCCATGGACGTGTATCGCAACATGCCCAGAAGAATGAAAGGGATGGGAGGGAGGGAACAGGAGGTTGGTCAGAGATCCGACCTCCCTCGAAGGTGGACTGGAGGATGGAGAAGCTGTAAGAGTCGGCAAGAAGTGAGGGGGGTCCATCATCCATGGATACAGAAGAGGAAGAGAAAAGTGAAGGGAGGGTGGGAGGGAGAAATAGATGGAGGAGAATATAGATGGGGAGAAAGTAGAAGGGATCTGGAAACACACAAGATGAGAAAATAAACCCCTGATTCACCTACTCAACACTGAGCTGAAGACCGTAAGGGATCGGTCAATTATCTTGTCAATTTTATTTAGGTGATCAAGTCAGTCTTTCAGAGCGATTACGTGAGCTGATAGGAATGCAATACTCTTAACAGACTGTCCCGAATAAAAGGCCGGTAGTCTATCAAGAAATCGGACATGGCTCTAGCCTAAGATGCGGGTCACTCTCTCGCTCATCCAAACCAAACAAGGAGGGGGTTACTCTCCCCAAGATAGATTTTTAAGTGATGTGTCTTTTAAGGTCAAGTGTGATTAGCAGTCCCGATTTTATTGTTTTTGTTTTTAGGTATTTTTAAAAAACGTCTAACGAATTTTCCAATTTCCTTTTTATTCCTAAGTCCAGAAAAACAGGGGGAGGAAAACGGAAAAGCCGATGCGCGACAAAATCAATAATGCATGCACGAGAGAAGGCGCACCTGACTCCTGCAGTCTACATGCAATTATGATCCACGCATAAATATAAACTAGATATATGGATGCAAAGGCAAGAACCGTCCTAAACAGAAGCTCCTATTATCGTGAAGTACCAGATTATTTGTCTAAGTCCAAGCGTGATCTATAGGAACAGATATCCTTATTAGGGCTGTGGACCTAATGCTACCTTGCTCAATGAAATAAAAACCTAAATCTAGGGGCTCAAGCACAAAAATCATCGTGAAATCAAAGAAAAGAAAAATGAGAAAACCAAAACAGCGGTGGGCTCCCCCGAGCACACGGTGGTCGACGAAACAAACCCCGAAAAGTCCACAAGTGTGAGAGTCCTGTCCCTGTATTATTTCAACAATAAAATAGTCTGCAGAGAAAGTAAAACTAATCTAAGCTAAATTACATATATCTACGGCTATCTAGAGCTCCCACACTCCTGCTCGCCTCCTCGCGCTTTCCTGCAGCTCCGTACAGAAGGGAGCCGCCTCCGAATCCCGCGGTTGAATCGGCTCTTCGAGAAAAGCCGCCTCGGTCCTCGGGCCCTCGCAAGAAAACAAACAGAGGTGTCAGACCAGATAAAAATATGCAAAGGAAAATAAAAAAATTAAATTTATGCAAAAATGAAAATAAATAAATAAAATAAAATAAAAACAAAAATACCAAAAAAACAAAAGAAAACAAAAAGCTGCGGAAAGCCGTGAAAGAAAGAAAAGCTGCGAAGAAAACTGCGAACGAAAAACAAAATAAAATACGACTACTAAGTCGTGCTCCCCGGCAACGGTGCCATTCTGATGACCGAGAAATCAACTCTCATTATCGGGAAAAGGTATAAAAACACGGGTCGTTGCAACCCGTATGGAGAGGCTCAATCAACAAGAAGATAAGACCACCAAATAAAGCAAAATAATCAATAAAATCACAGAGCGGTCCTCGCTATTTATTTAACATGGTATAGAGACCAGGGTTCAAGGAGCACGGATTGACCGGATCGGCCTAAGAAGTAGTCAAAAATAAAATAAAATAAAATAAAAAGAGATATTTTTGGTGGATTTTTATAGAAATTAATTTTTTTTGTATTTTTAATTATAAATGAAATATAAGAAAAGGGCTAAAAAGGACAAATTCAATAATTTATTAAACACTCAAAAATGCACCAAAAATTCAGATAAAATTATTTTTGTGTTTTTTTATATTTTTAAGTGTTTTTGGTGATTTTTTCAAAATTTTTATAATTTTTTGTTGATTTTATAAAAATCGAAAAAGGCAAAAATAATGAAGTAATGTGCAATCAGATTTGAAAGGCTAATTAAAAATAAAGAATTAGCCTATAAAAATATGAGGGCAATTTTTATGAAAAGTAAAAATAAAAACTAAACTACAGAAACCAAAATTACATTTTTTTTATTTTTATATAAGTTTAAATAATTTTTATGAGGTTTTTAGGGTTTGTATTTTTTATGGGTTTTATAAATCCAAAAAGGCCAAAATTCGACAGAAGCAAGAAAAAACCAAAACAAACAAGTCCTAATATTACAATTTTCATAGGTCTTTTTATATTTTTAATTGATTTTCTATTTCAAACAGTAGCAAAAATGAAGGTTTTTGATTTTTTAAAAATAACAAAAAGCAACAAAAATGTCCCAAAAAATTGTGAAATTTTTACACAGTGGCAGGAGCCACGTATCCAAATTTCACTTGATTTGGAATTAATTTGATATTTTATTCAACCAATATAAACCTAATAGTGCACAAGGACCAAAGTGCAAAGAAAGTTAGTTCAGGGGCCAAACATATAACACGTGTTGAAACGTTAGGGCTAATGTTGCAAAAAGGCCAAAAACACACGAGCTCAGCACGTGATGCAAGCACAGAGGGGTATAAGTGTCATTCTAATTAATAAACATTCAATACTTAACACCTATAAATTTCTTGGAAAAATGTGCAAATAACCCACAGAATCACGTGTCGAAGCACGTGTCTCACACAAACAGGGATTGAAACACAAATAAAATAAACACAGGGTCCAAGATGCAAATGTTCCAAAATAAAAACAACCGGAACTAATATTTATAGGACTAAACTATAAATGCAAAAAGAACAGGGGCCTACAGGAAATTTACCCCTATATTAAGATCCACAGCTGAGGTGGCGCCACGTGTATGATCTGATGGCTGAGAACGGTGGACACCCCTTCGATGATCAACGCTCCAGATGGAACCCTCAGATGGATCAAATGGCTAGAAACTCTCCGCAGGTGGACGGCTACTATCAGAACTGGCGGATGAGGTTGATCAGGCAACGGAGAAGACCTCTAGATGAACTGGTCATCGGCAAACTTCGTCCGGCTGATACACACGGTGGAGGGCTCCTCCGGTGCTGCTCTGAGAGAGGAAATGAAGCCTGAAGTCATCCGCAGCTCTTGATGGTCTCCGATGAGGCCAAGGACGCCCGAGGGTCCTCGGCGGCGTGAAGCTCCTGGAGCACCTGTGCCAACGTGGTTGGACCTCTAGACGAGGCCGCTTTGACCTTCAAACCTGCACAGAACGAATCTTGGGTCGAGGGCAAAATGCCTCGACCCGATGAAAGGTGGAATGGGTGGACGTAGGAGGCGGGGCGACGCTCTCCGACGAGGCGACAGTGGAGGAGAGCGAAGGTCCTGCTCCGGGGCGAGCTAGGGGGGATGAAAGGTTGGAGAAGATGGAGCGAAGTCTGACGGAGGTGGTAGGGTGGTCGGAAGGCTGAATGGGTGACCAAAGTGGCGTGAAATCGGTGGTGGACGTCGGAGCTCAGAATCGGAAAGATCACAAATAAAGAAAAGGTAGAGGAAATCTAACCTAATGGATGGATGCATTCGTCTAGGCTGGAGGTCGGGGACCTCCGGGGTCGTTGCCTCGATGGTTCGATGGGACCAGAGGCTCAGGCTCGCCTGGTGGCGGAGCACGGCAACGAAGACCGCCGGATCGATGGTTCCCGGCTGCTCGTCCCTCTCTTCGACTCTCCCGCACGCAGCTGTCACTTAGGTGATGAAGAGGAGATCATCGGAGGCGAGGAGGAAGGCCAAAGATGGCGTGAAATGTGCGGCGGAGCTGAGATATATACTGGAGAAGGGTCCGATAAGATGGGAGTCGGGGACGATTCTGGGTGCATGGATCCCTAGGAGGAATAGCGGGCATGGATCGTGGATATGTTGTGGATAATCGGGGCTCGGGGTTTGGGAGGATGGCGGTCGGATCGCGTCTAGAAAAGTCGGAGAAGATCGGGTCGGGGCGCAGATCCGGGCGAAGTGGTCCGGGGGGGGGGGGGGGCAGTTGACCGGGAGTCAACGTTCCCCCGTGGACTAATGAGAAATCAGGGATGGGAAATTATTTGAAAATTCAAAATAAAATAGACGAAAATTTATTTCAAAATATTTACAAAATAAAAAATGTTTATTTATTTTCAAAGAATTTTTTAGTGATTTTTATTTATTTTTTTGAAAAATAAATTATGTATTTACATTATATTATTATATACAGGTTTGTATACCTATGTATTTTTGAATTTTATTTTTATTATTTTATTTATGTACTAATATTCCAATTTTATATTTTATTTATTTACAACATAAAATTTTGAATATATAATGATTTTTATTAGATTTTTATTAAGTATTTACATGGGTGAAATAAATACATTTTTTATTTTATGTGCATGGTATATGTACACTGATGAGAGAGAATTTATTTCTTTTTTTATTTCTATTTTTTCCATTTTTATTTTATTTTTATAAATATGTACAAATTAATAAAAACCCATTTTTTTGTTTTATTTTTAGTAAATAAAATATGTACATGAAGGAGCATTTTTATGGGGAATGGCCCTATCTCTCTCTACTTGAGTTCTTTTGCGGTCATGCCAATGCTTGGCCCTCCCTTGGCTTCGGGTCACTCGATATTTATTCTAATTATCTCCTTCTTTTTCTTTATTTTTTTTTCTTTTATTTTTGCACAAAAACATGCTAATTATTAATATTTACACAATGCATGCATTTTTGGTAATTTATTCTATTTACAGGTATCTACAAGGTGTTTTGCAATGGTTTTGTAGCTAAAATAAAAGAATAAAGAGTGATGAATGGGGATTCATCAAGCACCGATTTACTTTACAGCACCTCCGCACGACTCGGTCTGGAAAATCTAGACATTGATCGAAAGAATCCCCGTAGATCGAAAAATCGTCCATAAAGACCTCAAGAAAGTTGCCCACCATCTCAGCAAATACTGCGAGCATACACATTTGAAATGTGGCTGGGGCATTGCAGAGCCCAAATGGCATCCATCTGAAGGCGTACGTACCAAAAGGACAGGTGAACGTGGTCTTCACTTGGTCTGCAGGAGCGATAGCAACTTGATTATATCCAGAGTATCCATCCAAGAAGCAAAAGTATTCCTTCGCGACTAATCTCTCCAACATCTGGCCGTTGAAGGGTAAAGGAAAGTGGTCCTTCTTGGTGACAACGTTATGTCTTCTATAATCCACGCACACTCGCCAAGAAGTGGGTACTCTGGTCGCGATTTCCTCTCCTTTGTCATTCTTTACAGTGGTGATCCCTGATTTCTTTGGCACCACATGAAGAGGGCTCACCCATTTGCTGTCGGAGATGGGATAAATGAATCCCGCATCGCACCATTTCTGGATCTCTTTCATAACAACCTCTCGCAGATTAGAGTTGAGTCTTCTCTAAAGTTCTAGAGAGGGTTTGCAATCTTCTTCCAGGAAAATGCAATGCGAGCACAAAGATGGATTGATCCCATGGAGATCTGAAGTTCTCCAGCCTATTGCCTTGCAGTTGCGTTCAAGAAACTCCATCAGATGAAATTCTTAGTCTGCGATCAGATGCACATTGATAATGATCGGGTACATGTTAGGTTCTCCCGCAAGAAAGGCATATTTCATATTGGAGGGCAAGGGTTTCAACTATGGCAGGGTCGGAGCTACTTCAGAAGTGACTTCAGCTACTAATTCTGGTGGCGATTCTTTCATCTGTTCGGCATCCACCATGCTCTCTTCTGCCTCCTCATTCAAGTCTTTACAGAATGTTTCAATAATTTCCTCTTCATCACAAGATTCTTCAATAATTTGCTCTTGAGTTTGAAGGCACATCACCCCTACAGAAGTCTCATCACCCCTACAGAAGTCTCATTCAGTGTGTCAGCAAGTACCTCATCCTGATAGATAAGGGGAAATTCGACCGCGGTTTCCAATCCCTCCTCGGAGCAAAAAAGTTCATGGATCTTATTGTCATCCAAGAATAGGTTGGTGTCTTGAATTTCTGCAAGAATGTCACAGTCTTCAGAGTACTCAATCACCCTTACACATGATGCAGATGTTCCTTTTGGTGGTGCTGCGTAGGACAGGGTCTCTACTTTGATCTTTTCACTGCCAGCGCGAAAAGTAATTTCTCCAGTCCTATAATTCGCCACTACATTGGACATTCGTAGAAATAGTCATCCAAGTATTATTGGGGTCAGGAGCAATGGAGCAGGGACGTCCATATCTAGTACCACAAAATCGGCCGTGAACTGCTTCCCCTGAACCGTGACTATTACATCTTCCAACAGCCCCTAGGCCACTTAATTGATTTGTCTGCAAACTGCAGAATCATGTTTGTAGGTTTGAGTAGTCCTAGCCTGAATTCTGTGAGTAGTGAGGCTGGCATCAGGTTTACAAAAGACCCGCTGTCGAGCAATGTGCGTTCAAACTCCTGATTAAACATCTGACAACGCACAAGAGGTGCTCCCATACCTGGCTTCTTATCCGGGAGGTTTTTGATGGCATTAACTGTGGCCATTGTGAGGATGTGCTTTTAGGACTTGCCACTCTTATTTCTGGAGTTATAAGGGTGAGGCCTGCGCCTGGTTGTGCATGCATCTTTCAATCCTTTCTTCACGGCGGGCATTTACTCAAGAGCTTTAATCAATGGCATGTTCAACACTAGATTCTGAATAATCTCAATGATGGCAGGATTAGACAAAGCATTTTTCAAAATTTTCATTTTTTTGTGTTTTTTCTTTGCTTCTGGGAAAGGAATATTTACAGAATCTCCCACAATGTCATTCAAAATAGTGTCCATATTGTTGTCTATAAGTAGATGGCAAAAAGGAAGGGAATCATCTACAATGTGTGGACCAAAAACGGCAGGCTCGGCTTCAGGTGCTAGCGTTGGACTCGCTGCAGGTGCAAGATTCCTCCTATCAGGAGCTGGTTCTGAGGCATGTGCAGACGTCTCCAATGCTGGCCTATCTCCACCAAAGTTGCTGCTACCCTTTTTTTGTTTTGTTGTTTTCTCCATTTTTTATGATTTTTTGATTGGGGATGTTGTTCCAAAAATACTTCTTGGCCCTTGCGTGGGATGGACTGACGATTCCCCGTCAGATGCAAGATGATTTCCCTTCACCGTCGTCGTTGGCGGGAGTGTCCTATTGCTCCTGAGAGTAACAACATTAGATAAAAAGCAATTTAATTCACTTGAACCGGGTTGGACACTACCGGCTACCTGCTCCTTACGTCGGAAATTGTTCGGGTTAGCTTTGACTTGAGCAGGGATGGATGTTTTCACAGCCGTCAAGTCATCGATCCTCTGGTTCATCTCGGCCATGTTTTTTATCAATTGCTCAAAGCAAGCAAGGGCTGGATTAACCGGCACAATCTTAGAAGAGTCCCCCTGATGGGGCCTAGGGTGCGGATGTGAAGGGTGAGATTGTGACTGGTATCTTGGGAAAACTGGTGAGGAGGATGGTTGGAGGAATACTGTGAGTTATGCTGAGGAAATTGAGCATCCGATTGCTGATGATATCCTTGACCGCGATATCCGGACTGCTGAGGACCGTTTTGATAATTCTGCCTCCAGGTGTTACCCTAAGATAAAGGCTGATGCTGATACGAGGGCTGGAAGGGTCTCCCACTCCGCTGCTGCTAGTGATAGGGCATGTTGCCCATGTTTTGACCTAGCGAATGTCCCTGATACACCATTGATTTCCTAGATCAGTGGCGAGGGTGGAGAGAACTGCTCGGAATAAGCTGGCTGGGACTCTGGCTGGTATACCACCATATGTATTTGAGGCTGCGGGGGCTGCTTCAGAACCTGCATGTAATACATGTGCTGGATAGGCTGGGGCTATGGTAGAGCCGGCTGAGGTGTTTGATGCAGTGAGGGCTCCTTCTTCTCAGCGGATGGCTCGGCAATGCCAGACACAGTGTTGCACATGTTGGTGTTCAGGGCTCGAACGAGCTGCTCCAGCAGCTGGGAAATTAAGTCGAGCTTTTTCAAGCCCTTGCTCCTTTTCTCAATCACTGATAATTTTTTGAGGTCCTGCGAGCTCTTCTCGATGATGTCTACCTTAGACAGATGGCTCCCAATGATGCTTAAGTTGGAGCTCTCATCCCTGTCTTCGGTATGACTAGCCATGTTCACGGGCTTGCTGATGGTGGTTGGCATCTTCATGTATACGTGGTATGAGGATTGAGCGGCTTCTCCTTCAGCCATTTCCTCGAAGACGTTCCACACCACGTCCTCATCCTTGTTAAAGTAGGAGTTGCCGCAAGCGGCATCAACTAGCTTTTGGCTCTTAAGTATGAGCCCACCAAAGAAGTGTTGTACAAGACTAGTCTTTGGGATCTCATGGTGGGGGCACTTCTCCTGAAGATCTTTGAATCTTTCCCACGCTACATGGATAGTTTCGTGGGGTTGCTGACAGAAACTGGAGATGCGGGCACGTATCTGATTCTACCGACCGAGAGGGTAGAATCTATGGAGAAATGTAGACTTCATCTCCTCCCAGGTCATGACTACCTTCCCCAAGTGGTCAACCCAATATAAGGCCTTATCTTGGAGGCTGAAGGGAAAGGCGGTCATCCTTACTACCCCCAAAGGAATTCCATGGTAGTGAGCAGTGACACAGTTGCGACCGAACTTCTTGAGATGGATATATGGTTCCTCAGTGGTATTACCATGGAATGTGGGAAGTAGAGACAGAAACTGCAGCTTCAGCTCGAAGTGGGCATGGATTTGTGGAATTTGGATTCACTCAGTGATGTGGCCCGCTCTAGGATTGTATATCTGCTTCAACGTCGGCTTCGACTGCTGGGGGTCTGCGTTCACTCTATCAAATTCAAGTCTTCCCACTAAAAGTTCATCTCCAGAACCTCCAAAATTGAACTCTTGGTCTGGATTCGTCTCATCCTCCCTTTGGCCATCTCTTGCATCGACCCTCCTCCTCCTCAGATCATTTAGCATATCTTGGAAGGCGGTCTGGGCCAGGGCTTGGTTGGTCAACTGCTGATGGATTGCTTGTATGGATGCCAACAACTGACTATTGACATCATTCTGAGTGGTATACTGCCCTTCCCCATGGTTGACTTCAGCTTTAGGTTGGGTTTGTGGTCCCTTTCCCCTTCCACGAACCATCTCAGATTCTGCTTGACTTTCTGGCTCGGAAACGGGTTCTTGATCTGCACATGGAAGAATGCCCCGATCATTCTGAATTACAGCACCAGATGGAGAGAAGTATTCTATATTAAGGTCAACACAGAACTTTGTTAAGGATGGCGATGTATAAGGAGTGAAATCAATGGCCATCCAAAACGGACATAGTTCGGGACAAGAGTGATCCCGATTTATTGAAGAGGACGGGGAGTCTAGAGATCGGTTCAGGGAGTTCGAACCGGGTTCTCGGGAATCGCCCCGAATTATTGGAGAAGGCAAGCGGATGGAACTGATGTGGGTGTCGATAAAGTCTCGACTAAACTACCCATACGTCACCATCTCAAAGGTCAAGTAGAAGATCGATGTGGATGAAAGATACGGAGCTCAACGAGAAACAAAAGAAGCGTAAAACAGTAGAAGGCTCACAATGAGCAAGGGTCAAATGGAAGGAGAGCAAAATGGCGCAAAGGCGATGTTTTTGATCTTGACCTTAATAATACTAATCAATCAAACCTCAAAGCAATAGATTTACCATCTCGAGCCGTGAAGCCGTGAAGGTTCATCAATTATCTTTGTTATTTTTTTAGATTTGAATTCAGGCAATTTATCTTGTAACGAGTCCTTAGAACGTTATGCTTATAGGAGAGAGAGTACTGCCAGAAAAGTATCCCGTACTTGTCCTCCTCCTTTGTAAACTATAGTCTGCACTTTTTTAGGTCCTTTTAACCCTTCCTGGATCCATACTCAGCCAAAGAAATAGAGAGAGGAAGCCGATAGGCAAAACCAATACTTCAGAACTCGCTCGCTACGGAATCACCCATGAGCGTGCAAGAACCTACTCGGACACAAGACGATGAGACATACACCCCCGTGAAGATGTGGCCTATGCTCGATACTTCGGACAAGGTCAATGCTCTATACAATTAAGAGCATCATCGTTGATCAAGCCCAACTCATCTACGTACGATAGAAGCGCCAATACTTCGGAAATCCAGGCGATACATAAGGCATCCACAGACTGGGTTTTAGGATCTAATCCTTACGAAGTCGCTCACCTCACTGGGAAGGAGACCTTCCAATGCAATCTGAAAACAAATGAGGGTTTTGCTCACCCCAAGGCAATGAGTCCAATTAATCAATTTTATTTAGGTCAAGTATTTTAGCAGTCCCTTTTTTAAATTTTTTGTGTTATCACTTGTTTTGAGTATATTCAATACAAGCGCCTAACGTTTTGGTATTTTCTTTGATTTCTAATTGATCCAAAAATAGAGGGAGAAGATTGGAAAAGCAATGCAAGGTGACACTAAGATGGAAATCTCACCTTAGTGCCTAAATGATGAATGATCAGTTAGAAGCCTTACAATGCCTCCCAGCTCTCTTCATGTGGGATGCAAAATAGGAATTTGTAAACCTAAACTAAATGTCGATATGCACACGGAAATCATCCTAAGAAGGCAATTGCTACACGTGAAGAATCAAATGCTAAGTACTCAGAATGAAGCCTAAGTCCGGTCTTTGATATCGATCGGTGCCCGCCACAACGGGTCCTGCACGCGGCTGTATATAACCTTTAGCAGCACGCGGCTTCAAGACTGAGTACTATAGTAATTAATTAATATCTAAGTCCAAACGTAAGACTACATGTACATGAAATGGTTATTAGGTGTTTGGCCTTAGATTACACAATCAAGCATGCCTAAAGGCTAAGTGCTAATTCCACAAAAGAAAGAAAACAAAATCGGAAAACAAAATAAAAAAAATTGCGATGAAAATATGGCAAAACTGCGGTGAGCTCCCAAGTGAACAAACACTTAGAAATTGGGCCCGAATGTCCAAAGTCCTGTGTACTTGTATTATTACAAATTTATAGTCAATAAATCTCTCTCTCACAAAAATAAAAACCTAAACTATCCTCTCTCTCTCTCAAGAGCCTCCTGCTCTCTCCTCTCGGCTAGGGTAGAATAGACGACTCCGTACCCCAAGGCTGCATAGAATCACCTAGGAGATCCTCCTCGGTCTACGGTCCCTCGCAAGAAGAAAAGAACGAGATGTCAGACAGTTCACAATTAATAATCAAGTAAAGAGAGATACTCAAAAAATGGCTAAGCAAATGACAAGATAAAAATCTGCTCTACAAGATGATGCTCCTCGGAAACGGCACCATTTGAAAAATGAAAAGACAGGAGTCGATAAGTAATGGCCTAATAACTCAGGCTCATTGTCGTTGTGGCGACTACTCTAATCCTCATGTTGATCAACAATTAACTTACACGATAATTGAGCAACTAAAAGCAGGAATTAAAATTTATTATACACTACTAAAATTGTATAGTGGCAAGCAAGTAGGTGTCGAACACAGCAAACAGAGGAGTAAAACATGCAAGACAAAAGTCAAGCACCCAATGTCCTATTAGACAATTAGCCAAATTGAAACTTTTTTGTGGGTTTTTAATTATATTTTTTATTTAATTTTTGATTTTATATTTTTATATTTTGTTTTTTAATTTTTTGATTTTATATTTTCTTTTTTTATATTTTATATTTTTATATTTTTTCTTTTAATTATAGAATAAAGTATATATACAATATAAGAAAAGGGAGATAATGTATTTATAAAAATTTGTAAAAACAAGCAAAATTCAGGAGATAAAATATTTTTGTGCTTTTATAATTTTCTAATGTTTTTCTGATTTTTCTATATTTTTGCTAATTTTTTGGTGTTTTTAAAATCAGAAGTACTCAAAACAGGGAATAAAATAAAAGTCTGAGATTAAATAGGAGATAAAAAATATCAAACAGTAATCAAAATTCTCCAAAATAATTTTAAAATAAAGAGAATAAAATAAAGAAAATTTAGAAATAGAAATTATAATTTTAGGATTTTAGGATTTTTTTATATCTTTATAAAGGTTTTAGGGTTTTTCTATTTTTTTGATTTTATAGTGAATTTTGGTCTGAAGGTAAAAGATGCAAAAATCGACAAAATATATATTTTTTGGAATTTTTTTAAAGAGCTTTTATATTTTTTATGGATTTTCTAATGCGAACAGAGATGAATATGCATGTTTTTTAATTTTTGTAAATACTAAAATGCTACAAAAATGCAAAATAAAAATATGGCGTGGACGCACAATGCAACATGCACTATGATAATTTTTTTGGATTTTTAGGGTTTTAGAGATGCATGAAATAAATAGAGAAAACAAAAAGAAATTGCACACTAGCAGGAGTATTTTTGGAAATATGGGAAGGTTTGAGGGCCAACGTGTAATTTTCTCAGAAAGTTATAACGTATACTAGAAATTCTAGGGCCAATAATAAAGACACAAAGTCGCATGTCCTTCCTGCAAAATTGCCAAAAGACACGTGCCAGAGCACGCGCACCTGTGAAGGACTGGTTCATAATTAACAAAAACCTGGGGACTCAATTGCAATTTTCCAAAAAGGTAACAGCTTTAATTAAAAAATTCTGGTACTGAATTGAAATAATGAGACAACAGGGGTGTCCCCGCAAAATGGCCACGCCTCACATACACAAGTCACGTGAGGTGACGTGGCTAGGGACCTAAATGCAAATAATGAAACAACAGGGGTTTGGTTGCAAAATTTACAGAAGTTAAATAACTGCAAATGAAAGTTTTAATACTATTTAATAAATAGAAAAACTATTGGGGAAATGAGTGCAAAATACCCAGTGGGGGCAGATCAGATGGCGGGTATGTATCACTTATGCCACGTGTCCAAGATCCCACGATTGATAACGGTTCGCGATCGAACCGTTGCGATTAGATCCGGCTGGATGATCTGACGGTGATGGGCGAGGCAGATCTAATGGCTCCTGGAGGATATGGGCGGAGGGCCTTGATCGAACGGCTGAGGACGTCGATGGAAAAATAGGGAGGAGCTCCGGTTGGGCGAGCTTCCTCTGGCTGGCTAGTCCCCCTCCGTCGCGTGTTGAAGCTCCAAAAGGGCCCGTTCGCTTACTGCGAGGCTTCTCTAGGTGCTGGAGGTCCCGAAAGTCCCTGACGAAGACCGGTGAGCACCCAGGAGGCGGGCGGAGCACACAGCTCCCAACCACCTCCGACGAGCCTTCGAAAATGCCTCCGAGCACGTGAAAAGCTATTGTACCTGCAAGAAGAATGACGAGGGTCGTTGGCAAACTACCGCGACCCTCCAATGGGCAAAAAGGGGCGGTTGGCGATTGGTGGCATTCGACATCGGCCGGCGAAACTCGAGGCACGGCCAGACATGAAACTAGGGGATTTTCATGATGATCTAGCGAGATTCGATGAGAGGGATATGCGACGATGAGCTACAATAGTCCTAAGGGCTTGAAAGAGTACAAAATAAGAGAGAAAAGACTCACCAAGGTGATGCATGAGGATGGCTCCAGCGACACACTCCGGCGAGTGGATCCGACTCGATTCAACACCTCCTCGACCTCCCGAAGTTCGCAACCGGTTCCTACTATCACCTGGAAGGTCGTCAAGGTTCTAGGTCTAGGTTTGAGCGGTGGAAGAGTGATCGGATGTCAAAGGAAGGTCGGGGTTCATCTTTATGTGGGTTGACGGGCGGCTCCCAAGAAACGAGGCATGGCGGACGAGGCAGCGATCCATTCCCCGAAAAAATCCCTGGGTGCGTATCACCATTGGACGGGGTGCAAAATTCGTGAAGGGACCATCGCGAAAAGGTGCAAGACGCGACGTCGAAAAAAGGTCAAAGATGGTAAAAAATGTCAGTCTGACATAAAGTCAGACCTCAGTCAGAGATTTGACCGAGGTCAACCAATGGAGGATTCTCGTTGGTCCACGTGGACCAACCAGAAAATTCCTTAGCAAAAAGTTTTATAAATTAGATAAAAAATAATAAACGATTTAACTATTTTTTTATTATAAAATGAGAATTATTTCTTATTTTCAGAAGTATTCTATGATGATTTTTATTTATTTTTAGAGGTTTAAAATTGCAAGTTCCCTTTTAAGGGCTATATATAGGTATATTTATCTATATATTTTAATATTTTATTTTCATTTTGTATTTTTAATTTTATTTTTTTAATTATTTTTTATATTTATAACTTATTTTTATACACTTAAATATATTTTTATTTTATTTTTCTGATTTATTTTATACAATAGAAGTATTAATTATATAGGTATACTTATATGTATTATACCTATGTATTTCATACATGTATTTTATTTTTGTGTTTTCTTTATGTTTTTATTCCTATTTTAATATACAAAAATATTATAAATAATATTTACAAATTATAAAAATATAAAATTATAAAAATATAAAATTATAAAAATAATGAATAATAAATAAAATGAATATTTTAATCAATATAGCTATACAATAGGGGTCCAAAACTCAACTTCCAAACCGTAGCTCCGGAAAATATGAAACCACCTTCATTAAATATCTTATTAAAAATTATATATAATTACACGATTTTGATACATTTCGAGTTTTTATTTGATAGATACAGGTTTGGGAAGTTGGGATTCTAGAAACTTATTCAGATCATAACTTTTTATCCGTATGCTATTTTTTTGTGAAATCAATTTTTTATTTTTCTATATTTAACTATCTACAACTTTCATGTACAAAATTCCTTTATTTTAAGTATAAAAAGTGGAACTAAAAATAGGTCCCAAAAATAAAGTAAAATGAATGAAATAAAAGGGACTTTTATTGGATTTTGGCCCTTATCTCCCCCTACTTTATTCCTTATCGACCTACTCATTGAGATGCCTAGGTCTCGGAGTTTCGTATCATAAAGTATTTGCTATATTTTATTCCTTTTCTTTTCTTTTATTTATTCTATAATTTTGGCTTTAAAAACTGTATTTTGTATAGTATTTACACAATAATGCATGGATGATAAAATGCCAAAATTAAACATATTTACACGCATTTACTAGGGTTTTAATGCCAAAATGATAGAATAAAGATGATGAAATGCAGATTCATCAATTACCCAACCATTAACTGAGCTCATAGGAAAATATATGGAGTTCATTATAGATCACAAGTATCTTGAGACCTTCGAGCTCTTAAAAATAAAGATAATGGATATGCCCCTCTTGCAAGCTCCTGGTTGGTCTCTTCCCTTTGAGATAATGACTGATGCCTCAGATTTTGCAATGGGAGATGTGTTAGGACAAATGTGAGATGGGATATTGTTTGAAACTCTAAAACTTTCTATGGGTTTTATTTTCAATGGAGTTTTTCTTATTTGCAAGGTGTAATGGTCATCATAACCCAAATAAGTATCAAACAAAAATTATTTGATTTTTTATTCACAACTCAAGTAAATAAAAATAGAATAAATGTGTGCAAGAGAAGTGCTAATGTTATTTATTTATATGTATAGCCTATTGGATCGAACTCAGGGAGGCAACAATAAATCCCGAGGGCAATTCAATTCAAAGAAGAATCAAAGAAAGGAAAAAGAAACTCAAAGCAAACTAGATTTTGATTTTTGTAGAATCTTTATCTTTATAATTTTCTATGGAATTTAAATTTTTACAATTTTTATCGTTGTCTAATTGTGAACTTTTTTTATAAATTTTAGAATTTTGCAAATGTTTTTAAATTTATGATAATGAAAGAAAACAGAATAAAAAATGAAATTAAAAGAAAATAAAGAAAAATAAACTTTTTAAATTTTAAAACAACTAGAAAATGTCCAGAAAATCAAACTATTTTTTGGATTTTTAAGTTTTTTTATTATTTTTGTAGATTTTAAAGTACTTTATATTTTTTAGGATTTTAAATAATTAAAATAGTGACAATAACAAATAGAAAATTAAACATACGTTTTTATGATTTTAAAATATAAAATAAAGTAAAAAATATCTAAACTATATACAGAAATAGAGATGAATTTTTATAGTCTTCAAAAAGGTATTTTATGAAATTTTTAATTTTCCGTGGTTTTATATTGATTTTTATGTGTTTTTAGAGTTTTGCTACTTTTTGGTTTTTATAGAGAATTACAAAATGAAATTTATATAGAAAATCAAACAAGAAAAAAGGAACATACATAACTTTTTTATTGAATTTTCCAAAATATTTTTGTTATTTTAATGAATTAATTTATGCAAATATGAACAAAATAGGTGGTTTTTATTTTTAGAAAATATTTAAACTAATTAAAAACCAAAACTAAAATTACTCTAGCTAATAGAGATTAGCAAGAATTTATTATATTTTTTTAGGAATTTTAAGAGGTGATTTAATATTTATTAAACAAAATTAATCAACAAAATTTAAAATAGGCTCATAAAAGTATAATTGTAAAGAAAGTAATTTATTGGACTAAAGAATAATAAGAAAAGAAATATCGGAGCTTAACATGCAATTTACCCAAAAAGGCACGTGTCGGCGCACGTGAGGTGCACGGGCACAGACCTAAGGGGTATCAATTATTTTCTAGGGGGCAAACAATAACGACAATACACAAGGATCTAGATTGCAGTTAACCCAAATACCGCATGCAATGCACATTTATACAATCAAAGAGGACTAAAGTGCAATTAGAATATACAATTAGGACAAATATGCAAATAACCAATCAAGCAATATACGACACGTGCCCACTTAAAGGCTTATTTACAAAACTAAAACATGCAGGGACTAGGGTGCAATTTTACCCTTAATCCATGTGGCGAAGCGAATGGCTGGGATGGCTCTGATTTTGATCTGAAGACTGAAGATGAAGATACTCGTCGATGGATGAGTTGCAATATGGAAATTCTAATCCACAGCTTGGAATTGGGGCAGAGCGGATGGCATCGATCTAAACTGGCATATGCATTCCTGATCGGACACCTCTGGAGCTATCTGGATGAACTCAGAAGAAGGTTGGATGATGCGAAGTTCGATCGACCGAATCTCGACCAATCTACACCCGAATCACCTCCCGATGGTCTAGGCACGCTCCTGCAAGATCCCTCCATCATTTGACTATGTTGATGATGATCAATTACCGTCGGATCTGTATATGGAGGTTTGGGTATGTTGCATATCAAAGTCCACCTACACATCCTCCTCATTGGTCCAAGGTGCTCCCCAATATCCTGCAAGTTATTTCTAATGCTCGGAGGGGGTCTCCGGCCCAATTATTAGGTCAAAAACTAAAAGAAATGGAAGGTGGGTGAGGGCTCCAGCGAAGATGGTTGGAATAGGAACCAATCTTCAGATTCAATGTGACATGCAGATAATCAGGTATGGGAGAAGAATGTAGATCGTGCAGTGAATGTGTGGGGGTAGTCAGATGAACAAGCAGATGATCGGAGAGCTCCGATCATGTAGATCAGAGCACGAACAAGGAGGATCTGATCTAAGCTAAGAACGGAAATTAAATGATGAATTGAACAAATCAATTAAATGGAAATGAACTAATGTTACTTAAGGACAGGATATGGGGGGGTTCGCCTCAATCCTGTGGTGGAAGGCGGGAGAAGCTGAATGGCATGACGGAGCTACGACGTCATGGCGGATCTCATCCTCCTGGGAAATTCACGGCTCTCCCGGCTGTGGGAGACTCGTTCTGTCACAACTCAACCTTCCAGGCTCATCTCAGGTGCAAAAAGTGGAGGAAAACAGATTAAAAAAGGCAAGGTTGAGATCCGGGAGGTTTTATATCAAAAGGGGGTTCGACGGATTTGGAGAGAAGAAATACGTATGGATCGAGGCTAATCCGGAGGAGAAATTACTCGGGCGAGGAAATGGATAAACGATCATCAAATTTTATTAAGGAAGTGAGATGGATGGATGGTCGGATCAAGAGGGAAAAAGCAATAAAGGAGCTCTGGCAAGCATCCTTATCGGGTCAGGCAGATGGAAGAAGAGTTGACCCGAGTCAACGGACCCGAGTCTGACCAATAGGGATTCAACCCGACTACAGGACAAAAAGGAACACGACAAAAATTAAATAAAAAGGTAAATAATTTAGATTAAAAATTAAAAATGATTTAAATAAATAAATATTGTAAATAAGAAATGTTTATAGATAAATAATTTTATTTATGGTGATATTTAGTAAATTAAATAAATTAGTGTAATTGATAAAAAATAAATATTACCCTTTATTCACAAGTAAATATACCTATATATACAACAACTTGATTTTTGATCAATTATTTTACAAATAAATATATAATTTATTATTTTATTTTTATAGTATTTTACAAGTATTTCAAATATATTTTTATTTTATTTTTACAAAATAATTTATTAGTTGGTAAAATAGATGTATTTTACAATATACATATTGGTATTTGTATAATATTTATACTATTTTTTGGTGATTTTGATTTTCGTAATATTGATTTTTATTTTAATTGGATAAAATATAATATATAAATTATTTTAAAATACAATATTCATAGATATGTAAAAGAAATAATTAAAATTAATATATCCACACAATTTATAGTATAGGTGCACTACACACTACACTCCAAAAAGCAACAATTTGCATTTTAACTCTGATTTTAATGAAACCACTGTCATTTGATGCTTATTTTATTTACAATACAATTAAAGTGAGTTTGCTTATTTTGAGTTTTTATGAAGCATATGTGAGTCTGGAAATTTTAGCTTTGCGGCATTTTTCAAAGTGTCATTATTTACACAATGAATGGTGATTCTTCTTGCAGTTATTTTCAATAGTTACAAATTATTTTTATGTACAAGTTCCAAGGAAAAAACATTTTTATTTGGAATGAATAAAGTGATAAATAAAATAGTAGAAGGTTTTATATACAAAATAGATGAAATATGTGCAATTTTGTACATGAAGATTGAATGAATTTTGGTTTTCTTTATTTTTCTACACTAAGCCTTATATCTCTCTACTTTAATCATTGTTGTCAAGTCTTGACCTTCACTCGAGGTTAGAGTCAGACTATATTTATTACATATATACAGGCTTTAATTTCTTTAATTTTCCTTTATTTCTTTCTTTATTTATTTTAGGTTAAATAATGATTTTTGTACAATATTTATAAAAGAATACAAAAGAACAAAAACATGAATTTATTAATATTTATAGGTATTTAAGAAGGGATTTTAAGCTAAAATAAATGAATAAAGATGATGAAATGCAGATTCATCGCCCTTTATACTTTACCTTAGCTAGTCCCTTAGCAAACACTTATTAGAAGAATAAGTGACTAAAAAGAAAAAGAAGAAAGGAAAAATAAAGAAGATAGAACCATTTTGATTTTTAAACTATTCTTCGTAAAATCAAAGTATGGAGCTCGGTCATGCCTTTGGAATATTAGTTTGGCAAAATCTTATTGAGAAATCGAGTTAAAACTTAACAGACTCTAAGTTCCACAAGACTCCTACTCTGTTCACCTCAACAGTCAGGTCAGAACAAGTCCTCATATGCAAATTATGATGACTATGAATCTTACTTATATGGTGTAATGAAATATACTCTCCACAAACATAAATGAAAAAGACCAACCTTATCTTATCAAGATAACCCTAATTCCCCAATCTAGCAACTCTTTCCTCGAGGAGCAGGGTATTCACTTCTAAGTTCAGGTATATGTTGTGTCCACAATCGAAGGGGGAGAAGTAGAAGAATAAGAAGAGAACTAGAGTGTGGTCAGTGTGATCACATCCCCTTGTGAAACTGGCCAGTGTAGCCAAGTCTCCACTAAGATCTGCAATCTCTATGAAGCTGGACCAATGTGGTCAAATATATACGTGGATGATAATGATTTGTTTTTTATTGAATACACATTTGCTTCTACATCATGGAAGAAATGGTGCACTGCATAGATTTTTATTGTGCCCATAGAGATATAGAATATTTTTGTATGCACATGTTCTGGGATCTTAGAAAAATTATGCCAGCAGACCATCCCTCTTTTGAAGCTTTATTGCAACCCACAGCTCCCATCGTTAGACGCCAATGCTACTAGACTAGGTTGGGGCACACTGGCTACTAAAGGTGACTGCATATGTTTCAATTCGTGTGCGTCTCTTTCCAGAGGATTCTAACCCTCACCATCTCAACAACGAAGACCTATGTCTAAAGTGCTTGTCCAAGTTAGGTGACTAACTAAAGATCCATGCGTGTGTACGAAATATTCTACTCAGACCATTCAAGATGGCATGTGAACATAGTCTTGTGGACTCAAAGAAGTAAGTCGCTAGACCTGAAAAGTCTCAACTCCAGTTCCTATAAGGTTCATCTGAAATTAAGTGGATTAAGGTCTTAACCAAGCACCATTCTTCGATTTTGTTCCATATTAGTTTAAGCATCAACTTCATTCTGAAAAATGCATATGCACATGCAAGAAATATATACAAAGCATTTTTTTTCAAAGAAAAGAAAATAAATAAAAGACAGATATTTTTCAAGGTTTTTCAGAGAGTTTTGCAAACTTTTATGGATTTTATTTTTTTCCCAATTTTTATAGTATTTTAAATAGATATAATTATACACACTTACAAGAATTGTACAAGATTTTTATACAACTTAGAAGAATTTTATACAAGCATATATACAAGTTTATATACAATTTATACAAGATTTTATAAAAAAGGATATTTACAAGTTTTATCTACAAATACAAGGTAGATTTTATCTAAAAGGGATTTTATTTGCAAGTTTTAATAAACAATTTTACATACATTTTATTCAATACAAGTATTTTATTTAAGAATTTTATGCAAAAAACTTTTATTCACATATTTACAAAGTGACTAAAGGTTCTTTTTACAAACATTTTGTACAACTAATATATAAGAATAATATGCACATACATATTATTTATATACAAGGTGGAAAATAATTTGCAAGAAATTTTTCAAAAGTTTTACAAACCTTTACAAAATATTTTACAAAAAAATATTTTACAAAAATATTTTACAAAATTTTACCATAATTTTTACAAAAAGGGTTTTCAAAACTATTTTACAAAATCTTTACAAATCATTTTACAAAGGTTTTGTTTACAAACATTTATGATTTTACTATATATAGTTAATTTAGATACAAAATGATTTACAAAGATTTACAAAAAAAATCATTTACAAAAATATGTACAAAAATAATTTTACATTAGTTTTTTCAACAATTTTACAAAGCATTTTTACAAAATTTTACAAAACATTTGTAGAAAGATTTTACATATATTTTAAAAAATTATTTACAAAAGAATTTCAAAGTATTTTTACAAACTTTTTACAAACATTTTATTCCAGTTTATTTAGCCATACTATTAACAATCAAAAGTACGAGTTACAACTAAAGTATATATACAATATATACGACACCCCCCTATACTTAGCTCGAACTATGTCCTCATATCATGAATGTATCATGATCTAGATATGTCTTTAGCAATTGTCAATTCACAACAAATGGTTGTACGTCAGATGACAACCAAGATATGACAATAATACATTCTCACGCACAATTCTCACAATATACGATCCTGACCATTTGCTTTTGAGTTTTCCAGGAAACTACTTCAAACTTCGCATCAAACAACCATACTTTAAAGTCTTCCTCCTAATATGTAGGTCATGCCGATGCTTGACTTCCTCCTTATACATAAATGAGTTGTCATATGCGAAATCTCGAAATTCCAAAATCTGTTCAGATCCAATTTCCTGTTCTTCACTGTTCTCTCATAATCCATGTTGCATACACGGAGTGCCCATAAAGATTTGTTTAGTAGACGTGCCCAATGGAGACTTGTACGCCGTCCGATAAGCCTGTAGAACTGAGTCAAGCATATGGGACCAGTTCTTCATATCTGGACGTACAAGTTTTTGAAGTATCATCTTGATCTCCCTATTTGAAATCTCAGCCAAGCCATTAGTCCATGGGTGGTAAGGAGACAGAACTCTATGCTTGATAGCGTACTCATTCACAAGTTTCTTGACCTCTCGATTGATAAAATGGTTTCCCCTCATATGAAATGAGTATCTTGGATATTCTGAACCACATAATAATGTTGTCCTTGAGGAAGGAACAAACCATACAGCTATCAACAGCTAGGGTCTGGATCTCCTCCACCTAATGACTAACATAATCCACGACAATCAGGGTGTTCTGAAATCCCTGACGGATAGGGAATGAGCCCATGAAGTCTATGGCCCAAGCATAAAAAAACAACAATCTGGATATATCTCGGAGGCATGGTATGTTTGGAACCAACGGTTCCTCCCATTCTCAGCAAATTAGTACAACCTCGTATATACTCTATAAAATCCTTGTATTGTGTTGGCCACCAAAGGCCGCATTGAAGACCTGAATATCTCTTGAAATTAGTACAACCTCGAATATATTCTATAACCCAAAATCTCTGATAGAAATCTGTCTACCTTAAAGTTGGGCTAATCTTGTGGAACTTTCTTGGAGACAAGATAGTTCACAGTATCAGCGTACCATGGGAGTGAGGCAACATACAAGATAGCTTCATCTGAAAAGGTCTCTGACATGGGAAGTAATAGCTACTCAGAGGACTCTGCATCTAATATCTGAGAAAGGTAATTTACAACAACATTTTCACTCCAAGCTTGTCTCAAATCTCTAAATCAAACTCTTGGAGAAGAAGGATCCATCTAATAAGGCATGGTTTGGCATCCTTCTTGGCTTGTAGGTACCATATGGTAGTATGATCTGTGTATACAATCACATGTGAACCCAGAAGATAGGAACATAACTTCTCTAACGCGAACACCAGTGCTAACATCTCCTTATCTATAACTATGTAATTGCATTGTGCCTCATCCAAAGTCTTGCTAGCATAGTGTATGGCAAATGTTACCCCATCCCATCTCTGCCCTAAAATATCTCCAAATGCAAAATCTAACACGCATGTCATAATCTCAAAGGGGAGAGACCAATAAGGTGGCTGAAGGACAGAAGCACTCGTAACCATCTCTTTCATCTAGTGAAAGGCAAGGAGGACTTTCTCATCAACAATAAACTCACTCTTCTTTCACAGAAGCTTAGTCATAGGCATGGAGATCTTGATGAAGTCCTTAATGAATCAGCTATAAAATCCAACATGTCCAAGAAATGACCTCAACTGCTTCAAACTGTGCAGTGACTCTAACTTGGCGATCACCTCAATCTTAGCCAAGTCAATCTCCATACCATGTTTGGAGATAACACGGGCAAATACAATCCCATTAGTCACCATAAAGCAACTCTTATCCCACGAGAGCACTAAGTACATCTCGCAACATCTCTGAAGTAATCGATCTAAATGATTAAGACATGAGTCAAAATTATCCCCGTAGATCGAGAAATCGTCCATGAAGACCTCAAGGAAATTACCTACCATGTCGTCAAAAACAACCAATATACACCTTTGGAATGTAGTGAGAGAGTTACACAATCCAAAGGGCATCTGTCTAAAGACGTAAGTACAAACCAGACAAGTAAAATTAGTCTTTTCCTGATTTTCAGGAGTAATTGCTATCTAATTATATCCCAAGTACCCATGAAAGAAACAAAATAACTTCTTCCTTGCCAACCTCTCAATAATATGATTAATAAAAGGTAGCGGAAAGTGATTTTTTTTTGTCGTTGAATTTAGATGTCGGTAATCTACGCAGACGTGCCATAAAGTAGGTACACGAGTCGGAATCTCCTCACCATGGTCATTCATCACAATAGTAATATCAGACTTCTTTGGGGCCACATGCAATGGACTGATCCACTTGGAATCCGAAATGCGATAAATAAAGCCATCATCACACCATTTCCTGATCTCTTTCATGATAACATCCTAGAGATTAGGATTCAGCCGACGCTGAAACTCATGGGTTGGCCTGATGTCATCCTCTAAGTAGATGTGATGTGAGCACAAAGATGGACTAATCCCACAGAGAACTGAAATATTCCAGCCAATAGCTTTGTGGTTTCTCTAAAGAACCTCTAACACAAGAGATTCTTGTTCGTCAGTCAACTGCGAACTAATGATGACCGGAAACATCTGGGGGCCACCAGCATGGAAGGCATACTTCAGAGATGAGCATAGAACTTTGAGTTCATGTGGTATATGAATCGTCTCTACAACGACCTATGCAACTACACTGGTAGAAAGTATATGATCTGCACTTAATGAACTGTCCAACGTGGATACTATAGGCTCAACAAAAAGTGTATGAGATAGATATGCAAGGAATGCACTCTGCTCAGACAAGGAAAGCTTATCAGCTCGCTCAAAGATCTCTACAAACTCATCAATAAAGGGCTCAGATTTCTCAGCACTAATCTCAGTAGAAAGTGTGTCATCAACAAGTATCTCAGTAACATCTATATGTGGCTCACATATCTCAGTAGGAGGTGTCTCAATAATGATCTTGGAATAATGTGTATTGGGCATCTCAAACTGTACCTCTGTATGCAATTCATACTAATCCTTAGAATACGACTCAAATAGTCCATCAACTAAAAACTCATGATCATCAATATGGGAGCTCAAAGTGGCTGTGCTTTTCCGGGGTTCCTTCTGAGAAAGGAACTCATGGGTATCCATGAAATCAATGAATAGATTAGTATCACTAATCTCAGCTAAGAAATCACAGTCCTCAAAAACCGGTGAACTCAACTCTCTCGCATATGCTGCTAATGGCCTCGGATCTAGAATCATCTCTATCTTCACCTTATAAATGTGAGAGTGAAAGGTGATCTCTCCAGTACCATAATCAACTACTGTTTTGACTGTTCGAAGGAATGGTCGACCAAGTATGATCGGGGTATGGAGTAACGGTGCATGTGTGTCCATATCCACGACCACGAAATCAATTGGGAAGCTCATGCCTTGCACCATTACAATAACATCCTCGAGTATGCCCCTCTGCCTCTTGATCAATCTATCAGCAAACTGAAGGATCATCTTTGTCGATCTAAGAAGTCCCAATCGAAACTCAGTAACTAAATGAGGATGGCACCAAATTGATCGTGGATCCTCTACTGAATAGAGTACGATCAAACTCCTGATTAAATATCAAACAAAAGATGAGCTCCCTTATCTTTCATTTTCGGTGGGAAGTTGCTAATGACGTGAATTGTGTCCATGGTCAATATGTGCTTCTATGTTCTTTGGCGTCTGTTCTTCCTGGGTTGATGCTTCTTGGTACATGATTCTTTCATTCTCTTTTTGATTGAGGGAATGTACTCCCTTGCCTTAAGGAGCGGTATATCTAAAAATATATTATGAAGATCTCTACCACTCCAAGATCAGATAGTGCTGTTTTAATTTTTCGAATTTTTTCATTTAAAGCAGATGGAAATGGGATAGAATCTGAACAAACATTAAACTGCTCATTTCTCTTATTGATATCAGAACCAGCATATACATGTGGATGATCAGAAACAAGTTGTACAATATCATCCAATACATGTATAGAAGAAGAAACAGAAGGGAAAACATAATGGGTTGCTTTGTCTGTTGTTGCTGAAGAAGAATCCACGATGGCTGTGTTCTTCCTCAATGCTGACTCGACACTGCATCTTGTCATATTCTCTAAAGGTGGTGGTGGTGGTAGTGGAAAAGAAAGTGAAGAAGATCCTACAAAATGTGGAACTGGAACTCTGGATCGATGCTCATCTGATGAATAAGATGGTGTCAGTGAAGCTCTCTCAACTGTTTGACTACTGAGGAATCCTTGATTCCCACTCTTTATTCTTTTATTTTAGCATTTATCTTGGCAAATCATCGTGTAGATAAGTGTAAATACAATAAGTTAGCATTCAACATCCATATGTTAACATTGTATATTTAGCATGTATTTGTGCAAAAATAAAAGAATAAAGGAAAAGAAAAAGGAAGGATGTATTTAAAATAAATACAAAATGACCCAAACCCCAAGAGAAGGTCAAGCCTTGATCTGATCGCCAAAATAAAATAAGTAGATAGAGATAGGGCTAACTCTATGTGTACATAATACCTATGTATGTAAATAATTATTTTTGACAAAATAAAAATAAAATATTATTATTACCCCTTGTATATATTTCTAAAAACAAAAAAATAAAATATAAATCAGAAAAAATTAAATAAAAATAAAGACAAAAACTTTTCTCACTTGTACAAAAAGCATATATATGTCTCTCTCCTTATTTAATTTATACCTGTAAATAAATCATAAAAATAAAATAAAAACTATTTTTAGCACCTAAAAATATTTGAAAAATAAATAAAATACAAAATTAGGGTATTTGTGTAAAAAAATAAAATAAAAATAATTGTACAAAATACATAGGTATATTATACCTATATATAATACTTTATACTGTATATAGAATAATTTATTTTCATAAAAATAATTAAAAATCACAAAAAAATAGTTTGAAAAATAATAAACATTTTTTTATTTTATACACTTTTTATTTTCAAGTCATTTACTATTTTTTATATATTTTGAATTTTTTGTAAAATCCTTTTTTATTGGCCGGGACTAGATGTTGAACGAGGGTCAACAGCCTCTTCCAAGCTTGACCCAACCCGACTCCGTTCGTCAGAGCTTCTTCTCCCCTTTTTCCCAGTCGGATCGTGACACCTCTCACCCTGATGTTTTGCCTGTTGCTTGTCATTGGATCCACGACCCTCGCAGATCCCTAAGAAGGCATAGATCTTCCTAGGGCTGCGCACTTTTGCCCGATCCTCTTGCCCTCCTGGGAAGCTATATAATATCTCCTCCGCCTCCATTGTCCAGTAGCTCGTTCCTTGCTCCCACTTCGACCCCTAGCCACCTCTATCTGAGTGACAGATGCTTGGAGAGACCCTTGGAGCTCAGTTTCGTGCAGTGACGATGCAACTCACCCTTCGTGGCTGTAGATTCACCACGAGCAGCCTCCCCATCCACCGCAACGAGGTTGAGGCCATAACCTCGACGACCATCGTCGCCTGGAGTTCAGGAGTCCATCCAGATCCTCAGGTATCGATCCTACTACGTGCTCTTCACTTTTGATTCCATTCATCCTACCTAGCGCCACCGCAACTTCACTTGCTCCGACCAGCCGGTCGGAGCCCCGATATCCACACCCATCCATTCAGATCAACTTGTTAGACCACCCTTCATCTTCTTATGCAACCTGATCACCCTTCAGGTCAACCATCAGGTTGAGATTAGGTTTGATCTCCCTCCCTCACTTTCGTCGGAGACCACAACTCCATTCCCCTCCATTTCTCTTTCTTCTACTTGCAATAAACCCTCGCTGGAGCAACGCCTCCGAGCGTTCTTTCCCTTACAGGCCTTGGTTCGCCTCGAAGACCCCTCGTTGGCCCCCGACTTCTCAAGTGGAGCAGCTCCAGGCACTCCTCCACCATGACGGCCATCCAGCCGCCATCTTCTTGATCAGAGCTGTCCTCCTGATGCGCGACATTTCGTCGAGCACGACGAGATCCTCTGATCATTCATCCATCAGACAGATTCACCTCATCGCTCGGTCGAAGGTCGCCTGGAGGGAGCTTGTCCAACATCCTCCCCTGCCGTCGGATGGACCCCGCTCTTCCAGATTCGATCACAGTTGGCCGACCAGTTCAGCTTTGTGGCTGTTAGATCAGCACTGTCAGATCCAGCCGCATGACCGCGACAACCTCTGCACAGTCAAATCAGAAGGAGGGCAGCTATCAGAGCTGTATGTCCACGACTTCTTCCACGTGCGCCATGTGTCTCCTCGGGGTATTTTACATCTTTTACCCCTACACTTTTATATTTTATTAGAAGGCTTTGTAAATAAAGTTATAGTTTGGACCATTTGCAGTTTGAACCTCCAGTTTTTAGTATTTGCATTTCAGTCCCTCTTTTTATGTGGCACTTGGCCTGACACGTGACTTTGTGGGTTATTTGCACGCTAGGCCCTAAACTTTGGAGTTGTTACTGGTTGAATGCCTATTAATAGTATTTGCATTTATACCCTTTTGAGCCTGACTCACGTGTGAGGCACGTGTTTATCTGGGATTTTTGCAACTATACCCTGTGCTTTGTGTATGCATTATCTTTTGATTTGGAAACTTTATGATAATTGCATCTAGGTCAATGTATGTTGTGTGCTTGGTTTTAATCAAATAAATACCAAATTAACTCCAAAAATTCCATAAAATTTACAGTTATCTCATGCTAAGATGTAATATTTATGGTAATTTTTGGGAATTAATTAAGTTTTATTTGTATTTTCAAAAAATCAAAACCCCTAAAAAGTGTCTTGTTTATTTTATAAAATACATAAAAAAATATAAAAATAGCTTTAAAAATTACAAAAAAAACTGTGTGTGTTTTTATATGCTTTGTATTTAGTAGCATTTGTGTTTGAAAATCTTTTATAAAAACCCTAAAAAGCTAAAAACCTTAAAAAACTTATAAAAATCATTAAAAAAATTTTAAAAAATCAAAAAATAGAATTTAAGTTACTTTATGTAGATATTTTTATTTACTTTTTCGAAAAAAATACAACCAAGACCTTAAGGCATTTTTACTATTTTAAACATGCCTTTTAGTCTAGGTTGTACATTGTTTCCCTGTTTTGATTTTGTTTTATTTTTTAAAATCCTATAAAAATCAGAAAAATATCATAAAATCACCTAAAACATCTGCATATTTGAAAAATATAAAATCATTTTTATTTCTAATTTTTGAGTATTTGTAGTCTTAATAAAATTGTTAAAGCTTGTTTTTGCCTTGATCTTTTCATTTGTTTTCTCATTTTAAAATTAAAAAAATCATAAATTAAAAACCACAAAAATATGCCTTTTATTTTCTAATTAGGACTACTTCATAGGTTTCACTCGTGCTCCTTGTGTCCGACCCTGGTCGCTATACCAGGTTAAATAAAAAGCGGAGACACTAACATTCGTGTATTTTGATTGATTTATTCTGAGTGGTTTCTTTATTTTTTTGCTGATTGCGCTTCGCGGTTTGGGTCGTAATGACCTCTCGAGATTTATCCGATACCCTAACCTGAGTCATGTGGCGCAATCACCAGAATGGCATCGTTGCCGGGGAGCACGACTTAGTAGTTGCTTTTCAGCCTTCTTCTTTTTATTTTTGTTTTTATTCTTTATTTTTATCTCTATATGTTATAACTGCTTTCTGACCCATTTCTGTTTCACTTTTTATGCGAGGAACCACCCGAGGATGCTTTAGAGGAGACCCGTACCCGAGGAGAAGTAGAAGAAGGAGTAGGGAATAGTTATATATGTAGAGTAATAGTAGAATAGTTTTTCTTTTAGAAGACTTCTCATTATTATTATTGTAATAATACAGGACCTCAGACTCCTTCTTGGACTTGGCATATCCGAGTCTGTTTCACCGAGCACCAGTGTGCTTGGGGGACCTCACCGTGGTTTTCGTCGGTTTTATTTTATTCACATTTTATTTTCTTTAATTCTCGAAGAATTTGGCCCCTAGATTTAGGAATTTCTTTGATTGTGATGTAATTCATTAAGGTCCAATCCCTAATTATTAGCATGCACCTATAGTTCGTAATTAGATCTTACTAAAAATCATTAATAAAAAGTTAACTTGGTCGATTGAGAGGTCACGTGCCTCTAGAGGCCGTATACAACGTGTGCAAGATCCGTTGTGGCGGACACCGATCGGCATCAGAGACCGGACTTAGACCTCTCTCTCTGACCAGTTAGTTGTTGTTCTTCGTGATTTTAGAAATTGCTCAGCTAAGGTCATTTTCTTCTTGCATCATTTAGTTTAGTTTAAATTTTATCTTTACTTTATGTGTGGATTACCCTGCATGTAGAGTGCTGGAGTCAGGTACGCCTTCCTTACTTTGCACGCGTCATCGTGTTTGATCGCGCATCGAATTTTTCGACTTCTCCCCCTTGTTTTTGGACTTAAAATAATCAGGAGATCGAAAAATTCGTTAGGCATTTGTTTTATTTTTGAAAAAAATACCCTAAAAAGACAACTATAAAATTAGGACTGCTAAACAAACTTGATCCTAAAAGGCAATCTCATTCAAAAATCTATCTTGGGAGAGTCATCCCCTCATTGTTTGGTTTGTGTGCGCAAGAGAGTGATGAGCACACTGGGCTAGAGACACACCCGAACTCTCGTTAGACTATTGGTCTTGGGGTTAGTCGTTCTCCAGTGAGGATCGCTTCGGTCTCTGGTAAAGCGGGCCACGATATCCTAAACAAAGCGAGTTGATCGGGTAGCCGATAAACAGTTCGCAACTTGTACTAGCTGGGAAAGATCTAGCTTTGGGGATTGGGCCAGTCTCTTGGGGGAATCAGGTTCCTACCATCTCACTTAATCGCCCTGCTAGACTGCATTATCACCTAAATAAAATTGACAAGATAAACGACCGAACCTTCACGGTCATCAGCTCAACATTGTGTAGGTGAATTGGGGGTTTGACTGCCAATCTTGTTTGTTTCCAGATCCCATCCACCTTTCTTCCAGATCATGATGATGGGCCGGAGGTCCCTTAGGCACCCCTTGGCTGCACCGCTTTCAAGCACTCTGCCCCACTCATCTAGGCAGGTTCGAGAGAGCCTAGACCTGCTCTCCGAACCCGAGTTCGATTCCGCCCTGTTCCCCCTCGATCACCCTTCTTCCAGTCCCGAGGTGCCCGAGAAGAGATCAACACAGATATTTATTCTTTTGACAACACTTGAGTTCGGATCTTTTGCCTTTTCAGAGACCCAAGAGATGGCCAGCAGCAAGGAGCGCACCGATGGACAGCTCCAGAGTACTACATATGTTCTAGACCAGGGCGCCATCTACAACACACTGTTATCCTCCCTAGAGATGATGTAGAGGCATATTAGAGACCAGGGAGCTTTTATGGTGGAGGTGCTTAAAGAGATGGAACAGATGGGAGCAGGAAGAGGAGAGCCAAACCGAGCAGGCGGTGGACAGATTCCAGATTTTGGAGGAGGAGACGGACCACATCCAGAGGAGCCACAAGAGCCCATCCGACCAGCTAGGATGATGAGGGAGTTGCACAACCCTGGTGCAACTCTTACACACCATTGGATTCAGCTTCTGGCGATTCTGGGAGATTTCAAGCTCCCTCCTTAGACTATTCAGCTTTTGCTGAAGTTCCATGGGCTTGCCACTGAGGAGCCACATATACACCTACAGAAGTTCAAGATGATCTGCAGCACTGTCCACGACATATTCGTGGATGAGGATACCATCAAGATGATGGCATTCCCTTTCTCCTTGGTTGACAGAGCAACCTACTGGCTGAAACATTTAGGGAGATATGTGACTTCATAGGAACAGCTCCGGATCGAATACTTGAATAAGTACTATCCACTCGGTCGGACGAACGTAGCATGAGCCCTGATCAACATCTTCTCCATGATCCCCAATGAGCAGTTCCATGAGGCGTGGGATCAATTCCATGAGCTCATTGATCGGTGTCCACATTACGATATTTCCAAGCCCAACTTACTACAGAGCTTCTTTTGTGAGTTGACACCGGAGCTGCAGGGGCTAGTGAATGCTTCTTGTGGGGGCTCCTATTTCACCAAGGATGAAGATCGGGTCTGGGACATTTATGAGGAGATTCCTGAGAATTATACAATGATGTCTCATACCCGGCTCTACACTCAGGGGAAGTCTCCACCCCAGGTCGTGACCTATCACAGGATATCATGGGTTCATGCGGGGCCATCCACCTCTTCTTCTTTAGCAGCCGCAACACAGGCAGAGTCGTCGGCCGCTGATATGGCATTATCAGTGAGAAGTTGGACCACATCGAGATAATCGAGAAGAAGCAGTGCTAGGGTATGACTCAGATAGACCAGTTGGCACAGACCCTGAGTGACCTGAAGACCCAGATCATGTGTCTCCAGGAGGCGTAATCCCCATCTTAGGTCACGACCTGATCATAGCACCATCGACGGCTCGACCCAGCACTTCTCCCAGTACAGACAGGTTCACCACATCCAGGTGGAGCCATTCCAGCAGCTACAACACCAGTACCCTCAACCACCGCCATCTTAGGACACTCAGATGGTGGTGTATCAGCAGGATCAACCACTGACAGTTCTTCCTTCATCACCCTACGAGTAGGTGCCATTGATGGAAGTCAACAAGATTTGGTATGACCAGCAGCCCAGGATCTGCCGAGATCATCCTGGATTCAGGTGGTCGACCGGAGGTGCTTCATCCCAGCAGCAGCCTCCAGCTCAGGGTGTACAGTTCGGCCAGCAGCATCAGCCCCAGTTCCCTCACCAACCACACTAGCAGCCATCCCACCAATACTAGTCGGGTCCTCGTCCCTACCAGCAGGGACAATAGTAGAGGCAGCAGCAGTAGTCTCAGCAGTATTCTCAGCCTCCCCATCACCAGTTCCAGCAACAACCTCATTATCAGAGAGGCAACCCATCTGGTTCTCATGGGCCAGCCTATGAGTATCCAGCCCTTGATGATCTAGCCCGCCTCCTCTCAGACCAGCAGGCATCCTTTAGGCGGGAGATGGTCGAGTTTCGCCAGGAGACGAGGGAGATCATCAAAGGAAACGCCATACCTGCTCAGGTCAAGCCCAATCCGAATAATCTCAAAAGGAAATCGGAGTAGGTACAATTTATAGAGACCACCACTCCTAGTGATTTATTAGGTGACATTGCTTCATATACATTTAATGTTGACTTTGTTACACTTAGGAGCGGTAGGATGCCAGCTGGCGGTGCCTTGTCTGAGCGATGACACTATGAGGATGCAGGAACGCCAGACGAGGAGGATAGCGGTACTAATGCCACTAATGATGATGATGACGGTGGTACTGACGCCACCAAGGACATTGATCCAGCCGACGGTATTGAGGCCATCGTTTCTCCAGACGTAGAAGGTGGTATTGACGCCACTAGATTCCCAGATGCTAAGCCAGAGTGTGATGTTGATGTTGTAATTTCCGATGCCATGGGTGGTACTGAGGCCACCCCTTCTATTCCAGTTGTGTCACCTCCAGATTATGTATCTCGTGACTATTTGAAAAAAACAAAAAAATATTAAAGGAAAGGTTTCTTCATTTTTGAATCCATCTGTGATGCATGATGATATTTGTATGGATGCCATGCCTTCTCAGCATCAGGAACCTCTTCCAAGCCCTCTATTTGATGAGGGTTCAACCGTCCCTTCCCTCAGGCACTCCACTTGGCAAAGGGGAATAAAAAAGAAAATCCAAAAAAAATCAGCAGTTAGAGTTCAGCCTGTAGATGATTGATATATTCCATATCTAGCTGACTCTACAAGAGGCACTTGAGCACATCACTCTCTTCCAGAAGAATTTGAGAGAGAAGACCACTATCCGTAGGAAGAAGAGGAACCATCAGGAAGAAATCCATGTGCTGACTCGTGCCACCTACTTCGCTATTCATAACCATCTGCCAGCCAAGAGGCCAGATGCAGGATCTCCCTATGTCAGATGCCACATTCATGAGCAGAGATTCGACCGTACTCTCTTAGACAACAACTCTTCTATCAACCTCTTTCCGGCAGCCTTACTCAACCGATTCGAGTTTGGCCCTCTTCGACAGAGCAGGACAGTCCTTCAGTTTGCTGATAGATCTGTCAAGAGGCCGAAGGGGTTGTTAAAGGGCGTGATCGTCACAATTCAGGGTCTGAAATTCCTCGTGGACTTCGTTGCGTTGGACATGGAGATCCCTGAATCTGTGATTGATACCCCCATTACTCTAGGACGACCATTCCTGGCCACAGCCAAGGCGGTGTCCGACCATGATAGTGGGAAGACATACTTTCACGTCGAGGGTGAGAGTATACAAATAGAGACAATCGATGAGACCAAAGCGCGAGACTCATCTTTCTCAGAGCAGTTTAGCGATACAGAGCAGATGACAGAGGCAGAGCGAGATGTCCACCAGGAGTGCGACTTTGTGATCACTAATGTTGAAGGTGCTTGGTCTGATCCTATTTCACGAGCCCTTCTCTCATCTTCATATGCTGCAGATTCACAGTTTCTAGGAGAGGAGAGTTCGGAGAGCACACTCTTGGCTGAGGATACTTTTGAGGCTGACGACAACACTCAGGACAATGAAGCAGACTTTGTATCTTGTGATTTTCATTCAGATCCCTCAGATTCAGACATAGACTGGGCAGAGTTTGATGATTTACTACCTTGTCTGATTTCCCCAGAGCCAGCAGCTAGGGTGGAGACCGTTCCAACACCGAGTACATATACACCAGAAGGGCAGTCCTCACCACTTTCACATGATCAGCGAGAGTTCTTTCATTCAGATATGGTTGCTTTCACTCAGACTTTTCAGAGGTCGGATTTACCAGCTTCCATGTGTCCTGGATTGAAGCCTTTGCCGCAGTAGTTGAAGTATAGATTCCTTGCTGTTGAGCATGAGATGTACCCACTCATTATCTCAGTAGATTTGACTGGAGAGCAAGAATCTCGTTTGATGGAGGTTCTTTAAAAGAACCGCAAGACAATAGGATGGAGTGTAACTGATCTCTAGGGGATAAGTATGGTCCTATGCTCCCGCCATATCTATCTCGAAGAGGACGCTAAGCCATAATGTGAGTTCCAGTGACGGCCAAACCCGGATCTTTGAGAGGTAGTCATGAAGGAAATATCGAAATGGTGGAGCATCGATTTTATATACCCATCTCCGACTCCAAGTGGCTTAGTCCATTATATGTAATGTCCAAGAAGACGGGCATCACTACAGTTGTGAGTGAGTCTAGAGAGGAGATAGCTACTAGCGTACGCACTTCTTGGAGGGTTGTGTGGACTACAATGATTGAATCATGCCACCAAGAAGGATCATTTCCCGCTACCTTTTATTGATCAGATTATACAGAGTCCAGCTGGGAAGAGTCACTACTGTTTTTTTGATGGGTACTCCGGCTACAATCAGGTGGCCATAGAGCCTGAAGACCAGGATGAAACGACATTCACCTGTCCGTTTGGGACTTATGCTTTCAGGAAGATGCCCTTTGGTCTATGTAACGCCCCGGCGACATTCCAAAGGTGCATGTTGTCTATTTTCTCGGATATGGTGGGTTACTGTTTATAGGTCTTCATGGATGACTATTCAGTCTACAACGATGGGTTTGATGCTTGTCTTGAATGCCTAGACCGCATTCTTCAATGCTGCATAGAGGTTCATCTTGTCTTGTCTTGGGAGAAGAGTCACTTCATGGTGACTCAGTGGACGGTGATTGATCATATCATCTCCAATAGGGGCATGGAGGTTGATCCAGCCAAGGTGGATATCATCAGGAAACTCAATCCGTCGTCCAACTTGCGACAGTTACAGTCCTTTCTAGGGCATGTCGATTTCTACTGGCATTTCATTCATGACTTCAGCAGGATTTCCCGATCGTTGACTGATCTACTAACTAAAGACACTGAGCTCAAAAGCTTAGTTGTTGAGGCTCCTATCCTTCAGCGACTGATTGGTCTCTCCCATTCGAAATCATGACGGGTGCCTCCGATTTTGCCGTAGGGGTTGTGCTAGGATAAAGAAGGGATGGAGTACCATTTGCCATTCACTATGCTAGATGTACATTGGATGCTGCACAACGAAATTATACTGTCACAGAGAAAGAGATGCTAGCCGTAGTCTTCGCCTTGGACAAATTTTGATCATATATTCTGGGATCAAAAGTGATTATTTTTACCAATCATACAGCCATCAGGTACCTCATGGCAAAGAAGGATGCCAAAGCAAAACTAACTAGATGGATCCTTTTACTCCAAGAATTTAATATTGAGATTAAGGATAAACCTGGAGTCAAGAATGTGGTGGCGGATCACCTCTCTCGGTTAGAAAATCTTGAGGAATCTGAGCGACTGATCCTGTTACAAAGACCTTCCTTGATGAGGCGGTCCTTGCTATCGCCTCTCTCCCATGTTACACCTATATTGTGAACTATCTTGTTGCTAAGAAAGTTCCACAAGGTTGGCCTAGGCAGCGACTTGAGACATTCCTTACGAAGGCCAAGTCCTACCATTGGGATTACCCCATCCTGTATCAAGAAGGAGGGGATAGTGTATGGCGTCGGTGCATTCCTCAGGAGGAACACCATAGCGTCCTCACATACTGCCGCAAGCTTGAGGCAGGAGGCCATCATTCTGGGAGGGGAACATCATAGAAAGTACTTTAATCCGGCCTATGGTGGCCTACCCTCTTCAAGGATTCTGATGAATTCATGAAGAAGTGTACTGACTGTCAGAGGATGGGTACTTATGGACATCGTGATATGATGCTGATGCAGTCCATTCACTTCTGTGAGGTTTTTGATGCATGGGGCATCGATTTCATGTGTCCATTCCCTAAGAGTCAGGGATTTGAGTACATTCTATTGGTTGTTGATTATGTGAGTTGTTTGGTTGTGATCATTCCCACTCGAACCGCATATGCTAAGACTATTTACAACTTTTTTAGGAAAAATATCATTTCACAGTTCGAGGTGCCTAGAGTATTGATATCTGATGGGGGGTCTCATTTTATCAACGACAAGGTAAAGGCCCTTGCTAGCGAGTTCAGCATAGACCATCAAGTTGGCACTCCATATTATCCTCAAACTAATGGTCTAGATAAAGACGATAATGCAGAAGGTAGTCTGCCCAGACCGAAAGGATTGGTCACAGCTTTTGAACTCAGTCTTATGGGCATATCAGACTTCCATAAAGACTCCTTTGGGTACATCTCCCTTTTGTCTCATTTTTGGCAAGACCTGCCATTTACCTGTTGAGATTAAGCATAAGTCACTTTGGGTTGTCACTGATATATTATTGGATCCAGAGAGTATAGGAGATCAAAGGAAGGCAGAATTGGCAGCCTTGGAGGAGCTTAGAGATACAACCTTTACAAACAGCCTACAATATAAGGAGCGAGTAAAGATATGGATGATTCTCATATCAGCCATAAGTACTTTGAGCCAGATCAGAGAGTATGATTGTTTGATGTCAGGCTTTGATTATTTTCAGGGAAATTACAGAGTAAGTGGAAAGAACCATAACTGGTCTGAAAGGTGCATGACAATGGAAGTATCGACATATCTGAGATGTCATCCGAGTCCAACTTTCACGTCAACGGTCAGCGCCTCAAACCATATCTAGATCATGATCTGCTGATTGCTGAAGTCATCCCGATTCATTTTGCATGAGATGTGGTCTTTGACTCACATCATTTGCATCTCAGGCCTGAGTATCACTATCTTCCGCCTTGTATAGATTCAGATGTACATATCATCTCATTCTTTAGTCTAACACCCCATCTGCATCTTGTGATTATGCTATACTTAGGGTATACGTTACCCTAAGTATAGGGGGGGTGTCAGTTTGTTGATTATTCTTTTGATTCTTTTTACCTCTATTTTGCTGTCTATACTTAGGGAGATCGTACCCTAAGTATAGGGGAGGTAGACCCTGTACATTCTCTCACTCGATTTTCCCTTTGTGTGCAGTATGCTATACTTAGGATTACTTGATCTAAGTATAGGGGGAATCGTCGAGCTCTATTCATGCTATTCTTGTATCCGTCGTTGTAGTATAGCCTTTCGTTTCACTTCCCTATACTAAGCACGAGTTATGTCTTCTTCATCGCTCTTTGTTCACTCTGAGGACATCGTTCGAGCTAAGTATAGGGGGGTGTCGTATATATTACATATATACTTTAGCCATAACTCGTACTTTGAATAAGTGTGTTAATAAATAAAATGGATAAAAATCACTTATTAAAAATCACAAAAAATTTCAAAATTCTTCTTGTTAACAAAATTCTTTCTTGCACATACAATGCTATTTATAAAAATTATTTTGGTACAAATGTTTGTAAAAATGTTGTGTGTGTAAAAAGTTTGTAAATATTTCTATGTCAAAACTATGTATATAATACGAAATTTTTGTAAAATATTTGAAAAATAAAAGTTTGCAAAAACCCTTGTGTAAATATTTGTAAGTATGCAGAACTTCTGCATTCATGCATGCATTCAAACATTTTACAAAAAATTTGCACAATTTTAAAAACTTTGCATAAAAAGATTGTTGTAAATATTTGTATATTCTTCTGAATCATAGTTGACATTTAAAGCCGTCTGGAATTAAATTGGAAAATGGAGCTTGGTTAAGACCTTAATCCACCTAATTCAAAGAGGAACCTTTTAGGATTTGGGGTTAAGACTTTTCAGGTCTATTGGTGACTTAATTCTTTGAGTCCACTAGGTTATGTTCACATGTCATCTTGATGAGCCTAAGTAGAACCTAAAAATGCATACATGACTCTCACAAACAGTGGCTTTACTTGGACCAGCACTTTACACTCAGCTCCACATGGATGAGGTGGTAGGGAGGCAGTTTTCTTTGTCTTAGGGTAGCATACGAGGGTAGTAATTCTAGGCGGAACCTCTCGTCGTCCTTTAGGGAGGGAAGTGCGTTTCAACTTGGTCTGGCGGTGTTGAGGTCTAAACACAGGAGTCGTGGGTTGCAATAATGCTTCAAAAGAGGGATAGTCTACTGGCTCAAGAAGAAAAAGTCCTCATGTATATATGTTGCACCATGTAGATATGTTGTACATATTCATATAAAAAAGGTGCAAAAGGAAAAAAACTCCAAAAAAGTGGCGGGTCTGATAGAAAATGAAATACTTGCCGGAGTGTATATAGACAAATAAAGCAGAGTTTATGTTATACCTTCTCATCTCATGAAGCTTGCAGCGGGAGACTTAGTTATACTGGTCGGGCTCCCTGTGATACATGGCTACATTGGCCATGGTCCATTCTCTTCTTACCCCCTTTTTCTTGAGCCAGTTGAATTTGAACTTACAAGGGAACACCCCGCTCCTCGAGGAAAGAGTTGCTAGACTAGGGCATTAGAGTTACCTTGCTGAGAGAGAGGTTGTTTCCTTGTAATTTTTGAGGTGGGGAGCTACATATAACTTACACAGTACAAGAAAAGATTCATGGTCATTAGAGTTTGTGTATGTAGACATGTTATGATCTGGATTATCGAGGAGTCTTGACCATAGATTGGTGGAACTTAGAGGCTGTTGAGTCTTAAACCTAGGTCTAAATAAGGTTCCGACAAACTAATAATCTAAAGGTCTGACTGAGCTCCATACTTCAATTTAGGAAGACAAGTCTAATAATCAACCTTGATTCTCATTTTTCTTTTCTTCTCTTTTTCACTTTTTTTTTCAAATAAGTGTTTGCTAAGGGACTAGCAAAGGTAAAGTATAGGGGGGTGATGAATCCATGATTCTCACTCTTTATTATTTTATTTTAGCTATTATCTTGGCTAAGCATCATATAAATAGGTGTAAATACAATAAGTTAGCATTCAACATGGATATGTTAACATTGTATATTTAGCATGTATTTATGCAAAAATAAAAAAATAAAGGAAAAGAAAAAGGAAGGAGGCATTTTGAATAAATACAGAATGACCCGTACCCCAAGAGAAGGTCAAGCCTTGATATGATCGCCAAAATAAAATAAGTAGAGAGAGATAGGGCTTACTCTATGTATAGATGTTACCTATGTATGTAAATAATTATTTTTGACAAAATAAAAATAAAATATTATTATTACCCCTTGTATATGTTTCTAAAAATAAAACAAAAATAGAAAAAATAGAAAAAATAAATAAAAATAAAAACAAAAACTTTTCTCACTTGTACAAAATGCATGTATATATGTCTCTCTCCCTATTTAATTTATACATGTAAATGAATCATACAAATAAAATAAAAATTATTTTTAAAACCTAAAAATATTTGAAAAATAAATAAAATACAAAATGGGGGTACTTGTGTAAAAATAATAAAATAAAAATAATTGTACAAAATACATAGGTATATTATACATGTATATAATACTTTATACTGTATATAGATTAATTTTTTTTCATAAAATTAATTAAAATCACAAAAAAATAGTTTGAAAAATAATAAACATTTTTTTATTTTATACACTTTTTATTTTGAAGTCATTTACTATTTTTATTTATTTTGTAAATATTTTGTAAAATCCTTTTTCTGATCGGCCAGGACCAGATGTTGACCGCGGATCAACGGCCTCTTCCAGGCTTGACTCGACCTGACTCCGTTCGCCGGAGCTTTTTCTCACCTTTTTCCCAGTTGGATCGTGCCACCGCTCGCCCCAATTTTTCACCCGTTGCTTCTCCTTTGATCCACGACCCTCGTGGATTCCTAGGAAGGCGCAGATCTTCCTAGGGTTGTGCGCTTTTGCCCGATCCTATCGCCCTCCTAGGAAGCTTATATAATATCTCCTCCGCCTCCATTGTTCAATAGCTCGTTCCTCGCTACCACTTCGACCCCTAGCCACCTCTAGCTGAGTAACAGTTGCTCGGAGAGACCCTTGGAGCTCGGTTTAGTGCAGTGATGACGCAGCTCACCCTTCGTGGCCGGATATCCGCCGCGAACAGCCTCCCCGTCTACCACAACGAGGTTGAGGCCATAATCTCGACGACCATCGTCGCCTGGAGTTCAAGAGTCCATCCAGATCTTCAAGTATTGATCCCACCCCGTGCTCTTCACTTTTGATTCCATTCATTCCTCTTAACGCCGTCGCACCTCCACTTGCTCCGACCAGCCGGTCGGAGCCCCGATATCTACGCCCATCGGTTCAGATCAACTTGCCAGACCGCCCTTCATCTTCTCACGTAACATGATCACCCTTCAGCTCAACCATCGGGTTGAGATTAGGTTCGGTCTCTCTCCCTCACGTTCGCCGGAGACCCCAACTCCATTCCCGCCCGTTTCTCCTTCTTCTACTTGCAATAAACACTCGCTGGAGCTACGCCTATGAGCATTCTTTCCCTTGTAGGTGTTGGTTCACCTCGAAGACCCCTCTTTGGCCCCCAACTTCTCAAGCGGAGCAGCTCCAGGCACTCCTCCACGACGACGGCCATCCGGTCGCCATCTTCTCAATCGGAGCCGCCCTCCCCACGCGCGATGTTTTGCCAAGCATGACGAGATCCTCAGATCTTTCATCCATCAGATGGATTCATCTCCTCGCTCGATCGAAGTCGCCTGGAGGGAGTTCGTCCAGCATCCTCCCCTGCCGTCGGATGGACCTTGCTGTGCCAGATTCGATCACAGCCGGCGGACCAGTTCAGCTTTGTGGCCGTTTGATCAGCACTGCACTGTCAGATCCAGCCGCACGACCGCGACATCCTCTACACCGTCAGATCCGTAGGAGGGCAGCAGTCAAAGCCGTACGTCCTCGACTTCTTCCACGCACGCCACGTGCCTCCTTGGGGTATTTTACATCTTTTACTCCCACACTTTTATGTTTTATTAGATGGTTCTGTAAATAAAGTTGTAGTTTGGACCATTTGTAATTTGAACCTCCAGTTTTTAGTATTTGTATTTCAGTCCCTCTTTTTATGTAGCACGTGGCCTAACACGTGACTTTGTGGGTTATTTGCACGCTAGGTCCTGAACTTTGGAGTTGTTACTTATTGAATGTTTATTAATATTATTTGCATTTATACCCCTCTGAGCCTGACTCGTGTGTGAGGCACGTGTTTATTTGGGATTTTTGCAACTATACCCCTGAGATTTGTGTATGCGTTATCTTTTGGTCTGGAAACTTTAGGATAATTGCATCTAGGTCCCTGCATGTTGTGTTCTTGGTTTTTAATCAAATAAATACCAAATTAACTCCGAAAATTCCATAAAATTATAGTTATCTCCTACTAACATGTAATATTTATGGTATTTTTTTAGAATTAATTTAGTTTGATTTGCTACTTTTTAAAAATAAAAAACCTCAAAAAAGTATCATGTCTATTTTATAAAATAGATAAAAAAATAAAAATTGCTTTAAAATTACAAAAAATTTGTGTGTGTGTTTATATGCTTTGTATTCGGTAGAATTGTTGTTTGAAATTATTTTATAAAAATCCTAAAAAGCTAAAAACCCTAAAAATCTTATAAAAACATTAAAAATTCTAGAAAAAAATAAAAAAAATAGGATTTAAGTTATTGTGTGTAGATATTTTTATTTGATTTTTATAAAAATTATACCCATGACCTTAAGGCATTTTTACTATTTTAAACTTGCCTTTTAGTCCAGGCTGTACATTATTTCCATGTTTTGATTTTGTTTTATTTTTATAAAATCCTATAAAAATCAGAAAAATACCATAAAATCACCAAAAACATCTACATATTTGAAAATTTTAAAAAAAAATATTTCTAATTTTTGAGTATTTATAGTCTTAATAAAAATTGTTAAAGCTTGTTTTTGCCTTGATCTTTTCATTTGTTTTCTCATTTTAAAATTATAAAAAAATCGTAAATTAAAAACCACGAAAATGTGCCTTTTATTTTCTAATTAGGACTACTTAGTAGGTTTCACTCGTGCTCCTTGTGTCCGACCCTGATCGCTATACCAGGTTAAATAAATAGTGGAGACCGCTAACATTCTCGTATTTTGATTGATTTATTCTGAGTGGTTTCTTTATTTTCTTGTTGATTATGCTTCGTGATTTGGGTAGCAATGACCTCTCAAGATTTATCCAATACCCTAACCCGAGTCGCAAGGTGCGATCACCAATCACTTAATCCCAACTCTGGATTTGTTGGCGGCTACAATCTCCTACCGCTCCTAAGAGAAATTATGTTAGATAACCATGTAAAATCAAATGACATACCTGTCCTGGGTGTGGATGGATCATGGACTACATGCTCCTTGCATGTAAAGTTATTGGGATTGACCTCGACCAAGGCTGGGATAAGAGTCTTCGTCATGGTCATATCAACGAGCCTCTGAGTAAGATCTGTCATATTCTTCATAAGAAAGGCAAGATGATCTAGGGTTGGATTCACTTATGGTGCCTCGAGGTGCTCAACAATGGGATGTCGTTGAGTCTAGAATTGAGGAGGCTGGTACCCAGAGTACCGATACTGCTGATATGAATATGGAGGAGGAGGATGCGAGTAGTACTACTCAGAATATGCAGGTTGTTGTGGATATGGTTGGTACGAGTAGGCAGGCTGCATCGGTTGTTGGTATCTGTGTCTCCAAGTCTGAAACTAAGGCGGAGATGGATACTGGTGAGGTTGTGAAGAATGGTGCTGAAGCAGTGGTCTCCCTCCCAAAAAGTGGTGAGCTGGCCTCTGACTAAGCTGCGAACTAGGCTAACCCTACACGGATGAACGTGGCTGACTATAATCACGATCAAACCAGATACCATTCATCTTCTAGATGTGAGGCGGAGGAGGAGAGAACTGCTCGGGAATGCACTGCTACTCCTGGTAGTACAAGACAACACAAGTCTATGAAGATTGTTGTTGGATCTGATCTGACATCTGCATGTAATACACATGCTGAACAGTGGAAGAAGAACCCAGAATACTCTGTTGGAATGAAGAAGTAGAATTAGGCTGCTCCACTACAGGAGTATTGGCTGCGGCACTCTGGCTCTGACACGAACTGATGTACTGAATAAGAGCTCCAGATGGCATGTAATCTCATCAAGCTTGTCCAGCTCCTTTGTCCTCCGTTCGATCACTTGTAATTTATCAAGATCTTGAGATTGCTTTTTGATAATATATGCTTCGTCCTCTGGTTTTCTAGGCTTAACCCACCAAAGAAGTTCTGCACGAGGCTCATCTTTGGAATAATATGGTGGGGGCACTTCTCCATCAAATATTTGAACCTTTCCCATGCCTCGTGAATAGGCTCCCGGGACAATTGGGAGAAGTTGTCTATCAATGATCGCATTTGGTTAAGACGTCTCAATGAATAATACTTGCAAGAAAAGCGGACCTCAACTCTTCCTAAGATGTGACGACCTTCCATAAATGATTGATCAAATAAAGTGCCTTGTCCATGGAACTGAATGGGAAGGCGGTAATATTTCACTACCTCTAACATGATGTTAAGGTAGTGGTTCTTACTACAAATGCGATCAAACTACTGGAGGTGTATGTATGGCTCTTCGTGAATGTTCCCATGGAATATAGGGAGCAAAGGTAGAATAGTGGGCTTCAGCTCGAAATACCCATTCCGTAGGAATATGTATCCATGTCATTGCATGTCCTACACCTGGGTTATAGGCATCTCTCGATGTGGGCTTCGGCTCCACTCTCAGGTGCTCATGATCGGCTAACCCATTCCCACCTCCATGAGTATGTCTATCCTCCTCTCATCTACTGCTCGGCCCCGTCTTATCTCTAAGATCATGTCCCTCAGTTCAGCCTGGATGTTGGCATGCTCTGTAAGATGAGTCTTAATGGCCTTAATGGATGCCAACATCGTATTGTTGATATCATGCTTCTAAGTAGTATGACCATTTCCCTTCGGTGGTGCCATCAAGTCCTCTGAATCCAAATCAATCTCTGAAAATGTGCAAGGCACTTGATCAGCCCTCAAAATATATGGAGTCTCAAATGATATGTCGAGATTAGAGTCATTCTCGAATAAGGGATTTACTAGCGAAAGAAATTGAGAAGTGGAAAAGAAGTGAATTCAGGAATAGAATCATCTTTAATTGGTGAAAATGAATGGAGTGGGGTGGATAAAGATTATCTCGCGAAGTCTGAGCACAAAATACTCCAATTCGACTTCTTCAATGAATAAAGTCAGGATGCGAGAACACGAGATCAAACAAGAAGAAGAAAATAGAATGAAGACGCAAAGTGTGGAGAGGGATCTCTATCACTATCAAACAAACACAAAACAAACACCTGATTCACCAACTAAAGGTAAGTGAAAACCCTAAGAGTTCGATCAGTTATATTTTCTTTTTTTAGTCTATTTAATCTACAAGAAGCTACTACCAAGCACACAGGGTGAGTCGTCGCTATCGCCCAGAGTATGTTCTCAATCCTCCCCAGTCAATGGAACTATATGTCCGGGCTGTCGGGTTCAATATCAAGCCCAAAGGGAGAAAGGAGAATGAGCATACCAAAACAATTTTCTAATATCTGAGGCAAGTGCTTGCATCTCGACCACGCACCAAAGAGTAATGCATAGGAGCATAGGCACAAGTCCAGGGATTTGAGCTCTAAACTTATGATTGCATCCTCAACCACTCTGTCTAGAGGTAAGTGCCTGCAAACAATGAGGGGGTTACTCTCTCCAAAACAATGAATGATTGATCCTTACATTTAGTTTTAGGGTCGAGTGAAAATTCACTGTCCCTTTTTTATTGGTTATCTATATTTTTGGATCTTTTTCAAACAAACTATCTAACGATTTTTCCAATTTCTTTTATTTCCTAAGTGAGAAAATCAAGGGAGGAAGTCAGAAAAGCCGATGCGGCGAAAATCAACGATGCATGCACGAGTAAGAATATGAGTATCTTGCTCCAGTAGTTTACATGAAAAATGATCCTCGCATAAAATAAAATACATAGATAAAACTATCTGAATGATGTAAGAGGAACGTCCTACGCAGTAACTTCTATTAGCCGGCAAGAACCAATTATTTGACTAGTCCAATCCTATGAACTATTCTATAGGAACACATATTCTTATTTAATGGATGTGGGCCTAATCGGTTACCTGGCTCAGCCAAGATAATAGAACTTACTTCTAAGGGCTAAAGCATAAAAATTCGTGATAAAACAAATAAGAAGAAAGTCAAAGAAAACAAAAATCCGATGAGGTCCCCCATGTGCACCGACATGTGATGAAACAGACTCTGTATAGTCAAGGCTATATATTGGCATAGAAAATAGAAAAAGGGTAAGTGCCAAAAATTATTATAAATTTATATATAAATGTAAATAAAAGACTAGAAATAAAATAAAATAAAAGATGCTCAAGTGATTCTCCAAATGTCCTGCTCCTTCTCTCCTACGCTCTTTTACTACTCAATAAAGAAATGAACCGCCTTCGCTTTACTCGGGTGCCTCGATAATAGGAATGTCACCCTCGCTCGTCGGGCCCTCACAAAAAAGAGAGAAATAAGAAATTTGTTAGATCACAATTATGAAAATATGTGAGCAAAAATTAAAAGAAAGAAAATAAAACAAACAAAAATACAAAGAAACAAAGAAAGAAAACAAGTGGATATGAGGCAAAGTGAGAAGAGCAAGTGAAATGGATCTCAAATGAATCCCTATGTCCGAACTTGGGGATCTTTCGGTGTCCGACAAATTGAATCTGGCAAGAGTTTTGTAAGCCCCTCACGGCACATGGAATTCGAAGTGAGTGCTCACTCCTCAACAAAATGCAACCCACATACACTATATATACAAAAATATAAACCAAAATAAATGAATAAAAGGTAGAAACTAAAATATAGAAGTATAGGCAAATGTTAATAAATATGGACAAGAAATAAAGGCAGAAATAGAAGAAAAAAAGAAAGAAAAGAAAACAAGTATTGACAACAATGTATAGCGGGCTAAAAGAGGAAACCTAGCTACCCTCATCGTGCCTTCCCGACAACGGCGCTATTTTTTTGAAACTCAAAAACTTTCTCTGGGTTTTTATTATCAATAAAATTGATTACAAGGTGAAAGGTTCGACGTAACCCAAAGAAGTGCCAAACAAAAATTATTTGATTTTTTATTCACAACTCAAGAAATCAAAAATAGAAGAAATGTAAGAAAGAGAAGTGGTAATGTTATTTATTTACCTGTATAGCCTACATGATCAAACTCAGGGAGGCAACAATGAATCCTGAGTGTTATTCAATTCAAATAAGAATCAAAGAACGGAAAAAGGAACTCAAAGCAAACTAGACTTGGATTTTGTAGAATTTTTATCTTTTTAATTTTATATATTTGTTATAGTTTTCTGGTTATGTAAATTATAAATTTTAGAATTTTTCAAATGTTTTTTAAATTTTTGAAAATAAAAGAAAATAGAATAAGTAAGAAGAAATTAAAATAAAAGAAAGGATTTTTTGGATATTAAAACAACTCAAAAATGTAAAGAAAATCAAACTAAAAATATTTTTTTATTTCTAATGTTTTATGCTATTTTGTGATTTTCTAATATTTTAGACTTTTTATGATTTTTAAAAAATAAAAAACAATGAAAATAGCAAACAGAAAATGAAACAAATGTTTTTATGATTTTAAAATATGAATAAAGTATAAAATATCTGAAATATGTACAGAAACAGAAATGAATTTTTATAGTTTTAGAAAAGATATTTTATATTTTTTTATTTTTTGTGATTTTATATTATTTTTTATGTATATTTAGTATTTTGCTATTTTTTTTGTTTTTATAGAAAACTACAAAATGAAATTTCTATAGAAAATCAAGCAAGATAAAAGAAACACACATAATTTTTTACAAAATCTTTCAAAATATTTTTGTTTTTAAATGAATTATTTTTTGTAAATAGTAACAAAATAGGTGGTTTTTAATTTTTTAAGAATATTAAAACTAATTAAAACCAAAACTGAAATTACTTTAGCTAACAAAGATTAGCATGAATTCATTATATTTTTTAGAGGTGATTTAGTATTTATTTAACCAAATTAATCAACAAAACTTAAATAGGCTCAAAGGGTATAACTGTAGAGGAAGTAATTTATTGGACTAAAGAACAATAGAAAAGAAATGTCAAGTCTTAACCCATAATTACCGTAAAAAGGTGTGTGCCGACACACGTAAGGTGTGCTGGTATGAACCTAAGGGGTATTAATTATTTTCTAGGAGGTAATCAATAATGACAAAATAGAAGGATCTGGATTGCAGTTAACCCAAATATCACGTACAATACGTGTTTATAAAATTTGAGAGGACTAAAGTGCAATTAGAGTAGATAACAAGGACATATATGCAAATAACCAATCAAGCTTATTAACAAAACTAAAACATGCATGGACTAGGGTGCAATTTTACATTTAATCCATGTTGCGAAGTGAACAGATGGACGGCTCTGATTCTAATCTGACGTTTGAAGATGAAGGTGCTCGTGGATGGATGAGATACAATTTGGAAACTCTGATTCACATCCTGGAATCGAGGCAAAGCCGATGGCGTCGATCTGATCTGGCGTATGCATTCCTGATTGGATGTCTCTGGAGCTATCTGGATGAACCCGGAAGAAGGTAGGTTGCTGTAAAATTCGATCAATCGAATCTCAAGCAATCTACAACCGAATCACATCCTAATGGTCGGGGCATGCTTCTGCAAGATCCCTCCGTCGTCTGACTATGTCGATGATGATCAATCACCGTCGGATCTGGATTTGGAGGTCTGGGTATGTTGCAGATCAAATTCCATCTCCAGATCCTCCTCCTTGGTCCCAGGTGCTCCCCTATATCCTACAAGTTATTTCTGATGTTAGGAGGTGGTCTCTGACCCAATTATTAGGTCAAAAACTAGAAGAAGTGGAAGGTGGATGAGGGCTTTGACGAAGATGGTCAGAATAGGTGCCGATCTCCAGATCCGATGTGATCTGGAGATGATCAATAATGGGAGAAGAAAGGAGACCGTGCAGTGAACGTGTGGGGGTAGTCGGATGAACAAGCAGATGATTAGAGAGCTTTGATCAGGTAGATCAGAGCTCGAATGTGGTGGATCTGATCTAAGCTAAGAATAGAAATTAAATGATGAATTAAACCGAGAAATTAAAGGAAAATGAACTAACGTTACCTAAGGGGAATATGGGTTGTTTTCGCCTCGACCCTGGGTTGTAAGGCGGGAGAAGCTGAACGACGTGGCGGAGCTTCGACGTCGTGGATCTCATCCTCTTGGAGGCTCTAGCTCAGGCACAAAAGCGGAGGAAAACCGATTAAAAAGGTGAGCTTGAGATCTGGGAGTATAACAGAAGGGGGTCCGACGGATTTGGAAGAAGAAATGCACGTGAATCGAGGTGAATCTGGAGGAGAAATTATTCGGGCGAGGGAAATGGATAAACATGCATCAAATTTTATTAAGGAAGTGAGGTGGATGGCTGGCCAGATCAAGAGGGAAAAATCAATGAAGGAGCTCGGGCGAGCAACCTTATCGGGTCAACATGCGGAAGAAGAGTTGACACAAGTAAACGGACCTGGGTCTGACCAATAGTTATTTAACCCGACTACATGGCAAAAAGGAAAATGACTAAAAAATTAAATAAATTGGTAAATAAATTAAATTGAATTGAATATGATTTTAAATAAATAAATAATGTAAATAAGTAATGTTTATAAATAAATAATCTTTTTATGGTGAATTTTAATAAATTAAATAAACTATTTTAATAGGTTAATAAATAAAAATGACCCTCTATTCGTTGGTAATATATCTATATATACAACAACTCGATTTTTATTAAATTATTTTTACAATTAAATGTATAATTTTATTTATTTACAATATTTTATAAGGATTTTTTATTTACGAAATAATTTATTAAGTTAATAAAATTGATGTATTTTACAATATACATAGTGGTATTTGTACAATATATATACTAATTTATTTTTGGTGATTTTGATTTTTGTAATTTTTATTTTTATTTTAATTAGATAAAATACAATATTTACCAATATTATAAAATAAAATATTCATATATATATGTACAAGAAATAAACAAAATAAATATATTCACACAATATATAGTATATGCACACTGTACAATACACTCCAGAAAACCACATTTTGCATCTCATTTTGAAGCTTATTTTATTTAGAATACAATGAAAGTGAGTTTGCTTATTTTTGAGTTTTTATGAAGTAGATACGTGTCTAGAAAGTTTGGCTTTGTGGTTTTTTTTTCAAAATATCATTATTTACACAATGAATGATGATTCTTCTTGCAATTATTTTTAATATTTACAATTTATTTTTATGTACAAGTTCCAAAAAGAAAATATTTTTATTTGGAATGAATAAAGTGATAAATAAAATAGTAGAAGGTTTTATATACAAAATCGATGAAATATGTGCACTTTGTACATGAAGAATGAATGAATTTTGGTTTTCTTTATTTTTCTACACTAGGACTTATCTTCCCCTACGTTATTCCTTGTTGATTAGGTCAAATATTGACCTTCACTTGGGGTTAGAGTCAGCGTGTATTTATTATATATATATATAGTATTTATTTCTTTATTTTCCTTTATTTATTTATTTTATGCTAAAAATAATGGTTTTTGAACAATAGTTACAAAAGAATATAAAAGAATAAAAACATGAATTTATTAATATTTATAGGTGTTTAAGAAGGGATTCTAAGCTAAAATAAGTGGATAAAGATGATAAAATGCATATTCATCAAATACCATTTGCTTTGCACTATGCGAATAAAGTTTTAGATCCTTCACAAAAAATATATGGCTACTGAAAGGGAAACGCTCGTAGTAGTATGAATCCTGTAGAAGTTTAGATCATATATTTTGATCTATAAGATGATAATTTACACTAATCACACATCTATTTGATATCTAATGGAAAATAAGGATGCGAAGGTGCATTTTCCTAGGTCAATTTTATTACTCCAAGAGTTTCATTTGGATATTAAAGATAAATCTAAAGTCAAGAATGTTGTGGCTGACCATTTATCATGAATTGAACATAAGGATTTATCTGGGTCTGAGCCAATTAGAGATACTTTCCCAGACAAGTAAATCTATGTTATTGACTCCCTCCCTTGGTATGCCAAAATGGTGAATTACTTTTTGTCTAAGCAAGCTCCTCAAGGCTGGAATAGGAGCAATATTGATCGGCTGAAGTTGGATTCGAGGAGATACCATTGTGAGGGTCCATTCTTTTTCTTTGATGGATTTTATTGTGTCCGGAAGGTGTATTCATCAGGTGGAGTACCATAGTATCCTCACTCACTACCATACACTGGATGTAGGAGTACACCACTTGGCAAAGCGATCCACATACAAGGTGCTCCAATGTTGATTTTATTGGCCGACCATGTTTAGAGATGCCTTTTGTAAGGTCATGCCTAGTATGTCAAAGAATGGGAAGGACTGTCAAATCTGGAGAAAAGATGCCCATGCAATCCGTGATACTCTGTGATGTTTTTTGATGCATGAGGCATTGATTTTATGAGTCCCGTTCCAAATAGCAATGGACATGAGCCCATCTTGTTGGCAATCGATTATTTATCAAGGTGGGTGGAGGTTATCCCAACCCAAACTGCAGATAGAAAGATTGTCAGCTAATTTGTGAAGGACCACATTATTTCTAGGTTCAGGATCCCCAAGGTACTTATTTCAGATGGGGGTAGCCATTTCATGAACACAGAGATGAAAAATTTAGCGAAGGATTATGGATTTGATCATAAGTTGCTAGTCCTTACCACCCACAATTAAATGGCATGGTAGTGGTTTCAATCAAAGAAATGAATAGTATTCTTCAAAAGTTAGTTCGTCACGATAAGAAGAATTGGTCCCAGCTATTGGACTAAGTTCTGTGGGTCTACATGACGACCTACAAAATACTTCTCAAAACATCACCTTTGAGGATGATCTATGGCAAGCCATGCTGATTTCCTGCTGAATTAGTGCACAAATTTAATGGGCAATCAAAAAGATAAATTGGAGTTCTGATCTAGAGAAACTTTACAGTGATATGAATATGAAAGAACTCATAGAGATTCAAATCTGTGTGCATGACAACAGTGTGATATATAAGTACAAAGTTAAGAAGTAGCATGATCACCGCATTAGGTGCAAGAACTTTGTCCATGGACAAAAGGTATGGTTGTTCAACGTAAAATTAAATATCTTTTATGGGAAACTTAGATCCAAATTACGGGTCCCTATATAGTGAAGAAACTACACAACAATGGTGCACGTTTTTTCTTGGTGAATGGACAACTATCGAAACACTTTATTGAATATAATGAACTGTTAGTCCAAGTTGAGCAGATTGACTTCTGGTAGAGTGATTATAATGATGACATTTCATATCACTCTGCATGAAGCCGTAGCAGAAGGATTCCGTTCATAGCAGATTTAATAATATTGAAGATTCATATTCTTTCTTTCTTTCTTTCTAACATTAACGTTTTCACTTGATTACATGTATTATTTCTGTGTGTGTTGGTTCCCCCCGCTTTAGGTTCTTCTCTCTTTACTTAGGATATTTAGAGCCTAAGTATAGGGTGATCTGGATCTTATTCGTTTTGTTTCCTAAGTAACTCTCTCGATTATTCCTCTTTTTCATTCCTTCTTCATACTTAGGCTATTTTAATCCTAAGTATGGGGGATCCACTGTTTGACTATTTATCTTCCCTTCAACTCTTTGGTACCCTATTCTTTCGCACTTTCACCCTACACTTACTATTTAAATTCTAAGTATGGGGAGGGGGACACACCTATTTCAATTTTCATACTTTTATTCTTCCCTATGCTTAGTACGATCTATGTTCTTCATCTCACTTTGTGTCATGAGGACATATCACAAGCTAAGTATAGGGGGTGTGCATATATATTTCATATATACTTTATCCAGAGCTCATATTTTAAAATATTTTCACATTATTTGGGATTAAGGGTGTTGGGATTTGAAACTGATTTTGTAAAATGATTTGTGAAATATTTTGAAAATCTTTATACATATGTGACATTATTTTGTAAAAACATTGTACATATTTTTTTATAAAAGGATACAAACTATTTTGACACAATGTTTTTGTATATATTTACGAAATTATTTGAAAGAAAACTATCTAATAATCTAAAAAATACTAACTAATAAGTGATTTTTTTTCCTTGACACTTTCACATCATGCAAGACTTGTATAATTCATGATACTTGGTTTAGAGTGATACTTGACTCAGAGTTTTGCCATTTTTGCTTATTAGGGTCTTATTACATAATTAAACTCCAATTTTTGGAAAGATATACAAGCTATATTGCATGTAGAATCTCTATTCTACAAAGAATATGACTAGCACTACACATGCACGATTACATATACATTGTGATGAGTTGATGTTTTGCCTGAGGAGCTCGGATACGAGGTTTGAGTTTGGATCCGATCTAATGATGCTCGAGGATGGGATGAGATTAAAGATTGCTTCATGAAACCCGAGTGTCAGCACTTTATACAATATGAGAACAAAGTTATTATACTATCTTGATTTAAAACCTAGGTGTCGATGCTTGTTAAAGCCATTAAAATATTGATCATTATGTGCCAACTTGGTAAAAGAATTGGAGCTAGTCGAAAAGAAAAGAATGTGTGTGTGTGACGAGTCTGATAAACCCTCTTTTAATTTGTGAGAATTATCTTGCACTAAAATAAATGTGTCATTTCGTTGTAGGCGGGTAATCGGAATCGATCAAGAGATAACCACTTAATTTAATTAATCAAATTTAATCGAAGTGGTTATATGTTTATTTCGCATGTGTAAGCCCTAGGGTCAAACTCGAAGAGGCAAAGGAACAACCTAGATTAATGTCTACTAAAGTTTGTGCGTGATTTTTGAGGCAGAATATTTTTGGTATTTTTTAAACCCAAATTGTGAATGCATATGAAAATGTAGGTCAATAATAAGGACTAGAAAATTAATGTCAATCAAACGATGTCTAAAAATTACAAAACTTGGCATATGAAAATTTGGAATTTTCTGATACAATATGCATATTTAATGCATTAATGAATGCAAAAAAGGTGAATTCTATTAATTAGTTATAATAAATATTAAATCTCTTTATTTTCATAAACTAAAATTATATAAGATAGATCTAATTGAATTATCCTAGAAAATTAAATCCTAAAATGTTGAGTTTAATACCTATTAAAAATTAGATATTGAAATACACAAAATGATTTTAATAGAATGAAATATTCATGCAAATGTAAATCTTTTTGGCCACATTGTGAAATGCAATTTATTTTACTATCCGCGAATTTTCGGTAATTTTTCGAGTAATGGTTAATTATTTATAAGTTTATAAGCATAGACTGGGTAAAATATGTAATTTTTTGCAAGAATATTAATTATTAATTAACCAAAGAGCATAAAAATATCACAAGCATACCACGATGTAGAGAATTATTTGTAGATCAAAAGTATTACTTTTAAATAAGAAAATGATACAAAATAGATGTTTAAAATAAAGGGAGCACACAAGGTTCTGTTTACAATATTACAGAATATAAAATTAAATAAAGAAATGCAATGCAAGACAAAGGTGGAATTACTAGGCCCTCTAGGGGGCTACCTGCAAAATGTACAGAGGTGCATGTACGCGACACGTGCCCTCTAGAGCGACTGGACCTGCATGCGATCTGGTGGAAGGTTTGGGTTGTCTTTTCAAAAGATCCAAGCGGTCACGTGCAAAGCACACGACCCTTGGGTGGCTGGGGCCGGCCTTCAGCAATTGTCAAACTTGCGGGGGAGCTCTTGCAAACTTCTTGGTAGGGCTGCAGGTCATGTGAATGCCTCGATCTTCGTCCCCCCCCACACACACACACATTGAGAGTTGGCAGATGGCTTCAGAGGCGGTGCTCCTCGCGACGTGGCAATGGAGTAGAGGGGCACCAGAGATGTGACAGGAGCAGCACGGTGGAGGTTTCCCCTATCGATGGAGAGGTGAAGGGGCTTAGGCCCTCTTGATCAAGGTCGTCGTGATGGTGCAAATGGCCTTGTGGGAGACGCTCTGATGAAGTCAAAGGCGATCGAGTGGCGGAGCAAGGTCGGTGGCTCAATGGTGGTCGAACACCACAGTGGTGGCAGCAGCTCGAGGAGGATCACTACTTTGCTGCAATGGTCGAAGAAGGTCGGATCTCGCTGTCGGTGGAGGGACTCCGGGCTATCACCAACGGAGATCCTTCTGATACATAGGGCTATCGGTGGTTGCTTTCATCATCAACGCTGATGGGTTTTAATAGGGATTTAAGCGGCAAAGGTGTTAACAAAGTTCGAAGGGGGATCTGATTGGGATCATGACGAGATGTGAAATATGAATCTGGGATTGGCGGTGGAGTTTGATTATGAAGATAACGAGGGATGGTTGCTGGAATTTAAAGGTGGGTGGTGGTGGTTAAAAGAATAAGGTGATGGGCGTCAGCCGATCGAGAAAGGAAAGAGGCGTCGATGGTAGATTGGAAGGTGGCCAAAGATGGAAGAATGTGGCACGATTGAATAGGGAACGGCTGATCGGAGAAGATTCGTAGGGTGGGGCGGTGCCGGATTGGGAAAGTGTGGAGGAGGACAACGTAAGGAGGAAGAGGATGGCTCCTAGGTCGTCTGATAGGTCGAGATCGAATGTCCCAGATGAAGCCACATGGCTTTTTTATTTTTTTTAATTGTTTTTAATTAATTTTTAGTTATTTTTTATAAATAACAAAATATAAATATGAAAAATGAGTAACACATGGCAACTCCATAAGCTGCCACGTGTCAGCTCAAGAAATTTCGAAAATTAAAATATAAAGATAAATTAAGAAGAAATAACAAATGACCTCATATCAAAAAAACTGTCTTCATGAAAGTTGTTCGTCTAGATGAGATCTACAATTTTCATGAAATCGATTAATAGCACAAAGTGATATTTTTGGTGGTTCTCTTTGTACATAGTAATCCGTCTTTTGGGGTTTTGTAATTTTTTGTGATTTTTAGATAAGATAAAAAATCGGTAAAATTATGATAAAATCAAGGGAAAATATTTACACATTTTAATCTATTTTTTGTATTTTTTATTAATTAAGAAGATAAATAAATAAAATATAGTATGAAAAGGTGACTTTTGTACAAAATGTTAGTGAAGATTCAGAATCAGATAGTTTCTTTGATTCCAAGCTCCTTTTGGATTTGGATTTTTGCACATTTTAATACAACTTTTTTTCAAATAAAATAAATGAAAAAATAAAATAAAAAGTTTTAGATATGTACATAAAATAATAGGTCAAAATCGAAAAAATACATAATGTACAAAAGAGGCCCAAAACCCAATTTTCACATATGAGCTCAGGATCACTTGAACAATCTTATTTTGAATGTAATAGAATGTATATTAGTTCAAAAGTGAGTCGGATCAAATCATATATTTTATGAGGAAGATGTCAGAGTTTTAGTCCGGAAATTCTGGAATTAGGGTTTGGGAGTCTGGACCACTTATTTATGTTAGTGATTTTTTTATATTTTTTTTATTCTTGTTAGTAATATGTACACAATGGAGGTGGTTTCAGGTGATTTGGATTTAGCATGAATTTATTAAAAATCGGGAAAGTTAGCTAGTTTACATGTCAAATAGGCTGGGCATTTTTAGCTTCTTATTTTATGTGATTATGCATGATAAAATGCAATTAATAGTTATATATGCATGAATGCAAATTATGCAAGATAATGGATACAATGCATATGAATTTTAGAGAATTGAGCTTAATTAATCATTTGTAGAGTGATGGACCACGGATACATAAAGAATTAAATGAAGTGAAATGAGATTGGGTTCCATACCAAGACCATGAGCAAAAGGTGAAAATGGAGCTCGACCTGATCTTTGGATTATTAGTTCGGCAGAACTCCCATGAGAATTAGGGTTTAAAATCAACAGCCTCAGAGTTTTATACATCATTATTACAGTTTCGACTCAGGAGTCATCTTGGATCAATCCTCTTTCCAAAGCATACCCCATGAACATTGAAAAACCATCTCATGTGTGTGAAAGGTTTTAGCTCTACCCATCAAGAATGTCAGACTACCATGCAAACCTCTCCCCCAATAACTTGTCCTTGAGGAGTCAGGTATTTCCTTCTAAGGTCGGTTGTGTTGTGTTCATAATCGAACGGGGGAGAAATTTAGAAGAGGGGGAAAGAACTGGAGGGTGACCAGTGTAGTCACCTCTCCTTGTGAAGCAGGCCAGTTTAGCCAAGTCTCCACCAAGATCTGCATGTTATCTTGATGCTTGGATCTTTTTGGTCAAATATTTATTTGGTGGTTGGCTTCTTTTTGTTTGGATTTTTGATAGTTCTGTGGGGATCTTGTTATGCCCCTATGGATATAGAGTCTTTCTTTCTGCACATATTTTAGGGACTTATAAAAAATTATGTCCATCCATCCCTTTTCCGAAGATTTATTTCAACCCGTACTCCAATACTTAGATGTCCATGCTAACAGAAAAGAAACTCACACAGTCTTCCAACACCGCATCTGAGTTGAGCTAAGTACATAGTACGTGAGTACAGAATAATTTCCTATTTAAGAGTTGTACCCATAATGAGGTGACCATGTTAGACACTAAGAGTTAAACTCTACTCATTGTCATGCGGAACTCGAAGAATTAAGTCAAAGACCTAAAGCTTATAGAATCCCCTTTCTCGATGAAGTTCCTCTGAATATTAGGTGGATTAAGGTCAACTCAAGAGAACTCTCGGTTTCTGCTCATAACTTGGTTCAGAACCCAAGTGCTTTTCACATATGCATGAAATGCTGGATGAAGTGCAAACATGTGAATGCAAACAATTTTTTAATTTTTCTTCTTTTTTAATGCAAGAGATTTTTTTTCAAAAAAGGATAAGAAGCCATTTTTTGAAAACTTTGGCTACACACATAGTGTTAGTGGAAAAACACAAAGTTTTTTTTAGATTTTACAAGTTAGTTACCTACCCCGTAAATAAAATATAGACTTACATGAAAGTACGAGATATGGGTAAAATACATACATAGTATATACACATACCCCTATACTTAGTGAGTGCTATGTCCTCAGAGTACAAGAAGCACAGAGAAGTCATAGCTCGGGCTAAGCATAAGAGAGTGAAAAAGAAAAGAAAAATAGAAGTCGACCCACCACCTACTTAGGTTGATAACAGTCTAAGTATAGAAAAAGGGTGAAAATGAGGCGATCGAGAGAATGAGGAGAGTATACATAAATAGCATTGGTCCCCCCTATACTTAGGCCTTGGCCTAAGTAGAGGAAGAAGGGTTGAATGGGGCGGCTGAGGGCAGCCGTGGATGAGAAGAGTGTCATATACAGATGCCATCAATCCCCACCTATACTTAGACCTTTGCCTAAGTAGAAGAAGAAGAAGTACAAGGGAACCGATGGTGTTAGGAGGGAGGGGTGTTGATGATTAAGGAGATTTTCAGTAGATCTTTTTATGAGCCAATAGCGGGAGGTCATAATGATTGAAACAAGATGAAGCAGACGAGTCTCAACTATCATCAGTGTTATCCTCAAAAGAATCATGTTGGAGAGTGTTTTGATAGGAAGAAGATGAAGCATATGAATCAGATGATTCCCAGCCGTCATCGGAGTTATCCTTAGAAGAATAATGCTTGAAGGTAGAGGTACTCCAAATATTCTTATTTTTAAGATGCTTTATTAAGATGTGCTTAGTCTTGTGGTCAATTGCCTCATCCTCAGATGATGAATATTCTGAAGCACCGATCTCAGTATGGTCATAAGAGATTATTCCGGTGTATTTAATGAGACCAGGAGAGTCATCTCTCGAGGAATAGTAGTAAGGGGCAGGAGTTGTCCAACGGGAGTTGATATTCGGTTGCTTGTTTAAATAGGGCATCAGAGTTGCCGAACTGAGCTCACTCATAAAGATTACCTTATCTAGACCTGATGAGGAATTATCAGAAGATTCCTCTTCCGGTAATTCAAAGGCGACTTTCTTAGTCGGTGGACCAGAGAACTGACTAAATGAAGGAGTAGCAGGAATGAGTACTTTGGTCCGCATTGTTTGTGAAGGTGTAGGTCCTATGAGTGAGGTGCTGACAATTGGGTCTTCAGATGAATAACCATTGAAATATTCCTCTATAGTCAGTGGATGTCCCACATATTTGTTCTCAATTGACTTGGCATTTCTGCATTCCTGTGTTGGATCAATTTGATCAAGGTTGTTAGAGGAGGTCTTGTTCAGGGGAAGCCCATGCTTGTGTTTCCGCATCATAATCACCATATATATGGTAAAGGTCCTGTATCAGGTGTTCTTGCGTAGGATTTGTCATGATAGTGGTTGAGGTGCAAGAAGTGGGGAATGGGAGGATGGGATGAGTCTCTGAGTCAATGGTGTGCTCAACATCCATTTTCTCAGTTGGAGAAGCAAGATAGGGCTCTTCTACCACTTGATGGTCATGACTGTTGACGACTTTATGGGTTGCCTTGGAATATCGTGTTTCCTCAAAGATATGGCAATATCATAGTGCCTCCAATGTGTTAAAAATGATTTCCTGAGTCTCACACTCTATAGTTGCTTTAGCTAAGTCTAAGAATGGCTTTTCGAGAATGATTGGAGACTGGGTGAACTCTCCTTGATGCTCAATATCAATGATCGTGAAGTCCACCTTGAGCGGAGCACCTCGGAATGTAATGATGATTGAAATTGTTCCTCTCGGTCATTTTATAGATCGATCATACAGCTGAATGATCTCTCTTAATTTCCTGATTGGTCCAAGTTTAATCTTGTCAAACACGAAGGTCGGGAGAATGCTAATTGGTGAGTCATCATCTATTCAAGCATGGGTGAATGTTGTGTCTTTGATTCCACAGTCAAATCGAGACAATTGCTTCACTCTGTGGCTCTTGGTCTTTCTTCTCATCGTCAAAGAGGTGTCCATTGATAATATGTGTCCTTCGGTCTTTGTTCTCTTCCTGCCTGACTTTTTAAGCATTAATTTACTTTTTACAAATCTTTCTAGGTCAGGGAAGTGTTCAATGGCCTGATTTCAAGGAAGTTCAAAAATCAATCTTTCATCCAGTGCTTCCCTCATAGTAGAGTCCAAATTCTTCAAATCCTCTCCACTTTCAATTTTTAAGGGTTTTTTTATTTTTTTCAATTTTTTGGTATTTTTGAATTTTTCAATTTTTTGGTCTTTTTGTTGGGGTATGTAGATGTGATGATTTCCACAATAGAGGAGGAGCTTAGATATGCAGGGTCAGAGCCATACCTAAGGGAATAATATGCATAGGTGTCGCTATCAGAGTCATCCCTAGGGTGTACAGGGTCTATGGGTTTTTGAGTGTTCTTAGAATTTTTAACTTGAGATCCAATCATTTCATCTTCCATTTTCATGTACAACATATACCTCTCTATCTTAACTTTTCATCCTTGAAAAATTTTTCCTGATCAATCACGGGCAAGTCTTCTCAGTTGGCGGGAATCTATAGGTCTCATACTCAACATAGTGTGACTCGGGCATGTACTTTTGGATTGAGTAGAGCCTTTTTCCATGGTCATGATTATTTGGGTCCTCATATAGTGATGCCAACATACATGGTTCATGTGTGTTGATATCATCAGTCCAATCCTCCGTATGCCGAGGTTGTACGAAGGAGTAGTATGCGGATTGGTCAATAGAGATTTGATCACTGGGGTCAATCTAGTATGGTCGATTAGTAGGGCAGTTCACTCCATTCGGTTTGGTTGGTTCACCATGTTATTCCCTAAGGTCCAGTCCGAATGTGTCTTTGTGAATGGTTGACCTACCTCAACAAAATTATGACTTGACAATGAAATCGATTGGGGTTGATATCTTGACCAGTCATTTGCCTCAAAAGTGGTTTGATCTTCAAAAGGTTCATGAGGTCCGGTGAGAAATCGGGAATAAGATGGGTCAGCCTAGGATGGAAGTGGATCATGTGTAGAAAAGGGTGGGTGTGGTGGTAAATCTAAAGAGTATTAAATTGATCGGATGATCCAAGTAAAATGGATTGGAATTTAATAGAGTGGGTTGGATTCATTCGTGGGATAGATTCTCCCATGAATGTTGGAAGATGCTTGGAAGAAGAGGGTTTAGATGATTTGGGTTTGATCAAAAAGAAATAATCGGGAGGGTATAGAGACTAATGTCTCATTAATTTGAAAGGAGGTGGATGAGCTGACATAATGGATCTTGGTTAAAAATGTTTAAGTTCACGGGATACTCAACAGAAGAAACCCTAATTTTAAGTTAAGGAGAGTGATGGCACAAGTGTGTGTTTTTTATAATTCACGCCCAATTTACACACACCAATGCAAACACAATTCAATACCCCAGGTTCACCAACTCACATAGTGATGGCCGCAAGAGTCTGGTCAGTTATCTCGTGAATTTTAATTGGTGATAATTCAAGTCTTGCATACGATTAAGTGAGTTGTTAGATGCATGTATTTCCCTAAAGACTGATCCGAATTCTTATGACTAGTTGAATCTACTTTGAGCCAGTACAGGTGTAAGTACGGACTGTAAAATGGCTACCCGTTACTTAAGGACGGAGCCTTACGTAGTGTCTTCTACCACCCACTCTGCTAAGAAAAGATGGAGCATAAACGGCTACCCATGTTTCCTCACTGAGAAGTAGCTAATCATTTTTATAGAATCAGTAGTTTGAATGAAAATCCCAGAGCTTGGCTCAATCCTTAAGTGTGTGTCCCTTACCTCTCAACAAGATAAATAAATACAAGGACATGGTTCTTGTCCCGTAATAATTCTCAATTTTATGGTTTAATTTAGTCGGCCTTGTTTAGCAGTCCCAATTTTAATTAGGTGGTCACTGAAAAATTAAGCGAGCACAAATACACGTCTACTATCCAATCCTAATTTCATTTTAAATTATAAGTGACAAAACATGAGGGAGATATTCAGGAAAAACTAATGTACTCAGAAAATGATGATGTATGCTCAGTTAGAAGACTTACAGTGATTCATCTCAATTTCCATATGGGATGCAATACAAGAATTGAAAAATTATTTTATACAGAATGCAATCTGACAAAAGCGCACATAGTAGAAAGTTCTATTATTTGTGAAGAATTGAGTTAAATTTTTTGACTAAGTTGAATGAGCCATAGTACGTCTCAATTAAGTGCAGTGTGATCCTAGGTTCTACGAGCACAGAAAATAATCCTAGTAGCTCTAATAGTCGTAAGTGCAGGTCTGACCTATGAACCACTCAAGTCTGGCCCCACCCTCACCGAAGAGTGAAATAAGCCACGACACACCACAAAAAAAGTTCATGTCTTGTTACACACACGAGAGTCCAAATGGACGCTGTTGTAAATGAGCAATTGATTGCAAATAACTACAAAATTAAAATCATAGAAATTAAAATATTAGACTTTACTCTCACTCTCACGACTTGACATGATCTTAATTTATTATGTGACATTCGGCAGTCGGTGAAGATGCGTTGATTTTGGGAGAACTGTTCCACGTATGTCGAGTACCTCACACAAAAAATAAGAGAGAGGGTGTAAGAGAGTGACACAAAAAATGATAAAAATTAAAACAAGAAAATAAATGTTGATAATAAAATAAAGTATAATAAATACAGGAATAAAAAATAGAAAATGTACAGTGATGAGGTTCGAGGGTCACAATGCCCGGATATATAGAAAATCTTACACTAATTTTCTAAACAAAAACCTAAGTCATTTGTCGACGAGTCCGATAAACCCTCTTTTAATTTGTAAAATGAATGTGCCATTTTGTAGGCAGGTAATCGGAATCAGTCAAGAAATAACCTCTTAATTTAATTAATAAAATCTAATCGAAGTAGTTTTATGTTTATTTAGCATGGACAATCCCCAGGGTTGAACTCGAGGAGGCAAAGGAACGACCGAAATTAATGTCTTTTAAAGTCCGTACGCGTTTTTTGAGGCGGAAATTTTTTTGGTATTTTTTAAATTCAATTTGTGAATACATATGAAAATGTAGGCCAATTATAAGGACTAGAAAATTAATGTCAATCAACTAATGTCCTAAAATTACAAAAATTGGCCAAGATGTTAACTATGATGAAATAAATGCACTATAATATTTTTAGAATTTTCTGATGTAATATAAATAGATAACGAATTAATGAATGCAAATAAGGTGAATTTCAATAATTAATTGTAATAAATATTAAATCTATTCATTTTCAGGAAATAAAATTACCTAAGATAGAACAATAATTTAATTATCCTAGAAAATCTTAAATCCTAAAAATGTTGAGTTTAATAACAATTAAAAATTAGATATTGAAATACACAAAATGATTTTTATAGAGCAAAATATGCATGCAAATGCAAATCTTTTTGGGCACAATGTGAAATACAATTAATTCTACAATCCGGGTTTTCGGTAATTTTTCAAGCAATGGTTAACTATTTATGAATTTCTAAGCATAAAATAGGTAAAAATACAATTTTTCGCAAGAATATTAATTATTATTAACCAAAGAGCAACAAAATATCACAAGCAAGCCACAATGTAGAGAATTATTTGTAGATCAAAATTGTTATTTTTAAATATGAAAATGGTGCAAAATAAATGCTCAAAATAAAGGGAGAACACATGGTTCTGTTTGCAATATTACAGAATATAAAATTAAATAAAGAAATGCAATGCAGGATAAAGGTGGAATTACCAAGCCCTCTGGGGGTACTTGCAAAATGTCCATAGGAGCATGTGCACGGCACGTGCCCTTTGGAGCGGCTGGACCTGGACGCGATTTGGCGGATGGCCGGGGCGTCTTTGCATAAGATCCAAGCGATCACGTCGTGGCAAGGGCGGCCTTTATCAATTGTCAAACTTGTAGGGGAGCTTTTGTAAACTTGCTGCGAGGGGGGTGAAGGTCACGTAAGAGCCTCGATCTTTGTGCCCTATGACGTTGAGAGTTGGCGGATGTCTTCATAGGTGGTGCTCCTCACGAGGTTGCGGTGGAGCAGTGGGGCACCATAGATGCAGTGGGAGGAGCGTGGTGGAGGCTGCCCCTATCGATGGAGAGGTGAAGGGGCTCAGACCCTCCTGGTCGAGGTCGTCCTAATGGAGAAAATGGCATGGAGGGAGAGGCTCTGACAAAGTCGAATGCTATCGAGTGGCGGAGCATGGTCGGTGGCTCAACGGTGGTCGAACACCGCAGCGATGGCAGCATCTCAAGGAGGATCATTGTTATGCTGCAACGTCCAAAGAAGGTCGGATTTCGTCGTACGTGGAGGACTCTGGGCTGTCACCACCAGAGATCCTTCTGATACTTAGGGCTATCGACGGATGCTTTCATCGTCGGAGGTAATGGGTTTTAATAGGGAGTTAAGCGGTGGAGGTGTCGACGAAGATGGAAGGGGGATCTGAGTTGGGATCATAAGGAGATGCGAAACGCGTGGGAGATGAATTTGTGATTGGCGACAGAGGTTGATTAGGAAGATAACGAGGGATGGCTGCCAGAATTGGAAGGTGGGTTGTGATGGATTTGGTGGGTGGCAGCGGTCAAAAGAGGAAGGCGGTGGGCATCGGCCGAACAAGAAAGGAAGGAGGCATCGATGATAGATTGGAAGGTGGCCATAGATGGAAGGAGGTGGCATGATTGAGTAGGTCGCAACTGCTCAGAGGAGTTTCGCGGGGTGGGGCGGCACCAGATTGGGAAAGTGTGGAGGAGGACGATGAAAGGAGGAAGAGGATGGCTCCTGGGCCATCTGATCAACTGAGATTAGATGGCCCAGAATAAGCCATGTTGGTTTTATTTAGATATTTTTAATTAATCTTTAAATTATTTTTTTTATAAATAACAAAATATAAATACAAAAAATGAGTGACACGTGGTGGCTCAGGAGTTGTCACGTGTTAGCTCCAGAAAATTTGAAAATTAAAATATAAAGATAAATCAAGAAGAAAAAGCAAACGACCTCAGATCAAAAACTTTTCTTCATGAAAGTTGTTTGTCTCGATGAGATATACACTTTCATGAAGAGATCAAAACCAAAATCGGTAAATTGCACAAAGTGATATTTTTTTGTGTTTCTCTATTTACATAGTAAATCATCTTTTTGAGGTTTTGTATTTTTTATTTTTAGATAATACAAAAATAGAGAAAAATTACGATAAAATCAATGAAAAATATTTATACATTAATCTATTTTTTGTATTTTTATTATTTAAGAAGATACAAAAAAGTACGAAAATACTACTTTTGTACATATTGTTAGTGAAGATTCAGACATAGTTAGTTTCTTTGATTTCAAACTCATTTTGGATTTGGATTTTTTTGCATTTTAATACAAATTTTGTCAAAGAAAATAAATGAAAAGGAAATAAAATAAAAATATTTAAATATGTACCTAAAATAATAGGTCAAAATCGGGTAAAATACACAATGTACAAAAAGAGGCCTAAAATCCAATTTTCACATATGAGCTACGAATCACTTGAACTTGGTCTTGTTTTGAAGATAATTGCATGTATGTTAGTTAGAAAGTGATTAGGATCAAATTGAATATTGTATGAGGAAGACATCAGGGTTTTAGTTTGGAAATTCTAGAATTAGGGTTTGGGACTTTGGACCACTTATTTATGCTAGTGATTTTTTTGTATTTTTCATTATTCTTATTGGTAATATGTACACAACAGAGGTGGTTTTAGATGATTTGGAGTTAGCATGAATTAATTAAAAATTAGGGAAGTTGGCTAGTTTACAGGTCAAATGGCTAAGGATTTTTGGCTTCTTATTTTATGCAGTTATGCATGATAAAATGCAATTAATAATTTCATATGCATGAATGCTAATTATGCAAGATAATGGATAAAATGTAGATGAATTTTAAGTGCTTTGTTAATTATTTTTAGAGTGATGAGTCATAGATTCATCAATATGTATATATTACAAAAAGGAAACATCTTACATTCAAAGAAAATAACAAAGAGCTTATGTCCACTTGGACTAACTCAATTAGGTCATATGAGTCAGGTGAGCACGATAAAAGGGCTCTACATCGTTAGTGTTGTAAGTCTGAGTGTCGAATGTATGATAGATACTCAAAAGATACACACTCCAGTGTATCAAAAAAAACAAGCGCAGACGACTCAGACTTCTTGACGGACATACTAATTAACAATAAAAATACATGTATGTGCTAAATTAGGCACTCGAGAGATCCTTGTTCCCATGTGAGGAGAAAAGAAATGACACAAACATATATCCTTTATACTTGGCCATTCCATCTCGCATGTTTCATTCTGAAAACTAAAGAGACGATGGAATGAAGCGAGACTCTATTTATTCCCTATAGTTGAGGGTTGGGTCCTAAGGAGAACATTTTAGATCGAAATCTCGAACGAAGCTTTGACTCTACACTTGAGTTGAGTTCCATTTGAATGAGACTTGGTTAAACTTAGAGAGTAAGAGTCACATAAAACTCGTATCTTGAATGTCAAATCTTGTATCTTACATGCACAGCCAGTGATTCAGCTAACTTATTCATTCTTTATTTGCTCGAGGACAAGCAAAGTTTAAGTATATGGGGTGATGAATTTCAGATCATCATCATTATTTTAATTAATTATCCCTCTATCTTAAACTAATAATTTAACATAATAATTAATTAATCAACTTTTAATACTTTATGCATAACTAAGACTAATTAGTGTACATAAATAAATTATTTAGCTATTCTATATATGTGTTTCAGGTTCCATTTATTCTCTGTGTTTTTATTACTAAAATCATAAAAAATTAGAATAATAATGTACATAATATATTGCATATTATTCATTATCCAAAAATACCAAAAAATTAACAAAAGAAATTAAAGAAGTATTTTTATTCTTTAAAAATACTTACAAAAATATGAATGTAATATATTTTGACTTTGAGTTCTACATAAAGTTATAGATCTTGAAAAGATAAACAACTTTCATGTAGAACATTTTTTTATTTTGAAGCTTCTAACTACTTTTACCCGAATTACATGGTTCATAATTTTTTGATATTTTTTATTGGGCCACGTGTCTCCTTCTGATGGAGCCACGTGCTCGACCCTTTACATTGTCCCGCACTAGATCTCAATCGTCGGATCTTAAGATCATACGGTGCATGTTGAATCAACTATGCCCTCCTATGAGTTTGATCAAGCGACTCTGATTAACCCAATCATGCCCATTTGTGAATCATTGGATCACCTGATCCAACGATGACTATTCTTCGACAACCTTGGCCAGTTGAACCTTTAAGCATAGCGATGTTTCATCGAAAGAAAGTTTCTTCCATTTTTACTACTCTGTTCATATTGCCTCAAGCCATGACTCCGATGCCATTACGACATCCTTTCGTCTGTCATCTTTGTCGGTTGCATAACATCACATCTCTCCCTCACATGAGTCATCTGCATGCGGTTGAAGCTCCCCTCTTCAACTAATCCTTTGCAAAAAAAACTCAATTCCCTCCTCATCTGATCAGTTATCTGCCCTTGTATTAGAGTCCTTCTGAAGAATCTCCATTTCATCACATTTATTCTTTCATTTTGGCCTTAAATCACTAGCTAAATGCATGTATATATCATTAATTTGTATAAAATAAAACTTAATAATTGACACTTGAATGTTGTATAATTATATGTATTTAATACTAAAATAAAAGAAAAAATAAAAGAAAAAAAGAAATGAAGTGTAAAAGACACTGAATGACCTTAGACCCCAAGATCATGTCAATATTGACTTGGCCGGCCAAGAATAAAGTAGGGGGATATAAGGCACTCAATTGTACATAAAATACCCATTAAAATACTATTTTTAGTTCATCAATAAATAGCTTTTAGCCCCTATTTATTTTCCAATTTTTACACCTCAAATAATAAAACCCTCAATATGAAACTTGTACATAAAAATAAAAAGAAAAATACAAATTTATTTCACATTAAAATAATACACAATGCACCTGAGACACAAAACAAAAGGCTTCCCAGACATGTATTTCCTCCATACAAACTCAAGATTGACAAACCTTATTTTTATTGCTCATAAAATTTAATTATTATTTAATGAAGATGGTTTCATTGTAAATGGAATTAAGATGTAGCTTTTGGGTCCCTATTGTATTGTATACCTATATATTATATTCAATATATTCATTCATTATATTTATTATCTTTCTTATATTCTTATATATTTGTAAATATTATTTGAAATATATTTAAATAATAAAAATAAAATAAAATTGTTAATAATATATTAAAATAAATAAAGTATTAAGATATATAAGTAAACCATATCTATGATATATACCATTATTTATTTAAGTAAATAAATAAAATTAGAAATACAGTAGAACTATGTAAATATGTAACTAAACAAGTTATAAATATATAAAATATGTGCATATCATAATAAAATATAAAATACCAAATAAAAATAAAATATCCTAAACACAAGTAAATATACCTATATATCTACATGTAAAAAGTTGCATCTAATAAAAAGTACTTTAAAATAAATAAAAATCATAATAAAATACCACATAAAATTTAAAAATATTTCATAGTTTTGACCTAAAAGTAATAAAATCATTCATTATTTTATATCGAATTATTAAGAGATTGAATTATCTGAATTTCCTAGTTGGTCCACATGGATGAACCAGAGCACCCGGACTGTTGACTCGTGGGTCAATAGTCCTTTCCTCCAGCCGACCATGTTAGAATCACGTGAACACCCTTCACCCATTTTTTAGCATTCCTCCATACCCCCTTCCTCCTCGAGACCTCCACCAACCTATGCACCCCACATCCATATCCCATGCCGACCATCTAGGCTTCACCTACCACCTTCATCGATCATGCCATCTCCCCTTGAACTTCACCATTCCTTTATCTATAAATAATGCCAGTCAATCCCCCTTTTGATTTTTGATCCCCTCTCACATCTGTAACTCCAATAGAATCTTAGGATTGAAGAAGCATGGTGACATCTGAAGGATATCGGATAATCCTCACGCGCATCACGGAAGCGTGAGGATCACATCGAATACGACAAGGAACGACTAGTCAGACTAGTTGTTCTATGCAACGGAAATTAAAAATTTTCATGTGATGAAACCACATGATCTAAGAACATTTCTCGTATCATTTCGTATAAACCACAAACAAGTAATAAGATTACCTCTTGAAGCGTGGTTGTGATCGAGTCCCTAAACGAAGAGACCTCCTGTCTCAATTCCATTCCGATGGAGGAGACGCTTGCGAGCGTGTTGATGAAACACGTGCTTCTCACAATCCATGTTGATGATCCAAGTGGTGAATCTCCTGATCTTGACACACGAGATCCGATGTCTTCTTCACGAGCGAGGCGCATCGAAGGAGACAGAGATCCATGAGCAAACGATCAGGCAACATAACGACGACGTTGCGATGATGGAGAACGTCTATAGGGCATCAATGTTGGATGGTCACATGAGAGAAGAAGAGAGGGTGTGTAGAGAGAGTAAGAGAGAAAGAGACTTATGTTCTCATTGTGTAAAGAAGAGCAAAGAGGTACCTCTCCTTTTATATTTTGGGATCCATGGATCTCAGTCCATGGGAACACAAATCCAATGGCTCTCATTGATTTGTGTTTCTTTTAATGGCTAAGATTTGTGTTGGGAAAAACCAATAACAATTAATTTAATTTGGATTAAATATATATTGATAAATCAACATAATTTAATCCTCAAATTAAATCACCAAATCTTGGAGATAATGGAGATGGAAATCTCCCTTCCACATGGGAGAGGTGGACGGCCACCCTTTCCATATTGGAATTGGTGGCCGTCCCTACTCCTAATTGGAGTAGGAGATTTCCAATGAAATCTTGGAAATCTCCAAGATTCCATGTATCTCCAATATTTACAACAACAACTGTTGTAAAATATTCTACAAAAATAATTCATAATTATTTTGAGAATATTGCAATCTTGCCATTGGAAATTTCGGAATCATAATCACATCCCAAAATAAAATGTAAATTACATTTTTCATTTTAATGTCCAATGTGAATCCAATTCACATCAACATTTAATCAACAAATGTAAATTACATATAGCTCTCTCTTATATATTATAAATCACATTTATAATATATGTGATTAATATGGATAGTGCTATTCACATTATTCAATGTCCATGATAATTAAATCACATTTAATCATCTTGGATCTCTATTCTCATGTGCCCAAATAATATGAATCACATTCACATTATTTACATCATTGATAATCAAACCACATTTAATTATCTAAGATAACTCTCTTTATAATATCAATCGAATTCATGATAATTAAATCACATTTAATTATCCATTTTCTCAATGCTCAAATACTTATATCAACAATGAAATTATTCTGAACTCTTTCAAGGATAATGCACTTTCTCCGCGATTACTTGGAGATAAGGACAGGGCGTTTGTATTGTCCACGTATAGTGACTTGGATATTGAGATCACATCTCAAATCCAGATCTCGAGCCTCCCATAGATGCTTGATTAAATCAAGACCGCAAATCTAATCTTCTCATTGCATCTAAATCACATTCAGATCAAATCCAATATTTAGACCAAGATCAGATTACTTCTCTTCTGAGAGGAGCCACTAAAATCTAGACCTGTTTCATCACTCCCTAGGAATGGAAGCGTCATGGTTATACAATCGTTTATAATCACATAACCCTCAGGTATTTCCAATACCCGTACATCCTGCATAATGGAAGACCCAGAATAAACCTGAAATATAAGATCAATTTTACACTGTCTACTTCAGAGTTTTATCATCAAGTTTCTCATTCGATCATTGGGAGTTGGTATCGATCATATACTTTCCAAAAGCATATATCATACCTAGGTCTTGATCATATACTTTCCAAAAGTATATATCAAACCTACAAATTCAGTCAAGCTTCCAAAGCGAGACGACCATGCACGGAATTTTATTCTTCCCAATATCTCATGAGCGAGCTCATGTCTTCCAGTTCAGCAATGAACCTGTACGATCCCTTTGAGAGATCGTATCACTCATATGCCCTTTTATGCACACCAGCACGTCGGTGTATAGACCTTTATTAGGTCATCATTGGTCTGTCAAATGTACATACTCAGACATAAAGTAACACATCTGTCTCCGATCAGAGGATGTGTGCCTATATCATGACAACATATGACATAGGACTTTGGTTATCTCGATCTCGTTAAGTCAATTCTTTGACCTAACTAATCTGACACCTCTGAATCTCTATTCCCATGCAGAGAACCTGCATCAAGAGGTCGGTCAGATATTAGCCTAAATGAGAAAGGATTGCCATCTCCTACTCAGGCTGGAGATCATCTCTCAATAATCATTTGACGGTCCTTGATGAGTCCTCGATCTAACTCTTTAGATGTTCATCCAAGCACCAACCTCTATGATTCAATATTTGAATCAACAGCTTTATGATCATCAAGATGGCCATGGTACATAACCCTAATTGTACTAAGGGTCCTATTATGCAAATTATCTATTCTTCATTTCAGATCAGGGAATGATATTTGCAATAACATTTATCACATAATGGCTCAATGTGGGCTCACATGTCCAACAACATCACCTTTTGCTCCTCCATGTTGGCATGGATAAGGTGGTAGAGGGCGCGATCCACTTTAATGGAGCTCCTTCAGCAAGCTTCCTGCTCCTTGACTCCAAGGTCAGGTCGAGATATTATTTTGGTTTAAATTGTAGCATTTTGTTTTTGCATTGTAGTATATGCTTTAATTAATGAAATTATCTTTAAATTAGATTAATTTTACGATCTTCGATTGCTAGAGCATCATGCTCCAGCTCTAATTCCCTTTAATCTACTTGTGATCGACCCATACTTTCACCCTTACTTCATTTCTCATCGTATTCTTCGCAAGACCCCCATCAAACCACCATTGATTCTGCACAAATTAGGGTTCGTCGAGATTCATCCACTATTGTCACCGGGAGCTCATTTGCCTCCTTATTTCCAGCATGCTTTCAGCTTCAAAATAGACCGAGGACATTCGTCTTGAGCTCCTCTATTTTCTTCTACAGAAGGAGCAGCTTCAGAGGACCTGGAGCAAGGAGTTGAGGTTCATTATGCACCTCCAAGCGATTGTGAGCTCCAGGCCCCTAGCAGTGGGGACCGGATCCACTCGATACATCCTACTGATGCGGAAGGATCCCATGACCCTTTTATGCTCATCAGAGAAGGAGGATCTCATAGGGAGAAAATATCGCCACCTAAAGCTCACCCGGGCCCAAGTTCTTCTGAGTTCATCGAAAGCGTCTCTAAGCTGTCGAAATGAAGGCGCAACCCAGATCTAATCCGGGCCGCTAGTTTTAGGCGAAATGGTACGCAAAGAGGAGTGCATGATCGACCATGTGGCACACTGAGCGCCCTCGGATGGTGCCCCTTACTGGGAAAATATTTAAGTCACCCTCCGTGCTTTTGTATTTACTATTAGCTCTTGTAAATATTAAGTAAGGGCTAAAAACTTTCCTAATATTTGTAGTGGACCCCCCAAAATTTTTAATATTTCCATCCAGGTCCTCGTGCCTCGTGTTGCACCACGTGAGGTGTTGTGAATTTATATAAAAGCCCCTATGACTTTTAATTATTTATATTTAGTATCTAAAATTGTAATATAAGCATTATATTTTGGGGATATCTACATGCAAGCACCTGAAATTCTCTTTTATTGTAAAAATACCCCTTCCAAGCTGCTTATTTTTTTCCCTTTTCATTTGTATGAAATAGCTCTGGTGCTTAAAATTATCGCGAAAAATACTATAGATGTTTCTTAGCATGCGTGCTCATGCCTATATTTTGTTTTTATATTTTATGATATGTTCACATTTATTAAAAATCAAATAGGAGCTATTTATTCGCTATTTACAAGTAAAAATCCAAAAACAATACAAAACCTTTTTAAAAATTCCAAAAAGTTAGAGTATATATATTAATATTTATTATAACATCAGACAAAAATCATAAAAATATAAATAGAAACAATAAAAATAATAAAACCCTAAAAAAAGTATACAAATCAGATAAAAATCTTTACAATTTTTTTAAAAATAGTTTTATGTTATATATATTTATTTATCTTATATAGTATATATTAGAAGTAGTTTTGGGAAATTTTGATATTATCATCTATTTTTAACACTAAAAAAACCCAGCTTATATATTATATTCACTATTTTGATATATCAAATACATTAAAACTACGTAAAAACTAGCAAAAATTTTATAGATTTCACAAAATAGAGAAAAATATTAGAAATCAAAAATATTTTATTTCCTGAATTTTAAATATATATATATATGTAATTATAGAATAGTAAATAGATTATATATATATGTAATTATAGAATAGTAAATAGATTATATATATCCTATAATACTTATATACTTATTATTATTATCTAAAAATATATTATATATTTAAAACCTTTAAAAAAGGTTTGTTCCTTTATATATTTATCTGTATATATTTTTTATATATCTTATTTATTATAATACCTATATTATTATTACATATATATATATACATAATATATCTTTAAAAATAAAAAGAAATTAAGATTTATAATATTAAAAAGGAAGTAAAACTTAAAAAATTAAATTAAAAATATGAAATAAAAAATTTATAAAAATTAAATATAATATAAACCCCACAAAAATTAATAAAAAAAGAAAAGTACAATAATTATTATTGTTTTTTATTAATTAATAATAATTACACATATCCTCAATTTACTTCAAGTGGTTCGACCTCTACTACTTTGTCTCTATACACATTTTGAAGGGTAGAATAAATTTCACCCCGCAGTAGTTTTCATTGCTTAAAATATATTGTGGGTTGATTGTTGTCTTACTTGATTGCTGAAGTCTCGATAGCCGAGAGAGGGATGATACAACGATTGTTGGATGCAACTTGTCAGACATCGCATGCTCCTCCAAGACCGGACATTAGACACCTCTCATTTGATCGATTGAACACCTTCCTAGTTTCATCTCCCTTCCGATGATAGCACGAAGGTTGATTAAAGACCCAAGGGAGAGAGAATCTCCAGCGAGATCCTCGACATCACACTCGTGTCACAACCTACATTGAAGGGCTGCTCAAGCTTTGAGCGTTAGCCGCACTCATCAAGCGAAGACAAGAAACTTGAAAGCTTCTATCCAGGCCAAGATTCAACTTATTTATTTCCGACATAGTCTTCTTTAGGTAACATTGCCATCTCACTTTGCTCTTCATTTATTTCACATCGAATCACACACCATCTACTTCACCAGAGCACTCATCCATTATCGTCGTATGACCCTCATTCTCACGGACCAATTCGATCACCTACTCCTTCTCTCCAAACCTCCCTCCACGTCGATCATCGTCCTCCTCCTGCAAGGAGGAGGAACCCACTAGGGATTCATTTTGATCATCATCCCTGACCCTTCATCTCGCCTCAAAATTACCATAAACCCATCACAAAGCTTCAGCTATACCCACTAACACTTGCCGGGCCTTAAATCTCTTCATTGGTCAGAATTTACAAGCATCTCCATTCAGGTTCTCCCCCTCCGACGAGCCAACCTTGAGAAGGACTTGCAGTCCGTGTTGTTCCCTCCTTGATGCCTATCAGATTTGCTAGACCAAGGCAAAGCTTCCTCGACTCTCGGATTCATCTGAAGATGAAGGAGGAGCAGCAAGGCATTCATTGGAGATATGCTAAAGTCAGCCCTCTTGCATATGAAGAGAAGGATCAACCAAGGTAGAGGCACCGGTGGTCGTTCAGATCTAACGATACACATCATCCTTGAACCTTAGCTCTGCACCTGCAGCATTGTATGGGTTCGAACCTGCCTCAAAGCACCCACTAGAAACCACGTGGGCCCGAGCCTGCACCATTGACCGATCCTATAGAGCACGTGCGAGGCACGTCTCTCTATTGATATTGTACCGAAGCCCTGCTAGTCTTTTCATTTACAAATTAGCCTAGTCGTACTCTCCTCACTTGTTGCACCTGGGGGATTTGCATTAAAGTCTTGTCAACTTCTCCAAACTACATATAAGCCCTTGTGCACATTAGTACAAAAACCCTGCCGGCTATCTGTATTTACAATTTAGTCCATCTCGAACCTATTGGTGATGATTCTTTGTATTTTAAATTCTTGTTTCTTTGCATTTAAGTCCCTAGATTGAGCACTTCATATCTTTCACATCTTTTACCCCAATTCAATGAACTTGGTACCATTTGAAAGCCATGATTATGCTCTTTGATATGACATGTATTAATATCAAATATTCTTTGCAATTTTTATTTCATTACTTATAACTTAATCTTGTTGGTTGTTAATGTATCTTATTTGTATTCAATGCCTAAATTAAACCCAAATTTAATTCCTTAACTTAGAATATGATTAAGTTTCAGATCACTGATTGTTCTAAATCATTCAAAAGTTTATTGAATATTGAAAGTTCATTGATTAAACATTGATACATTGAATTAAATTTGGATCTCATATTGGTCATTTTAAGAGTTATCTTAATAAATTTGATTTTGTTATCAAGATATAAATCAAGAGCTTAAATTATGTTATTTTTTTGTATTTTATATAATGCATTATCTCATTTTGTAAGCACCCTTTATTAACATGCATATTAAACTCATAAAAATACATGCTTCCATCTTGTGTTGCATTATTGACCTAGATAACTCCTTAAATAAAAAAGCAAGTTCAATTTATGTCAACGTATGCAACCATGTGAAGGATGCATAATATATTTTGTGGCATTCTTTTTTGACAAAGTAGTTTCTACTTTCTAGTATCTGATTTGTGCGTAATTTATAACTTACAACAACATTATATTGAAAAATATCTTTTAGAAAATATTATATTGAAAATGCACGTCATTATCATATTAAAATGGTTAGGTTCAAACTTCAATGTCTGCATTCAATGAGAACCACATGGTTGCACGATTCTAACATTTTATAGTTGCGGAATCTCCATCTTTTGAAGGATATGCCTAATGATGACCACAAGTACTTGAACAAATTAAGAGAAGATGATCATAATTCTTAATCCTGTCGATAATATCTGTCGATAATATGGATCCTACACGCATTGCATCTATTTCTTCCTTTTTTTAACGAGAGTTCTGTGGAGCTTTAAAAGAATAGTGCATCATATCATATGGCTTCCGGGATTTAGTATTATGTTGACCATATTATTTTACTTATATATATATATATATATATATATATATATGGGAGCAAGGAGCCTACATCGGGTGATGTAGGTAACTTACCTACATCGGATCATTTTTTTGTTATTTTTCGTTTTTTCGAATGAAACCTCAGTGGGATTTACTTAATATATAGAGTGGATTATGTGTTTTAAATTTCGTGAGAAAAAAATTTTGCCATCTAAAGGGGGTCAATTTCAGTAATTCTGAGACCGTTAAAATTTGACAGTCTTGATGGAGGGGATAGAAGTCTCGAATTCAGTTGAATTTGGAGTGACACAATGGTGGTATATGGTGATGTAAATCCCCGAAGATTTCATTTCAAAAAAATAAAAAATTAATGAGAAAAACCCGATGTAGGTAAGTTACGTACATCACCCGTTGTAGGCTCCTTTTTCCCTATATATATACATATATATATATGTATATATATATATATATACATATATATATATATATGGGGCTGATGGGGTTGCCCCAAGGGGGCTGCCAACATGACTGCCCTGCCCCCTTTTTTGACATTTTTTTATTTTTTTAAAAATATCACCATGTATATTCATCCATGTATCTTTCCTATATGTCATTCGAATTTCGTCAGAAACAGAGACTCCTATGGCCTCCATCCAGACAGGATCGATTTAAAAAATCCTGCGACCGTTAAAAAATGGCGTCTCGATGGAGGCTGTAGGAGTTTCTGTTTCTGACGAAATTCGAATGGCATATAGGAGGGATATAGAGATGAATATACATGGTGATAATTTTTCCAAAAAAATAAAAAAAATTACAAAAAATGAGGTGGGGGCAACATGGCTGCCCCTAGGGGCAGCCCCATTTTTCGCTATACGTATTGGAAAATGGGGCTGCCCCCACCTCATTTTTTGCAAAATTTTTTTAATTTTTTGGAAAAATATCACCATGTATATTCATCCATACATCCCTCCTATATGCCATTCGAATTTCGTCAGAAACAGAGACTCCTACGGCCTCCATCCAGACGTCATTTTTTTAACGGTCGCAGGATTTTTTAAACAACCCTATCCGGAAGGAGGCCGTAGGAGTCTCTGTTTCTGACGAAATTCGAATGACATATAGGAGAGATATAGGGATGAATATACATGACGATAGTTTTCAAAAAAAATAAAAAAATTTACCAAAAAATGAGGCAGGACAGCCAACAGGGGCAGCCCCATCAACCCCATATAGGGTATATATTTTGGGTAAAATGGGGCTGCCCCTGGGAGTAGCCAACTTGGCTACTCCCACTCCTATTTTTCCCTCATTTTTTTATTTCTTTGGAAAATAAAAATTTGTATATTCATCACTATATCCCTCTAACATTCTATTAAAATTTCGTCAGAAATAGGGACTCCTAGGCCCTCCATCCAGACGTCATTTTTTAACGGTCGCAGGATTTTTTAAATCGACCCTGTTTGGATGGAGGTCGTAGGAGTCTCTGTTTCTAACGAAATTTTAATAGAATGTTAGAGAGATATAATGATGAATTTACAAATTTTTATTTTCCAAAGAAATAAGAAAATGAGGAAAAAATAGGGATGGGAGTAGCCAAGCTGGCTACTCCCATGGGCAACCCCATTTAACCCATATATTTTTCCCTAATATATACGTATGTATGTATATTATTCTTTAAAAGACAACGGGGCCACAACGACGAGGTGATTCGAAAACTAAGGGATGAGCACGTGAAAAGTTGTTCCCTTGCGAATAAATAAGGACAATAAAGTAGAAGATTCCTACTACATTTCAGTTGGAGTTGCATTATATAGATGTCTTTTTAGGAAGATGCCCTGAAAAAAGTATATCATTGCATAATGCTTCCATAATTTGAGAAAATTGTGGTTGTAACGTGTTCATAGTTAAGCAGCCATTAACTTCTGACAAAATGGTAAGTATGATTAGTACACATTTTTTTGAAAAAAAGAAGAGGAATTAAAAAAGAGTCATACTTCCTCATTGTTGTCACATCCCCAAAGATGATCGGAGATATGCCCTAGATGTACTAAATACTATGCACCCAAATTTTTTGTTTTTTTTTTATTTTACGCCACAATGAAAAAAAATAGCATTGATAAAAAAAATAGCAGTAGAATGAAAAACAACATGTGTGGAAAAACAACAGGGTACTAGTAAAAATAGCACAACGATAGAAAAGATATAAGTGAGAGCGAAAAAAGAGCATGTTGTGGGTTTCAGCCTTTTATATATTCAATGAGTGTTCGGTTCGAGAATAAGTAGGAATAATGATGGAGAATTAGAAGAATAAAGATTTATTCTATGTTCAGCCGCAAAGATTGGAATAGGGAGAATAAGGTGGAATAATGAAAGCTTAGGTGGAATAAAGATAGGAATACCGGTGGAATAAGGTGGAATAATGAGATGTGAATGGGAATAACCGTTCTCTTGATATCTACGGCAGGTGGAGAATTGAACTCTTATTCTATTGCTTATTCTCCAAACGAACAGGGCCTAAAAGCATGGAATGATTGCATGCTAAGTATATAAAGTTTTGATTCTATTTTCAGTTCTGGGATGATATATTATCCCATGTAGGAGATTGTCGAGTGAGTGTCATTTATCCTTTCCAATATTTATAGCAGGTGAGTTGACAGCAATTTTTATAAAAGAAATGATCAAAGTTCATTCCATCAAAAGAACTTCAAAGCCTCAAAAGTGTTTTGACCATCTCAACACTGATATCTCAACACTGATAGAATATCCAGCTTGGACAATATAACACTCATTAGCATTGGCGGAGGGAGAGGGGGCGAGTAGGGGCCATGCCCCTCCCGCCAAACAAGAGACAATGTGGTCCCCTCTAAAAATAGAAATGCACAAGTCATCCTCTCACTCACTAACTATTCGAAAATTTGTCTTTTTCTTTGTATCATATATGATGTTATGACCCCTCTTCCTTAAATTCCAATTTCTTTTTTAATCTATTTTCCCCTTGTCAAGGCCATCCATTGCAATTTTTTCTTTAAATTTCTTTTCCAACATAAGAACCCTTACCTTCCAATTCCAATTCTCTTTTCCCCCACTTTTTCCACAATCTCATTATCTCATGCTAAGAGCTCATCCATCTCCTCCTGCTTACTCTCCTTGCGAGTACAAGGAAATCCCACCTCGATTGCTCTTTCTAGAACATCCAAAATGAGATTTCTTTTAATCGGCGTGGAATTCGGATTGACGAATCTTTCAAGGTTGACTTTTGCGAATCTTGTGATATCGTGCTACTCAATTCGCACAAACCACAAAGGTGTGGTGTTTAGGCGTTTCGAGTTGTTCATCTTCTTAGAAATAAATTAAAATATCCTATTTTCTATTTGATTATTTAAATTTTAGTGGAATTTGAATGATTAACTTTATGTTGTATGATAGCTTAGATGAGTAGGCCGGATAGATGATTAACTTTTTGTTGAATGATTAATTATACTCCATTTGCATGCATGTTTATTATTTTAAGTATATGAATATGGTGGATAGAATTCAATTTTTCGTGGATACAGATACATATAGATTTATATTTTTTGTTATTTATACAAATATAGATATCATATTTTTGCGAATTTTCTACATGTTGTCCAACTATTTTGAATGATGATATAGTTTCTAAAAGATGAAAAATGAAAACACTAATGGGTTTTTTTATTGTTTATGGTCATGGATCGCGACGTCAAAATTGGCAGTATGTGCTAAATGAGCGTGATATGATTTGACATGTATCTATTAAAATAGATTGTATCAGCATTTTTTCTTCAAATAATCCAACATCTCATTGTGAAAATCATTAACGTCAGTTGAGGCTTCTTAGTTTCATAAATATCGATCATGTTTAGAATAAGATATTGTTGTATATGATTAAGACTGATGATGGATTTCTTAGCAGTTATATGATTATTTACTTCGAGAAAAGATAGTAGGGAAAGTCAACACATAAGATATTATTGATGATTTCTATGTAATAAAAAATCGACGAGCAAAGTTTCAATAGATTATGTATGTTTCTTTAAATATTTATTCATCATTTTTTATATAAGAAGAATTCAATAATAGCTTTTTGAATTATCCATACATCAATATACATGTTTGATTTTTTCACCATTGGCCCCACTTATGAACAAATCCTAGCTCCGCCCCTGAAGTTTCTAATAAAAGGTGAAGGTGATTTGGGAAATCATGTATGGTGAAGATTGGCCGGTACCCTGGCTTTCTTTTAGGGCCAAGATAGTGTTTCTGCTTCTTTTTCTTGATGCTACAATCTGAGACAGTTTGGTATTTAGGTCCCCTTCGTGAAGCCAACAAACTTTGGCTCACTAGTTAAGTCGTAGGTACTCATCCTCATGAAGGCATTCAAGGTCTCTATGAAGGTGGGTGAGTTGGTCAAAGGTGTTAGGGTTTGGGTTGGGGAGGGTGAGGGTAAGTTCTAGGGCAGAAATTTGATTGGTTAGAGTTAGTTTGGATTGTGGAAAGGGGGTTATGTTAGATTTTTCCACTCTATAATGTCAAACTTTAGGCGTTTGGTTTTTAAAAATCAAATGTTGAAGGGGTTGAAACCGTGGCATGGTTTGTGCCAAGAGTCCAAGACAGGAGTTGGAAAGTAGATTTTGTTAAACAAAAAAGCCTTCATTTTGAATGAGGGGCGGATTGGTTTGAGGGAGGAGATGGTGGATAAAAGAGATTTGTGATCGGAGTATGTTTTTTTCTGAAGTGCTTGTGTTTTCACCACGGGGATGCTTCAAGGAGCTGAGGGGAAATAAGTATTCTATCCAGGAGGGCCCATTGTTTTGGGGGAGGGTTGATCCATGTAAATTTTGACGATGGGTCCTTTATGTCTATTAGTTCGGAGGTCAGACACCAATCATTAAAGTCTTTGATCGTCGATGATGGAGGACGAGAGGAAGAGGATTCTGATTGGAAACAGAAAAGATTGAAATCTCCTGCAAATATGATTTTGAGGTTGGTTTGATTGATTGATGCTAGTTGTTATAGGAATTCATCTTTCTTTGAGGCTTGGGGTGGGAGAAGAACTTCATTGCTTTGGAGGTGTATAAGACAGAGTAGGGTGTAAAAGTCCCGATCTGTCGTGTTGAGTAGTGAGAATGTATGTGTATCCCAGCCTGATAGGATCCCCCACGACTTGCAGATTGTGTTTCCATGCCATTCGAAATTATCGAAGGAGGAGAAATGATCAGATTGGGATGGATTGCGAGATCTGATTTCTTGCAATGCGACTATATTTAGTGAGTGATGCGTTACGAGCTCTTTGAGTCGCCTCTTCCAAGCTCCACCAAGGCACGGATGTTCCAAGATAAAAGGTTGATGTCCATTTTAATGCTTGGATTACATCTATAGTAGTATAAAAAGTAAAAGTATGTTATTTTAAATTCAATGCGTAGAAAGGAATTACATAAAACTGCAAACAAAAATAGTACTTATAAGGTTTCAAATAGTTTTGGTCACTTAAAAAGACTTTCATACATGCACTGCTTAATTGTTGTATAGTATACATCCATATATGTTGATAATGGTTGATGATGAGAAATTGTGAAGATAATTGTTTAATCTATTATTGTCAGAACTCCACGATTGTAGACCCGAGAATGCATCCAGTGCACTCCCACCTAGTGTTTGCTCCTCGATCTCCTGCCATGACCGGCGTCGGCCTTCTCTCTTAGATTGCAATCGTTGCTCTGAGAGTTAGGCCAGTTATGGTGTTTTACATTCCTATTTACTTTAAAAATAAGAAAAATATAATAACTACTTGCCTACTTTCAAAACAACATGTCACTTGATTTTGTACAATTTAAGGTCTTGCGCAACTACCAATACATTGGATTGCTTGAACACGAAACCCTATTTAAAAAGTATACTTAATGATCTAAATGTAAATCAAAAGAAGATATCTTTATTTAGTAGATGAAAAGCTTATGGGCTTAAAGTTAGCAAACAAAAAATGTGTACATGATCTTAATTGAAACCTGTAAGGATCTGTTGTAATTAGGATCTTTTTCCAAATTCTATTAGTAACAGAAAAACCTTCGAATTTAATTGAATAAACTTGCGAAGACAAAAAAACTCAATTTAAAGAAATAAAATGGATGAAAATTGTGAGAAATCTTATAAGGAGAAATCTAGGATTTGCTCCTTCAAATTTTGCATAACAAAGTATTAGTATATGCACCTATGAATTTTCTGAAAAATCTACGTACATCATGACAAATATACATATTGTCATATACTCAAATCTAATGAACTTTTTTTCTTAAACACTGCGTGTACATGTCAATTATAGTATTTCATCAGCGTGAACACTAGATTTACCCGTGCAAAGCGCGTGCTCTTACTAGTTCTTAACTAAAGAGGATTATAGATGGAATCATATATAGCAAACATCCCAACGGTCGCTTTTTCATACGTGCATGTTATATACAAAATTGTATATGTATTCTACTAAAGTCATCCTGTTTCATACAAAAAAAGGGGCTGGCCTTCCTGAACTTAGGAAGGACTGCGTCTTACTTGAAAGAAATCATATATATATAAAGAGAGAGAGAGAGAGAGAGAGAGATATAGGAGTGATCCTATGACAGGCAAAACTTGTGAGAGCATGCATTCTGGACCACCAGATTCAACCAGGAGAGAGAAGATCAGGAGAGAGAAAATATAATCTAGTGGTCGAATGCATGATCTCATGCTCTTATATTTTTTTGCTCTCATAGGATCACTCCTCTCTCTCTCTCTCTCTCTCTATATATATATATATATTGCCACTAAAGCAATTGTAGAGTTAGTTTTAATAATCTTACGTCATAATGCATCTTAATCGACGATATCGAACACTATACACTCTCTGTTTCTCGCTATAGTCAAAACAAACACATCATCTATCGTTTTCGACGAGCTTAGTGGAGTGCTTGGTTGCATATGGATGTTAAAATCAATTGATTAACAACTTTACAGAGGTTAGGATGTAATTACATCTTTGGGGAGATTAGTGTATTATCCTAAATCTTTATACGGACATAGAGGTAAAAATTCCATCAAATAAATCTAGCAAAAAGCCATAACCGTTAGTACTTTGGGGTCAACTGCGACTTTAAAATGATAAAATGATCATCATCATTGTAAGTATTATTAGGATAAGGAAAGACAGATCAAAAAGTACTAGTATAATATTAGCACGGCAAGTGGCTTCTAGTTAAACCCTAATGTCCTCATCGACAGGTCAATTCAAGGGCATCCTCACGTACATGAGAAGGCATAAAATAGAACCTGTAAAATAGATTCCAAATGTGTGGACTAATGGACCCTATGCTATTTAACTTGCATTCTTATCCCTTTAAACCAAGACCTTGTGTTTGCTTCTGTTCTTATCCTTTTAAACCTAGTTGTTATATGAAAAACAAATTAGAAACGAGGTACCAACCAAGAGTTCCACTAGGGCAAAATGGGTAAATTACAAAAAAAAAAAGGTCTTCATCTATATTTACTTTCAATTAAGAGCCTCATTTTTTAAATATAATAATAGAATTTTAACTTTCAACTTTAAAGTTTAACATCGATATAAAATGGTTTGTGGAGGCTTATGTAGGCATGTATTGGAGCAAAAAACTAAGTAGTTCTGACCTTTCTTTGTAACATTTGAAAAATAAGGCATTTAAATGGAAATCAACTTATAATTAAGGGTATTTGTAATTTACCCAAAAACTCAATAAAAATGAGGATTGAGCAAAATTGCCGTTTTTTTCTATTTATTTAAGCAATGAAGAAGAAATAAGTAATGTAGATAAAGATAAAATGCATGATGTTATTATTATGTGGTCACTTTATTTGAATTCTCGCATCCATTTAAGGATGTAAAATAGATTCTTGGTATATTTTATATAAAAAAACTTATATATACTTAAGCATTGTTTAACAATTAAAATCCAAAATCAAATCATTCGAAGTTGAATTTTCGAATAGCAAAATAAATCATATTTGACGAAATGCTAGAAATTCTTTTGTATTCGATTCAAATTGAATTAGGTTTGGATAATCATATCAAATCCATATGTATTATAGAAACTAGGTTGTTGATAAAATGAATAAAGAGCTATTTGGTTCCACCATCTTCATAATAAGCTTAACATCATACAATAATATTCCTTTGAAAATATATATCGCAAACTTACTTGTAAAAACATGTTATTGATTCTGAAAATAATAATTAGAATCACTCATCTTGAATTTGCTACGTATGCTTCACATTGAGGATATATAGCGATTCCCCAACCAAAACAGATTTGCCTCCTACGATTCTACTTGTATTGGAATAAAATTCATGTATGATATGTGAAATTTTACAATTAACTGAATTAAGTCTATACATTGAATTGGTGTTATTTAAATCTATTGAAACCCCTAAGTACGCAAATATCTGATTTAAGAAAATTGACTAAAAAGGCCTGCAAGTTGTCATGACATGCATATATAAATTCAAATTGAAGCATCAACTATTGACTTTAAATTGAAGTTGAAAGAAAGGGGGCATAAGAAACACTTCAAATAAGCTCGATTAAGCCGTACTATTTGACTATATAATTATAAAAGTATACACATATTCCTCATGATTTTATTGATCGGATTCTGCATGAGGAATATTTGATTCTCGTGTGGAATTTTTGTTGTCAGAGACTTCATTGGCTTGTTCTTAGTATGTATCTGGTAATTGCATATTTAAGTTATCGACTGACAAAAATGAAATAACATGTTCTAAATATATTTATTTAAGTTATATTATATACATGAGATTGGTCACAATTATAAATTATCAAACAAGCTACACATACTACAAGCAATAATGGAATATGGGTCAGTCTAGATGCGTGTGCTTAGACGAAATTAAGATGCTTCTAAATTTCTAATCTATATCTTATTTGGGTGCTCTATAGACATCACATATATTAATTTTTCATCCAGAAATAACAATCTTACGCTTGTATGAATAACTTAATTCTTATTGCGTCTCAATTCCCCAACCCTAGGAAGACTTGGATAGTCCCATGTGTTGTTTAAGCCTCTTCTTCACAGCAACATTTCCCTCCCTCCGCCGCCTTCGCTGCAGCGACACTGTGTACATGGCATCGACTACTAGATTACACCATGATTTGAATTTTTCATATATCAAATCATCAACTCATAGATTCAGACATGAATTGAATTCTCAGATTGCGCTGCATCAACTATTAAGGTCTACCGCCTCCTTCACCTACACATGGTTGCTGCCAACAATCGATACTAAGCAAGTCCAGGCTTTGCTTGATCTTGCTCCAAGTAATTTCCTTTGTGAACATGTTAGCTTGCCTATCTACTATACAAGCCTTCTTAAAACGAATGGAGTGGAACCTAACATAAATATACTCGTCCTCTCATGATAAACTTGATCCTTGCCTAGAAATATTGCCCTAAAACAATCACGATATAAAAAAAACCTCAACCCGTTATAGATCGAGATCTCCAATCAAACCTTTCAACCTGAGCCTTACTAAGTATACCTCTATGGTATACAAAGTAACTAAAATTTGTAAGGTAACCCTCCAACTCATAACAAAACTAAATAAACTAAAGATGTAGCATGTTATAGCTCTTTTCCTATCAATATCTGCAACATAATATGAATATGAATACCTAGCAACTAAAAATTCTGAATCACCTTCATATATGAGGCTAAACCATATGTTCCTTTCAAATACATAAATATTCACATGTCTACCTTTTAGAGGTCAAAATCTTTCTTGTCGATGAACTTTTCGATCTTCATGTTATGTGATATCATTTCATTCTTGCTTTAGATGAACTTGATGGCTTTGATTGTAGTTTGTTATGCTTAGTAGAAGTATTCCAAATCTCCCTAATTAATGAGAAGAACAAACGATTTAAGAAACAATTACCAAGATATATCATCTAACTAAATCGGATATAGATGGATTCTCTAGTCAGAAATTAATTAGAATACAATGGATCCTAATCATTAGCATTCAAGATATATTGACAATTGAGTGACCTTAATACCAAGGCACAAAAACATTCTAATTTTGGTAAAATTACTAATCAATCAGTATAATATTCATATTAGAATGAAAGAGGAAATTAAATAAAAAAACTACAAAATGTTGCAATGACGACATATGACATCATTTTTTTAATAATAATAAACTTTAACTTGTGTCGATGTAATTGTCGCACAAAATCTATTGCCAAAAGTAGAGTAGCTAAAAAGCTACCAATGATTTCTTCATTTGTCACATATTGACAATGAAAAATTCTATAATACCTCTCAGATACCTACACTAAATGTTTCCTTTATAACATAATAAAGTGTATCTTGCCATAAATTAAGTCTTTATGTTAGACAATCTTTTGGTTATTCAAATGAAACACACTTATGGGGAGTTACATCATAACAAATATCTGAGTAAATTGCATGAAGATTTCTGAACCATACACCTAAATCAACGTTGTACTTGAATTTCAAAAGGTAACAATGCAATACACAATCTATACATTTTGTCTCAATATGGTTCCAGCTAAATGTGATCGAAGGAAAGTACCATGAGCCAAGATGAAAAAGATTCTAGGTAGAAGTGATCATTGTTTTTTTTGGATAAAGAAGAGGGTGATCTCCTAAGTTGGGAGTCACCGTAAAAATTTTATAATAATAAAATAAGTGTTACACGAAGGGTTACCTGAACTCCCAAAAACTCAAAAGAGCCCTACAGTGTGATACAACATTTTCAGGGTAGAACATCTGATTTCTAAAAATAAGCTCATTTCTTGCCAACCAGGTTGCCCACGACACCACAAATGGATTGGTGAGGTCGTCATTCGAGTTACATCCTACCCTTCTAACCGATTCCCATAATCTCGAAAAATATCCCGTGTCTACCCACGGGATCGCCACTTCCCTCTAAACCTTCATCGAGGTTTCACACGTCAAGAAAAGGTGTTCAAAGTTCTCCATCTGCAGTCTGCATCTGTCACAATTCATCTCTTGAAGTCCCAACAACCTTGCTCTCCTTACCTTATCGCACAATTTGTCTCTCCTCAGGCACCAGAGAAACACCTTTATCCTGCTTGGGATCTTGCACGCTCAAATAATCTTCACATCCTGGCATAAATCAGGGTCTTGAGTTTCCTCTCCATTTCTCAACTCCCCATCTAGAAGCTTGACCGAAAATCATATGCCCGTCCATTCATAACGATCCATGTTCTGAGAGAACTCATTCGGGTAAGGAACATCAGCCTTCAATCTATTCAACTCATCTATCCTTCTATCTGAGAGAACCGTGGGAAAACTTGGTCTCCATTCACCTGAATGCACAACTTCACTCAATGTGGCCTCCTTCAAAGCTGCCATCGTAAATAGTCTTGGAAAGCATGTCTCTAACACCCCTTATCGGTCCAATTATCCCTCCAGAATCTGAACCCTCTCCCATCTACCGGTTTAGGCCTTAGCCTTCTTGCCACAAATGGCAAAATATCCCTCACCCCTTTCCACAAAGATAATTCGTATCAAAAAATCTCCGCCAACAACTCTCTTTCACCCCATAAATTTTCCTCAGCAGTCTTGATACAAGGTCCATCGATGGCCCCCAAATGCACAGAATCCACTTTGCCAGCAATGCCTTATTCATGTTGAACAAGTCCCAAACTCCCAACCCTACTGCTCATGAGTTTCCGTGATCTCCTCCCATGCCACCAGATGTAAGCTAGTCATTTGTTGTTTGCCATCCGACCAAAAGAATATCTTCATTAATTTTGTGATCTTATTTCTCACCCCTACTGTATCAATCTAGTAGAGAAAAAGAAATTCGGAATAGCTCCCAAGATATGTTTCAACAATACCACCTTCCCACCTCTAAACATGGTGACCCCCTTCCATCCAGCCATCTTTTGCTCTAACTTCTGGATAGCCGCATCCCAATCTGCTATTCTGAGTTTGCCAGGTACCAAGGGAAGGCCCAAGTACGTAATCAGCAGGTCTCCTAACAGACATTGAAGTATCTCAGCCATCCCTGCACGTTCTTCATTATGTATCCCAAAAGTTATAGCCACTGACTTCTGCAGGTTGACCTCAAGACCATAAAATCTGCTAAAGATATCCAGAAACTGAGCCGCTTTGTTACTCATCTCATCCGTTCCGCCAAGAAAGAGTATCGTATCATCTGCGTACTGCAGTAACAGTACAGAAATCTCACCGAGGCAGAAACCTTCACACCAGCAACCATCAACCGTTTGCCTGAACATAACTGCCAACACATCCGCCACCAACACAAAAAGCATGGGTGCCAGAGGACATCCCTGTCGGACCCTTCTCTGAGGTTAAAAAAATCCTCCCTCTGGTCTTCCGTTTAGTAAGACTGAAAATGATGTAGTTGTGATACACTTTTTCATCCATCCAATCTGGCTTTGCGGGAAACCTCTTCTCCTCATTGTCGTCCATAGGAACTTCCATTCAACGCAATCATACGCCTTTGCAAAATCGATCTTCCACAACACACCTTTCGTACCACTACGCTTCCATTCTAAACAGATCTCGGATGCCAAAACTAAACCATATGTCATCTGGCATCCCAGAACAAATGCGGATTAATTCTCCAAAATGATTGACCCCAAGACTTTCTTGGTTTAGTTTGCCAATAACTTTTCTACAATGAGATAAATTCCATTCAAAAGAGTGATCGGTTTAAAATCATCCACTCTCGCCGGGTGATCTTTCTTTGGAAGTAAAAACAACATAGCCTTGTTAACCTTTTCAAACCCTTTGTTGCCTTCTCTGAACTCATCTAGCACTTCTAAGATTTTTAATTTCAGCAGGTCCCAAAATTCCTTGTAGAAGATAATTGTAAATCCGTCAGGTCCCGGCGCCCCATCTGCGTTCAGACCCTAAATAATTGCAGTCACCTCTGCTTTCGTGAAGGGTGTGACTAGTTCTTCTGCATGCCCTTGTCACAATGTCTTCGCTCCTCCCCCCAACCATCCCTAGCCATCCCCTTGTCTTCTCCGTGACATCTCCATAAAGTGTCCCCTCATTGCATTGCCTATCTCTGCTGCCCCAGTGATGTTCTGCCCACCCACTTGAAGACTTCGAATGTAGTTTCTCCTCCTTCTACTTGATGCCACAACGTGAAAGAATCTAGTATTAGCACCTCCTTCTCTTAGCCATTTCTGCCTTGACCTCTGTCTCCATTCCACCTCCTCTTTCTGATCTTCCCGCATAATCTCCTCCAACAATCTGGATCTCTCCAGCAACTCTTCTTTATCCAAACCTCTAATGTCGTCTAGTTCATCCAATCGAACCACCTCCTCCTGCACTTTTCCTCTCTTCTCCCTTCTCTTCGTTCTCTCCTGCCTACCGTACTTCTTCAAGAAAGCCTTCAACATCACCAACTTAGATGCTAGATGACTGACTGCTGAACCCATCGTACTCCACTCCCTCCATTTGCGAGCCACCTCCTCCTTGAATTCATCTTCCAGCAGCCACGATCTCTCAAATCTAAAGAAGAATCTGCCTCTATCCTCCTCACCAAAGGACCACATAATGGGTGTGCGATTCGAGTGGGATCGAGGAAGAGCATGATGACCCGTGGATGCAACTCTGGTTAAGGAATATCTAGGGTCGTTGCGATCCGAATCGTAAGGCACAGTCAACAAGAAAAAGTAGACCACCAACGAAATCAAGCAATCATAAAAACGAGGCAAGTGGTCTTGCTAGTTATTTAACCTGTTATAGCCACCAGGGTCGAACACAAGGAGCACGAAATGAAACCTATGAAGTAGTCAGGTAATCCAAGAAAGAAAGGAATTTTTGATGGTTTTTAAATTTTTTTTATAATTTTCTATTACGAAAAGAAATGATGAAAAAGGCCAAAAAGTCACACCCAGGCAATTATTTAAAGGGCCAAAATGACTCAAAAATTCAAAACAAATATATTTTTTATGTTTTTAAAATTTTCAGCTATTTTTAGGAATTTTCTAGTGTTTTTCTTATTTTTATTTAATTGTATAAAAATAAAAGAAAGAAAAATGCAAATAGTGTGCAACCAAGATTGACAGACACTTTAAAAATATTTAAAGTGCCTATAAAATCTGAACAACAATTCTATATGAAAATATAAAATAAAATCTACCTATAGAAACTGAAAACTCATTTTTTTTATTTTTTTATGAATTTTTTATATTTTTTATAAGGTTTTTAGTATTTTCAATTTTTAGGGGTTTTATAATAGGGAATGAAATAAAAATCACACTGAAACTAAAGTAAGATAAAAACAAGCAATAAGGATTTTTTGGAATTTTTAAAGATATTTTTATATTTTTAATTGATTTTTTAAAACTGTCAGAGATACTTTTTAGGGCTTTTGAATTTTAAAAAATATCAAATAAAATCAAAATGAGTCACAAAAATTACCAAAAATACTATACAGTAGCAGGAGCTACGTGTAAAAATTTTGGAATTTTTGGAATATGTTTTATATTTATTTGATTAAAAATAAGACACACATATAATAGGGACCTAAATGCAATTTAATTAAGTTTTGGGACTAAATAATAATAAGCAGTAAAACTCCCGGGCAAAAGAGGCAACTTTTCTAATAAAATACGCACATGCTCTAAACCCGCGTTCACAGGGGCATATATGCAAATTTGAAAAACATGCATTCAAACATTAATACATGAAAAGTTCAGGTCAGATATTGCAAATAACCCACTACGCACGTGATCAGGAACATGTCTCCAAACAGGAAGGACTAAACTGCAAATATCAAAAACTACAAGGATAATATGCAAAAAGCTCCAACTATCACTTTTATTTTACAGACTAAATCATAAAGTAAAAGAAATGTAGGGTAAAAAGAGCAATATACCCTCAAAGGCACGTGAGTCACGTGTGGGAGGGCCACGTGTCGGTAGTTGGTGGCAGCGTGATCGTGCGGCTCTGCAGGCATCAAATGTCAGATGTGATAGTGTCGGCTGGTCGGGGACATGGCACGTATGGGACCATTAGATCTGACATCTAATGGTCTGACACCTCAGATGGATGAGCGGTCGAGATGGAATATGGTAGGTGGTTTCGATCCAACGGCGGAGGAGGCGTCTGGAAGAACTATGCCTGGATGTACTTCGTTGGACCCAAGGATGCGATCCTTGGCTCTGATGAATGATCAGGAGGCTCCGGTGAAATCATGGGCAGATTCCGCATCAGGTGACCGGCTCGGATGGACGCTCCAACGGTCTGATCCGTGAGACAACATAGGGTACCTGGAGCTTCTCCGGTGAGGTTAGGTGAGGGTGATCTGGGGGCTCTCCACACGCGACAAGACCTGTAATGAGTTGCTCTGACTCAGAGGTAAACTTCGGTCTAGGTTATTAGGGATGAACACCAAAGAAGCGACAAGGAATGGGGCTCGATCTCCGACGATCGCGATAGAGGGAGATCGTGGACCTAATCCGGGCGACACGGGCTAAGATCATGGTGATCAGGCTGCGTAGGATGATGGAGGGTGAGCGTGCGAAGGTATCTGAATGGTTGGATGCGGGTGATGGAGCTCCAACCGACTGGTCGGAGCTGGCGGAGCACAGGCGGTGGCAGGTGAAAGATTTGATCAAATGAAGAGCCAGGAAAGATTAAAGGGTTACCTGAAGATCCATATGCGTTCCTTAGCTCCATGCAAAGATGATCGGCGGGGTTATGGCCTCGACCAAGCGGCGGGAAGCGAGGGAGGCTTCTCGCGGCGGAGGTCCGACCACGAAGGGGAAGCGTCGGCTACACGTCACCAAATCGATCACCGGAGGGCCCCTCAAACGGTTGTCACCACGCTAAAGATTTCTAGGGTATCAGGAGGGAGTGAGGCACGAGCTCTCGATCTGAGGAGGCGGATGAAGGAATTTATAGTAGTCCCAGGTAGCTGGATCAATCAGGCCAAGGCGCGCAAACTGAGGGTCGGATCCCTAAAGATTCCTACGGTCGTGAATCGTGGATCCTCCCTCTCTAATCGGATCCTCAAATGGGAGGAAATGGTGATCGGATGGGGTCGAGAAAATTAGGCGAACATCGGGCGAGATCGGGTCCCAGCGAAAAGAAGTCTAGGGGCAGTTGACTGAAGTCAACAATCCTCCTTGGACCAATCAGGTGCAGCGGGGGAAACCGACAAAATAAGCTACAGGACAAAATAGTAGGATAATTCAAAAATAAATTGATTAAAAATAATAAATGAATTCAAATTAAAAAATGAACAAAATGAAAAATGTTTATTTTTTTTCAAGGGATTTTTTATGATTTTTATTTATTTTAGGAAAAATAAATTAGTCTATATACAGTATATGGTGTTATATACAGATATAAAATACCTGTGTATTTTGTACAATTATTTTTATTTTATTATTTTTACAAAATACCCCAATTTTATATTTTATTTATTTACAACATAATTTTTGCAGTATAAAATATTTTTGTTTTATTTTTATTATCTTTTTACAAGTATAAAATAAATAGAGAAGAAAATAAATATACATGTATTATTTACAAGTGAGATAGAGAATTTTATTCTGTTTTTTTTTATTTTTCTGATTTTTATTTTTAGAAATATATACAAGGAAGTACAAACATATTTTTATTTTAATTTTGGCAAAAATAATTTATGTACACAAATGAGATATAAATGCAAGCTATATTGGCCATATCTCTCTCTACTTATTTTATTTGGCAATCAGGCCAATGCTTGGCCTTCTCTTGGGTTTGGGTCACTCAGTATTTATTCTAAATACTTCATTTTTTCTCTTTTTTATTCTTTATTCTTTTATTTTTGCACAAGTACATGCTAATTATATGATATTAACACATGCATGCATAATGCTAAGTTATTGTATTTACACCTATTTACATGATGCTTTGCCAAGATAATTAGCTAAAATAAAAGAATAAAGAGTGATGAATAGGGATTCATCAGAGCCCATGCTTGTGCAAGCGGAAATCTTTCCACCCCCTCCATGGGAGCAGAAACATGTCCAGCCTCAGCCTTGATCTCGCATTTTGCCATGTATCTGTGCATCCCGTCGCGTCCACTATTGACAATCCAAGACAGTGTGCTAATTCTAAAAATTCCGCTGAGCCAGCATATCTCCCGCCCCTCCCCGGGGTGATATCCAGGTAACAAAGTGAGGTTTAGATCCCCCCCCCCCCCGATCCACACCCCAGATAACTGCTTTGAGAAGATTTGCCCCAGATATGCTGCAAACACGCCCCTCCCTCTACCCGTCGGCCCATATACATTCATCGCTATAAAGCAAAGTCCATCCGCCCAAAGTCTGAGATGAACCGTGAGCGAAAAGGCAGACCTTCGTTCCTCAACTGCCTCAAAAAGGTCCTTCTTCCAACCCGTAATAAAGCCTCTTGCTGCTCCTTGTGCCTCCAACTCCACTACCTCAAAATCTCTCCCAAGCCCACCAATCCACCACCCTCCACCAAACTGCATGAGACCTTCGTTTCTTGTAGCATGAAAATATCTGCTTTTGCTTCTTTAATAAGGTTTCCCAGTTTCCCACCGCTAGGCGTTTTTCGGGCTTGCCCAAGCCCCTCACATTCCAAGATATTATCTTCATAACAAAACACATCCGATCCTCCTATTTTTTTTGTTGTGGTTGCACCACTCCTAGACATTCCGCGAAACCACGATCTAAAATGCTAAAGCGATTCTGCCTTAAACACGTCAAGTCACTGGCCTCCTTTGCCTATAATGAGGTAATCGACCATTCAACATTCTCTAATAGTTCCACCCTTCTCCTCCTTCTCGCTGACTTTATAGACACCTCATTTTCACTGAAAACTTTATTCCCTATTGCAACACCAATTGGCGAAGATGCCTCCCCCACCTTCTGCGACCCTGACACCTCCCCCCTCACTACATAGCTTCTCCTTGTCAAAAACCACCCGTTCCCCATATCAGACTCTTCCTGACCCCTTTCTCCAGTTTCCAAACAGGACAACTCTGTGCCCCTCGTCGCACTCCCTTCCGCCAGCCCAAACACCACCCCCTCTGCCAAGCCCAATGTGCCGCCAAGCCTCCTAGCCAGACTCCTCCAACCTTCAGGTCCTCCTAGCCTTCGTGCCTTGCGAAGATCCACGCTTCCTTGTCCTCTTGACGTCCTTTCTAAACCTCTAATCTCCTGACCCCCCACCTCCCTAACCTCCAACCCCTCAACATTATATGTCGCCCCTCTTGGCAATTCGACCTCCCCCCCAAACAACCCTCAACTTTTGGACCTTCTGCAAACCCTTCCCCAGACTTCACCTGCGCCTCTCCAACTTGGCTAATCTTTTTGAATCCCGTTCCAATCGGGCTAGACACCCCTCCATTCAGCACCCTTTTTGCCCGCCAACTTCCCAGATCTCCCGCTACTATCTCCTTCGCATGAACTTCTCCTACCAACTCTCCCGCTACTATTGTTGTTGTAATCTTTCTCGTTCCAAATAGTAAAAACAATCACAGACAAACATGATCAAGCAAACAAAATGCAAACAAATGGATTTATAAGGTTCACCAGTAATTGGACAACATCCTTAAGCAATGACGTTCGGTGGTTTTCACTATGTGGAGAAAGAAGAATACAGAGGTTTACAAATAGCCCTAACCTTAAGAAGTTTATATACTACTCCATTGTAAATGAACCTAGAGTCAGACGGATCAAAGCCCTCACCCAAGCGAGACCCTCGTACTGGTAGGGCATGGTGACTGTTTTTAAATAACTCCAGTAGAATATATGGTTAGGATTCAAGATATATCAACATCTCCAATGTAGCATCCGAGCTTACAAAGAGGATTCTTTGTACTAAGACCTTTCGTAGCATAAATATGGAATAATTGCGCATCTCTTTTGTTATTTTTACGTGAAAATAACATCAACCATTAGGGTTCGTTTGGATAGAGGGTTACCCCGAGGTAACATGGGGAGAGTATCCTCTCTTTTTTGTGGTTCGGTGTTTGGATAGAGGGTCTGGGGTTGAGAGGGTTTGTTGTGATGGGATTGTATTGAAGTTTGAAAAAGTAAGTAATTGTTGTGATGGGATTGTATTGAAGTTTGGAAATGTGAGTGGAAGTTGGGTATTTTATAATTTTTAGATGATAAGATGATATAATATATTATTTTTTATGTTAGAATAGATGAAAGAGAAATAAATTATATATTTCATTAAATATGAGAGAGTGGACCCCACAAGAGAGAGATGAGTTTTGGGGGAACCCCCAAAATAGAGTATGAGAACATTATATTCGTCTCTTTCGACTTTTACTCAATAAATATTAGCTCATAAGACTGTTTGATAGTGATTATAGAGGATATAAGCTTTTCCTAATTGCAACTTTTCCACCTTTTGCCCAATAGGTAATTAAAAAATAAATAAACAAACAAAAAATGTCAATATTAAAAATTTAGGATGACGAATCATCCATGGGTGCAATACTGTAGGTTCAGAACTACTAAATAATTGTTGATCAGGAGTTGGAACTTTAACAAAAATAGCACATGGTATTATGTGAAGGACCACGGGATTTGAGCTCCTTCCTGTGGACTCATAATATTCCCGAAGTTAATAAATAAGAAAGGATTGGATTGGATCAGTAATATTTCTGTTCCCCTACATTTAAGTTGTTGATAAGAAGTCCAACTTGCATGTGCATTCATTGATACGGCATTCAATCCTGTGGCAGCATAAAGTGACAAAAAGATAATGTTTTGGAGCTTTATGGATTTACAAAAGATGCTCGAATTGTTGGCATGCTCCTAGGGGGGAAAATGCTCTCCTCTTATGGAAAGAAAATCTTATTTCGAAAATAGAAATTTATAAATAAAGCTGTCACTATATGATTTTCCCCTAGAAAAGAGGTCAAATTCATTCACGTATACAAGGAAGATTAACCCTAACAACACATCAAGAGTACGCGCATCCCATTTGTAGCCAAACAGCAAAGTCGAAAAAAAAGTTCTTCAACCAAAAGTTTAGAGGTGCAACATTATAGCATGCCACAAGATCTTTATTGTCCAACAATCGAAAGAATAAAATAAGAGTTCCAAAATCACTTCTCAAAGCATGCATTGTGTACTTGGTATACCACAATGAGGTCATCTTATCTTGCATCTAAACTTTATCACGATTACATATTGTTGACCGTTAGAGCAGAGGTGTCTAATGTCCGGTCTTGGATGAGCATGCGATGTCCTACAGATGAGATCATGCAATCGTTGTATCGACCCCCTATCGGCTCTTAGCATATAACCCACGAATAATATATAACAATGAAAATATGTGAGGTGAAATTTATTATACCCTATAAAATATGCGTATAGTACGTAAGGCTAGGGGTCGAACCACTGAGAACAACATAGTATGTATAACTGTTAATAATTAGTAATAATTAATAATATTTTTTATATTTTCAGTTATTTTCTAATTTTTGTGGGGTTTTGATTATATGTGAATTTTTTATGGATTTTAATTATTTAATATTTTTAAAAATTTAAAAATTTAAAATTTTTATTTTCTTTTCGTTTTGTAAATTTTTAGTTTCCTTTTTATTTGTAAAGTATAATATGTAATTATATTTAAATAAGGATATTATATATTATATAAGTAACATAAAGTATATATAGTGTATATAGGGTTTTATATTTTATACATAAATATATTCAAAATATAGAAAATATTTTTTATTATTTTTTTACTATTTTTGGTAATTTTTATAGATTTTTTTGCTTATTTTATGTATTTTAAAGTAATAAAATGTACAAAACAATGAATAAAATAATATATCTGAATTGTTTTTGGTGTTTAAAAATAAATAATAGAGTCCAAAATTCCCAAAAGTTTATTTTATATATGCTATATATTATAAAGAAAAATATAGGATAGAAAACAATATTTGGGGGGTTGTAATTAATTTTTACTTATTTTTATGTTGTTTTTAGGGTTTTGTATTTTTTAAGGCTTTCTTTTTGTATTTTTAGTGATTTTTATATATAAGTTAGAATATATAATAATATAGGTACTCTCATTTTTTGGAATTTTCAAAGGTGGTTTGATATTTTTACAGAGATTTTAATAATTAGACATGAAGAAAAAACTGGTTTGCATTTTTAATAAATAGGAAAGTTAATTAAAAATGCATGCAAAAAATATTTGTCTTCAAGCACAATATCATGCACTTAAATTAGTTTTCCTAACATTTTTGAAGGAATAAAAATATTTATTCAGATAAATATAAATAAAAATAAAAGCTACATTTTATAGGACCTTATTACAAAAAATAAAAACATTCAGATCATTTAATAACCAGTCCAAAAAGTCTAGGACCACAGATGAAAGATTCCCTGCCCTTCACGTGGTGCAATACATGAGGAGGAAGGACTAGAATGTAATTTCCAAGAATTTTGGGCCCTTAGATGAAACTTACAAAAACTTTACACAACAATTAATATTTAGGACTAAGTTGTAAATACAAAAGGCGGTGGTGGTACTAAGTAATTTACCCGTGAAGCACGTCATCCAACTATGCTTGATCAATAACTTATGTGCATCCAACGGTTGATGATGCGTAGCTTCGCTGAGATCCAACTACAAAGATTAAATATGGAATGCCTTCTTGATCGGGCGGCTACTGCTCTTCTCCAAGAATAGGGAAGAACAATAGCTGGTCTGAGCTTCAATCGACGATATATGTCACTCCATATGTTCTTCCTTGTTCCTGAGGTGCTCTGCACATTCCTGGGATCATGCTGCAACTACAAGAGGGCTCAGCTTGGTCCAGACCTTATTGAACAAGGCCTGGGGGTCAAGTGGGTTCGGGTGACCTGGGGTGTACAATCTTCATTCGATTTTTCTTCCAGGTCCCTCGGCTGGAGCTCACTCCTATACAAGAACATTCGGGGGCTCAAGGGGGACTACCTCGACCCAATTTGAAGCTGAAAAGCATAGTGAAAATGGAAGGGTGATGGGACTTTAGCGTAAGGGCGAAAGAGGAGCTTGATTTGGGCCTGATCCTTGCAAGATGAAGGTGGTAAATGGATCGAGAAGTGGAGAATGGGATGAGTATGGAGATGGAGGCGAAAGCAAGTCAAGGCAGAGGTGATTTCACGGTGACAATGACCGGAGCTCTAGAACTAGATGTACTTTAATCTACAAATTTAAGCTATGATAAGAATCAATTGCATGAAATAAAGACATGAAGAAATGTGGGAGAAGAAACTACACTAGAAAGTATGTAAATCTGCTCGAACATGGTCTTTGCACCAAGGAGCAGAGACATCATCGGAGACGGGCTTCGACGGTGGTGGACCACCTATTCTCCATCTTATCCATACTGACATGGCTGGGAGCAATGCCTCCTCTCACCAGGGGCTCTATCAAGGATTCCTATTGGGGTTACGAAGGAAGAAGAATCATCAAAAAGTGAAATAAGGGGTTGGGTGTTTATTTATAGACATGGGTTTTGGCTAGAAAGATCATGTGATTGCATTTGATTTGCCAAAAAAATTGGATAATCAGAGAGTATGGAGATATGCTCGATCATGTTGTGCATGTTTTTGATGAAGGGAGTGGAGTGGTCAGAGGTATAGATGGTGGTAAAAATAATGGAGACATGGTGAGGGTTGGTGAGAAGCAGCACTTCTGACATGGGTGGCTGGAGACTGTTGTTGATCGTTCGACTAGGGGTGCCTAACGTCTGGTCTTGGAAGAGCTTACGGTGTCCGATAGATCGGATCTAGTAATCGTTGTATCGACCCTTTCTTGGCTCTCAGCACGGACTCGATGCAAATCATACAAACAATCAATAGATGAACAATGAATAAAGTATGTGATGAAATTTGTTATACCTTTACAAAATATGTGTATAATATGCAAGTGTAGGGGTCGAACCACTGAGAAGAACGACAAATATGATAATTATTTATAATTAATCATTAATATTTTTTATTTTTTAGTATGTTTATGGGTTTTTATTATATGAGAAATTTTGTGGATTTTTTATTGTTTTATATTTTTTATTTTATGTTTTCTTTTTACTTTTACATTTTTCTTTTCTTTTTTATTTTTAAAATATAATATTTAATATATACAATAATAATGATAATATAGTTAATATAAGTAATATCTACAGTATAAACTATACATATGAGGATTTTATATTTTTGAATATATATATATACTTTAAAATTCAGAAAATGATATGTTTTTGATTTTTTAATATTTTCTTTATTTTGATATTTTTGTGGAATTTTTGCTAATTTTTTAATGTATTTTTAAAGTATTAAAAAATGTACAAAACAATGAGAAAATAAATAGATTGAATTATTTTGGATTTTAAAAATAGATAATAAGCTCAAAAATTCCTAAAATAATGTTTAATATATATTATATAATGAGGGAAATAAGAGACATAAAGAAATATTTTTTGGATTTTGAATGAAATTTGCAAAAAAATCTAAGTTTTTAGAGTTTTAGGGTTTTCTTTTTTATATTTTTAGTTGTTTTTGGATATGTGATTTTATATATAATAAGATGTGTACTCTATTTTTTTGGATTTTTAAAGGTGTTTTTTATATTTTTTGAATTTTTAATAAACAAATAAGGAATAAATGGCTCTTTTTGGATTTTTAGAAAATAGGAAATTAAGTAAATTGCCAAACAAAAATATGTCATGTATAAGCATGTTAAGAGGCATCTACAATAATTATCCTATGATTTTTAGGGCACAAGAGCCATTTAATAAAATAGATTGCATAAAAAATAATACACACCACTATAAGGACGTATATGTTATTTATTAAACATTCATCATGTTTCTTAATAAATCCTGAAATGATAAGGTTATAGATGAAAGATTTACAACGCCTCACATGGGGTACCACGTGAGGCGTAAGGACAAATATGCAATATACAACTAGCCTAGGTCATGGTATGCAAAATACCCTAATTACTTTACACTAGGACTGAGTTTTAAAATAGTACACTTAATATTCAAAAACTTGTGGGGCACTTGGCAAATTAGCCCAAAGGTGCGCACTGATGAACGATGCTCCTTGTGCCATGTCACTTCACTTAAGATGATTGGGCGACTCCTGAAGCGTAACAATTTGCTTTTGATCCATGACCAATATTAGAACTGGGTTGGGCTCTTGATCCAATGATGGTGAGGTGATCACCAAGAACATGAAGAACAAGAGCATGTTATCCCTTCGATCGCTCTTATCTCCTCGGCCAAGCATCCTTCTTCATATATGTTCGACCCAAAAGCTTCCTGGGAGGTAGTCGCATTTGCAGGAGGTCCTCAAATGGTTCTAGGTCCCATAGATAGGGACTTGGGTGGCTCGTTATTCTTCACGACCTGGAGCTTCAACTGGAGATTCGATTCCTTACTCCAGGTAGGTGCTCAAGACCCTGTCCTACACAAAAGATTCACTAGATCAAGGCGAAGAGCATTGACCAAGAATGGAAGCATTCGGTAAGGGGGAGATGGATGGGTGGAGAAGCTCCAGGCGAGGTTGAAAGATGAAGCTCGGGGGACCTGATTCGTATGGAATCATGGCAAAAAATGGGGCTTCGATGGAGAACGTGTAGAGGATCAAGATGGGGGTGTGGGCGAGTTGAAAACAATCGAGATTCATGAGGATTAACGATTGGAGCCAAAGCTCCAACGAACGGAAAATTTAGAAATTACACTAATCTAATAACTAATTGCTTAAACTAACAACTAGGCTATGCTAAGGGAAGAAAATGACACGAGAAAAGCATGCACGAGAAAAGCATGAAAGAACAACTCAGTTCAACACTTGAGCCTCTACGCTAAGCCTGCAGCTTCAGGACCACTCAAGTTGTGCCTGCATGCCACCTGGACCACACTCTAACTTCGGACCAAACTACCAACTGAGCCTCCCCCTGCATGCTTCACGAACATGTCCACTCTAGGTGTTTTGCACCTAGGCCCTACCAGCTTCTTATATTTGCAAAGATCTCCATGTGTTTGGACTTTTATACATAAGCCCCTCCAATTTATTATTATTGCTGATAAGCTCCTAGAAGACCTTTTTGAATGATTTTTAATTTATTTTTATGATGACTTGTTGGGAAAAAATCCATGGATTGCATGTTTAATAACTTTTTCATATGCATTCCAAATTTAATGAGATTAGTCTTGTTGGATTCATAATTTTATTCTCTTTCCAATAATGCAATGTTTGATCTCTAATGTAATGCTTATTTAGAGATAATTTCACAGTGAAAATCTTCTTTGTGTGTTGACTTCAATAAATCACCATTAAGTAGTTTTAACTCCAAAAATACATAAAAAAGGTGGTTTAATTCTTGTAGAATTCTCTTCATATTTAAATGAGTTATAAATTACTTTTAATTGATTTTTGGCTCTGATTAAATAGGAATAGATGTGCATATGTTTAATGATCTAGATGCTAAGATATGAACTTGATTCATCGTCGAATTAACATCTAATTTGTGCATTAACTAGAGAATTAGTTATTAAAGACCAATTTTAGATATTTGAACATTCATTTCATGAGTTATTTGTTTGATTTATGTACATGTTCATATTCCATTTATTAATATATGTATATATGCATTGCATTTTTTCATTCACTCTTACATATAAAAAATAAAAAATGCATGCATCCATACATCTTGAGATCGACTGTGTTAAATTAAATAAAATAGATATTTAAACTCTTGATCGAGTGTCTTAGATCGCTCGTGTCCTCGTATTCGAATCTAGACTTTTCCATGATAAATTTAGACCACCCTCTCTTCATGAAGATATATTAAGTGTCATTCTGATAATTTGTTAATCGCTCATACTCAATTTTGATGACTTTAGAATAACAATTTAGTGATTTATTAATCATATCACATAAAATACTAAACATATGTTTACATGTTTTTTTATGATTTTTATAATTAAGAAAAATGTTAATCAAAACAAGAAATGGAAATTATGTAAAGGTTCGAGGCCATTATATATAGGCTCATTTCGATTTATTTATTATTTTTCTAATTTTTCATTTTTGCATTTCAATTAGTTAACACACATATTAAAAAAGAAATAATTTAAAAATAATAAATTATTTACATTAAATAATATATCTAAATTATTACAATGGTACAATATACAATTAATCTAAAAATCCAAGTCTCACGTGTGAATTCAAATTTCTTATTTTAATTGGTCTTGTTTTCTAAAAATTTTGTATACTTTAAATCCAAGGTGATTTGAATTTTTAGGTGATTATATGCGATAGAAAACATCTTTTAATTTCGATTTTATGAAGCTTTGGCTGGGGTTTATTTGTAATATTTACAAGTTAGTATTTTTTGTGATTATTTATTTATTAAGGTATTATGTAAAGATAAATTTATTTCATATAATTTTAAGTTAACATGAATTATTGAAAATGAAAAGAGTATACAACGCAGGCTATTTTATACGCGATTTTTAACATATATTTCCTGATTTTTATTGGATTTATTTCTTGAAATTATTTACAAATTAATCATATACAATTAGTTCATTTTTATTATGTTAGTTATTTATCTGATTTTGTTATTTTATTTGACTTTCTAGTACTTTTCTTAGGAATTAAGTATAGAATTTGAGTATGATGTAGATGAATCATGGATTCATCAAATCTTGCTAGTAAAAAGTTGGTGATTTGATACCATCTGATATAATTATCAAATGCTTCATGAAGACATCATAATAAAATAAAGGGATATTTACACATAACACTGGGTAAAATTTTATAATTACCTTAGAAACCCTCTATAATCACGAATTACACTGAGGACCATGAATAGTGCTTAACTCTTACAGTCATAACCTTGCATCAACTTCCATCTAATTTTCCATTAACTATAACAGTATCCGTCAAGTATTTTACATTTTATACCCGTTAAGTTCTTATACCCGCTCATTATTTATGAATGTCCCCCCATCCTCCTCCAACTAGCCAACTCCCGACCGACCTCCTCCTCCTCCTCCAATAAGGCAATCCCCCCTCTCCCCGTCGACGTTCTTCGCCGACCACCACCTCCTCACTGGGGAGCCTCCACCTCCTCCCTGGGCAACCTCCAACCCCGACTACAAGCCTCCCCTCCTGCCCCCCCCCCCCCCCCCCCCGCGTCACCTCCAACTCCGATCTACAAGCCCCCTCCCTCCTCACCACATCCAACCCCGACCAGCAAGCCCCCCCTGTTGCTGCCTCCAACCCCAACCTGCAAGCCCCCCATGTCGCTGCCTCCAACCCTGATTGCAAGCCCCCCTCCTGCCCCGTCGCATCCAACCCTGACTTGCAAGCCCCCCCCCTCCCCCAAAGCTTCGGTTGCAAAACCAGGTCCCCCCGCCATAAACCTCGGCCTGCAAGCCCAGGTCCTCCCCAAACCTTCTCCTCCTCCCAATCGTCGAAGCCCCCCTCCATATAAGCACCCACCCCCACCCCCACCCCCCCCCCCTCCTCCAACCTGCAAGCCAAGCGTCTACCAATCGTTGAAGCCCCCCTCTGTGCAAGCCCGTTGCAGCTGCCTGCAAGCACCCCCTTCCGTCTGCAAGAAAAAAATTCCTTTTCTTTTTTTACTTTTGGTTAATCCTAACCGTTAGATCTTAAATTGATTAGATTAACTCACTCATATGGTTAAGTTAGTGAACTAAAGTAACGGAAGGTTATGGGTGTAATACGGAGCACTATTCAGGGTCTTGAGTGTAATTCGTTATTATAAAGGGTTTCTGTGGTAATTACAAAATTACTCAGTGTTATGGGTGTAAATATCCCTAAAATAAACATAGGTTGAGATTTCCTTGTCTTTTTCAACCTTGCCCACTATATTTTAGTAATAGCCCTTGCGAAATTGATTGAGGTAGAAGAGACCCCAAATCATGTATTTATACATACGACAAGACCTCTCCACTAAGGTAACAATCGCACCAAAAAATAACATATCAATAAAGTTGCATCCTTTTACATAATCATGAACTACAACATGAAAAAAAATCTCAACTGGCATGTATGGTAGTGTTAATACTTATACAATAGTTCCATCATGTTATGCTTAACTAATTCCGATATCGGTGCACTTTAGCACAGAGTCAAATAAAAATTGCATGCTGGCCTACAACATGCATCATGTGTGGGAGGAAAATCGATCCCTCCATGTACTAGATCCTCTCCATGCATCTGCATAACCATAATAAGGTACATAACCAGTGCATCTCCTACACATCAAACCATGCCACTACAAAGAAGGCACGTGAAGTCATCAAACCATAATAATTTGATGCCACTAGAAGAACATGCAGTCCCCCAACAGCCCCACATGGTCGACCAATGGACCCAAATTTGGTAGAGGAAAAGAGGAGGGACTTTCTTGAGTTCAAGGAAATATCGTCCACCCTTATCATCTCACGTGAATTTGGACCCCAGCTCTCTAACCCAACCAAAGGGACCCGTCCTTCTTGAGTTCAAGGGAATATCGTCCCTCGAGCCATACCATATTGGCTCTCGTAGAAAACGGGGACGGATCGTCTGCTGCAGGTGGGAGGGCAGCAGAGTCTATTGTAGGCGTGTGTGCCGTTCGATCTTGATCTAGTGGTTCGCACGATTTTGCACTTTTTATAGGCCCGTACCGTGAAAAATCGTGTAAACCACTCGATCATGATCGAGCGGCTCACGTGATCACAACATGCACATCACCACAACAGAGGATCCTCTCTGCATACAAAACGCTCATCGTGCACCGAAATATCTAGCAATGAAATGTTTTAACTATTAATTGTTTCTTTTATAACAAACTTTTAGTTAGCACAAAGTAAGCAGTATTTGACCAAATATTCAGTATTGCATGCAACAAATTTTCGATTGTCAGAGTATTAGCAAAGAACACATTGTTACTACACGTCTTTGGCTATGCTAATATTGACAAAGGATTTTGTACGACAGTTAAATCGTTGCAAAAGTTGTTACACAATTATAGAATCTAATTAAACACAGTATTGTTACATCATTTCTTGAATTATTTGTTTAACTTCATATCTAAGTATATATATATATATACCCATACCCATGACATTATGTTTTTATTAGCTAATGATATTATGGTACCGATAACAATAACCAGAAACACAATTACGTTGTTATTGCATTACATATTATTCCAATCTCTATTTGTTCTCTGTCTATTATTAAACATCGGATTTTCCATCTTTCGTGATCGAAAAAGATGTCACTTCCCCTTGTTTTAGAACGAGCCCATATCCTAAACCATGAAAAGATAATAAAAAAATAGAATCTCTCGATTATGACATGCACCACTTGATAAGTCATGGAGTTCTTGCCACATGATTTGTAGTGGCAACAAATTATAATGCTACAATATTTTAGCAATTCACAAAAATAATGATGGCCACGCGTACGGAGTCAGAATATTTTTGAAGAGGGGTACAAGGTTTAAAAATATATGTCTATCAATTGTGATCTTATTCATTAGGAAAAATGGAGTACGTTGTTGAGTTGTATGTCACTTATGTGTTGATCGCCTTCTTGCCATTTATCTCTATTGGGATGGGTGAATGCAAGTGGCTCTGTCAATGGAACACTTGCATGTTAAAGTTTTAAGACAAATGAGTGGCTGGAAGGTGATGAACATATAAGTTATATGTAGATGAGGTGGATACCCCCCCCCCCTATTCATTATATAACAACAATTGTGAAGGATGAAATATATCATCTATAGTTTTCGTGTAAATAATAGTTTATTTCGAACTTATTTTTTAATCAATTGTATGTTTTTAATTCACTTTTACACCAACTATATAATATATGTTCCGCACTGACGAGATTTTTTGTGAATGATATTTATATCATTTTAAAAAATTAGACATATCCTACTATTTTAATTTTTTTCCATTCACTCTTTGGATTTTGATTAATTACAATACAAAGTTCACTTGTTCCAAATTTGTATTAAATCAAAAATATAAAAATACATAATTTTACTTTTTATTATCAATAACTAGAAATATTAATATGCTAATGAAGAAAAATACACCAATAAAGAATATATGTGTATTTGACAACTTAATTGATAATAAATAGGACCAATGATTAATGTATGAGACTTGACAATAAATGATTTTTTTAGAAAATTTATTTTTATTGAGATCAAGAATTAAATCTCGTATATGTATAAGTGATAATGAGATTGGATGAAAACCGATCTCTTCTGTATGTTGATCTTAAAAAATAGATATTCAAAAAAATAGTTGGGTAGACGTACAATATAAGTTGATTGGTTTAAAATTTATCTAAACAGATTGATCCAATGTAAAATCTACTATTCTAGATAGAAATTTTATGTTAAAAAATATATTATCTATTGGTAAAGATTATCAATTTTCTCCCTTAAGAAATGAAGGGGATGCATATATAAGTTTTACCTTCAAAAAATAATCCAAAAAGGAATTTATATTTAAGAAATATAATGATTATTTTTCCTTAAAACCCCATAGAAAATAATTAAATATATGTTATGTAATCTCAAAATTTTAGAGGGGAGGGGCATGTGCCCCACCTTGCCCCCCTCTAAATCCGTCTGCAATATTGACATGGCATTTCCCGTAGTGTTTCCAGCAATATATATTGATGGTGAGAAATGCTCGGATAGTAGTTGTCAACTTCTTACCAATCACGCTCACATTTGATGATTTTTCCATATGATCACACACTAACTTCTTAAAACCTCCTTTCACTTAAAATTGTGATGTCTTTGTCGCGACCAGACTAGTGGTTGCTATGTACTTTTGGGTCTATGACTCTTTCCTGGTAACTTCGCACCATTATCAAGGAAAACTTGTCTCAATAATCAGTTAAGGTTGATTTGATCCATAGATCAATTGACAATCGTCAGAGTACCTATCTGGAATGGAGTCATTTTCGAGTAATAAAAAGAAAAGTTTTGAAAACGAATTAGTCTATTTGCAAAATTTAGAAAGTAGGATAAATCTGATGATCGCTAAGGGATATGAAGTCAAATAAAAGATGAAGCGAGCAAAAGCAAATTTTCTTTATTATGAATTACCTTGTGCTTTTCCTAGCCCTTAGCTAGTCTTGTCTTTGCTCCATCTCCTCATTTATGTCACTACATTTTTTTATGTAGAGGTTGTCCTCCTTGACTTTACTCAAGACTAGACTCGAAGACTTGATTGTGAAAGGCCATCAATGCTTTAGTTTCTAGTTTCTCTCTCTCTCTCTCTCTCTCTCTCTCTCTCTCTCTCTCTCTCTCTCTCTCTCTCTCTCTCTCTCTCTCTCTCTCTCTCTCTGAGAATGCAAGTAATTAATCTTCGAGGCAAAGCAAGCATGGATTTCCACTCTAATAAAGAAAGAGAAGTCAACTTCCGGTGAGTTGAGAGAGAGGAAAGGAGAAGACTAGAGTATGACTTCTTCAAATGAGCACAATGTACGTTCTCAACTGTTTATTTTGCACTTTCATCATTTCTTATTGAAAAAACATCTCTTTGTTTTACAAAATCTCAATAAACATGATGATTCAATTTCTTATCATTTTAAAGCATTTTGTGTGAACATGCATGCTCAAATATTCCATCTTCGAAGATGTTTTTAAATATATAACTGCCCAATTTTTAAGAATTATATTTGTTATATAAACATAAGATGGTAGATGAGATGGTGATTGGACAAAGATGATTCTTGACAAAAAAAAGTAGCTAGAAATGTATACTTGCCATAATTAATGTCCGATTCTAAGTTTAACGAGAAGTGACAACCTTCTTGTGTCAAATAGGAATAAATGGCTTTTCCTCATTAATAAGGATGTGGAATAAGGAGAATAATGGTCTATTCTCTGTTCGGTTGGAGGATATGAATAAGGAGAATAAGATAAAATAAAGGTAAGTAAGGTGGAATAAAGATAGGAATGAGGGTGAAATAAGATGAAATAATGAAAAATAGTCGTACCACTGAGAACCATGTCGGAAGGAAAATTGACCCCTTATTCCAGGTCTTATTCTCCATCCGAACACGCCCTAAGGAAAATAAGTAACCCTGCACGATATGCGTATTTTCCAAGATTTGTGTGCCATGTCTCTTTCTCTTTACTATCGGAATAAATCCACCTTTCTATAGCTTTTCTTTTGGGGGTTGGGAATGAGAGAATCTCTTTGCTCATCAATGGATGGATATGCTTAAGAACAAGGCAGCTCATCATCCATTTATTTTGATCCGCCCATTGGAATTGCTCTCGTTACTGTGAGCCTCCAATTGGAATGGTATGCGTAATATATATATGGAAAAATGGGGCTGCCTTGCCCCCGTTTCCTCCCCTTTTTTATTTTTTGTAAAAATTTCGTCTCGTTTTTTCATCACTATATCTATATAATATGTCATTCCATTTTCGTCAGAAGTAGACTCCTATACCCTCCATCTAGAACATGTAATTTTATACGGTATTAGAATTGTTGTAATCAATATGCTCTGGATGGAGGGCATATGACTATCCATTTCTAACGAAATAGGAATGACATATTAGAGGGATATGGTGTTGGAAAAACAAGATAGAATTAAAAAAATAAAAAAATAGGAGAAAATGGGGCAGGGGCAGCCAACGTCCCATTTTCCTCTATATATACAGGGGAAAATGAGGTTGCCCCCTTGGGGGAGTTAACTTAGTTCACCACTCTATTTTCCCATATTTTTTATTTTTTTAAAATAAATCAGTGAAAATTCATCACTATATCTATACATTATATCATTCAAGTTTCGTGAGAAGTAGAGACTCCTACGACCTCTATCTAGACCCTCGTTTTTTAACGGTCGTGGAATTGTTGAAACGGAAGCATTTTCCAAAAAAAAAATAAAAAAATATAGGGAAAATGGAAAGGGAGGAGCCAAGTTAGTTCCCTTCAAGTAGCTGCCTCATTTTACCCCTATATATATATATATATATAACTTAATATACTATCCTGCTAATATATTATTACATGGCTTGTGATGACATACAACAATTTATTTAACCAAAAAGAGAAATTATATCAATTGCTGATACGCATCTCCTAAGAAAAAAAGTTACCTTTTACGTGTGCTTAGTGCTTAATTAATTTGTTAACTGCTTATTTATATATTCATTTACTTGATTGATGATGTCCGAATACTTTTTCAAAACATATTCATATATCGAGTCGTTGCATGCATGTTGTCCATATATAAGATAGAGTAAATTGCGAAAAATTACTGAATTATACATCCAATTTCGATGTTGTACATGAACTTTAAAAAGTAATAATGTGGTATCTGATCTTTAATATTTGTTTTAATGTGATCCTTGACTATTGAAATTTAGTTGATTGCATGAAGAAGCAAGGTTCGCAAACATGCATGGGATGCTAATACAGTTGTTCATATCATGTCCGTATGCGGGCCTACAATCTTAGTCCAGCCCTGCCCAATAAGAAACCATTTCTAATTGGGCTCTGGTCCATGACTGCAAATATATCTGTTTTTTTTGAAGTTTGGGGAAACAATCCCTTTAATTACATTTGTACATATATTAACCTGATGAACTCAAATCAACCAAAAATAAAACAAATTTTACGTAAGAGTGAAATCAGTTGTAGGGAGCGTGATGGAGTTGAGTATTTGACACCCTCAACTTTACTTTGTTCTGTCATAGTGAAGTTAGATATGCCATTGTCATAATTGTATTGTCATAACTCGAACAGTTACTGAACAAATATATCCAATGTTTAGATGAACATGACTCGAATAAGAACCTTTTTGACTACATTAAAATGGACTGTCCTTTTATTTGAAAGATCGCCAGATGAACGTGATTAAAATGGTGTGTAAGATTTGAAATCTGATTTTTGAGTTTTCTCTTCATCACAATGACGATATTAAGCATCAAATATGTGACATTTCTCAAGATAAAGTCCCTTTTTAAAAAAAGAAATGCCCATAAGAGCATAATGAGATCAAAGAAAGTAAGAAATTAAAATGATTACAAAATGTTAATGGATTCAGTTGCTCGAGCTCAGAATCCAATTAATTAAAAAAACTTGATTAGATTTGGTAAAATGCGACTTTACGTCTACAATGCTCTGATCCGCCACCATAATATTGTCATTTTAACATGCAAATAATGATTAATAACTACTAGTATTGTTACTCTATCAGTGAATAAAAGCGATCGATTGAAACCAAAGTAGTTGGCTGATACAAAGAGTGGTCGATTAAAATAATTATGGATACCCAATGGTTGGTTCATTTATTCAAAGAATTGATCGTTAGACTTAATCAATCCTCTGATCACATGATCAACTTGATAAATCATGTCAAGCCTCCGATGAGGGAGAATAGGAGTAGTTTGTTGATGGATGTTTGTTCAACGGTGAAGCAATCGAGAGATCATGGTAATGAATCAGGAGTTAACAGAGAAGAAGCGTGGGCACGGTGGCGAGCTTGTTGGAGTCTCTAAAGTAGGAGGTGGCATCATGATTTAACAAGAAAGACCTTAACTTGGTATGCACGTCGACTATGTGATCCTAAGAAGAAGTTGCTTGCAGCTAATTTTATTTGAAAAAGATCAAGTTCCATTCAACTAGTAGCGAAAAAAATTCGCAAGCAATTGGGATATTTTGAAACACATTCCAAGTAACCACCAAAGAGATGCAGAACACCTTCCGGGTCGAGTCATTTGCACCTGAATCAGAGAAAGTAAAAAAAGGACATGAAGTTGATATTTTTGGGACGGATTCCACAATTTTCAAAGACTTTTACAATAATAAAATCTAAAACTCGGAGAGAAGTTCATAGCTTTCCGAATCTGATTTACATAAATGGAATGTATTTGCAAAGGCAATCGTTTTTCATATAAAGGTCTTGAATATTGATTTTAAGGTGCGTCAGACGCCAGAGAAAGTATGGGTTAAAACATCTCGATTATGAAAATTTGGCATTCTACGTCCTAAGTCCCTCACTAATCGAGATGTTCTTTTGTTGTTGGACAGGGACCAAAGGTACGAGAATGAATTTTTCATAGGTGGTGCCCCATTAATTGGGTATTTCCAAGGCAAGGAGAGGTTCCCAGAATTTTACTTGCTTGGATATTGCTGGCATAAGAAGACAAAATCTATTTATGTGGGATCTCCATATACAGGAGAATGTCTTTTTAAAGGTTCCCTTGTGAAATTATTTGGGCCACCACAAAAGAACAAGCACTACCATATATCCAAGTTTTTTTATGCTCAATCAAAGTAATCGATGACTTTATGAGTAGTGCATCAATCATCATTAAACAAACGTAAATCAATTATGTCGCAACATTCATTGTCTTTCGACTATAACACTTTTTTTCCAAGCCACTTTAGCAATGGATTGGTTGGAGGTGTTTCCATTCCAAAAAAATCTCTGATAGATCTTGTTGGGAAAATCGACCTGCAAAGGATGACTGGCAGCAGAACTTTCCCCACATAGGAATCAAGAAAAATAATTGTAGAACAATAATCAAGCAATTATAGAGAGATGGGAAATTTTATATGGAAAAATCCCCATCGATGTGAGAGAAGGGAAAAACCCATGGGGCACGTGGAAAAAATGAGAGGGCACAATGTGTTCTCAGTTTTGTTGCTCAACAAAACAGAGGCTCAGTTACAAGATAACTATCACCTTGTACTAGGAGAACATGATACTGTTGCTTCTCCTCGTCACGTGATGCCCTTCCTCAAACGGACCTCCCAGGCGGCTGCTCCTCGCACCTTCGGCACAAACACTCCTTGTGGATGCAACTTCTCTTCAAGCCCATGCGGGCTACTCTTCGCTCCTTGTGCGGACTGCTCTTCACACCTTGTGTGGGTTGCTTTTCTCCTTGCTTAGAGAGAGAGAGAGGGAGAGAGAGAACTAAGAGAGAAGAGAGAGATGCTTGTTGTTGGGATGATCTCCAAAGCCATGCATGGGGCCTTATTTATATCATCTCCCTCCATCTATAACTCTGGATAATTGTCCAACAACCCCCTCCGATTTTAGGACTGGATAATAACCAACAACCTCCCCTCCAGTCCCAATGGGGAGGTGTCACCAAGAAAATGATCACTGAGAGATGACACCCTCAGTTCTGTACAAAGCTGCAGCTTGTCACGAGTTAGACCTTCGTCAGCATATCTGATGGATTTTCATCTGTGTGGACCTTCTTCAAAATGGCGTGCTTCTTGTCAATAGCATCTCTCACCCAATGGTATCACACATCTATATGCTTTGTGCGAGCATGGTGCATCGTACACTTGCTCAGATCAATGGCGTTTTAGCTATCACAAAAGACAATTGGCTCATTGTCTTCACATCCAAGTTCACCAAGGAATCGTTGTAACCACAACACTTCTTTTCCTGCTTCTGATGTTGCAATGTACTTGGCTTCAGTTGTTGAGAGTGTAATGCATTTCTGCAACTTAGACTGCCACGAAATTGCTCCTCCTGCAAAAGTAAAAATATATCCGGAAGTCGATTTCATCTGATCCACATCTCATGCCATGTCAGCATCTGCGTATCAACATAGTTTGGGATCTGACCTCCCAAACATCAAACACATACTTGAGGTCCCTCTCAAGTATCTCAGAATCCACTTCACAGCTTTCCAGTGATCTTTCCCTGGATTCGACATGAATCTTCTCACAACACCCACTGCATGGGCAATGTCAGGTCTAGTGCAAATCATGGTGTACATAAGGCTGTCAACTGCAGACTAGTAAGAAATCTTGTTCATCTCAGCTTTCTCCTCAGAAGTAGACATACATGTCTCTTTCGTCAACTTGAAATGAACGACAAAGGGCATGCTGACATGATTCACATTCTTCATATTGAACCACTCTAGAATGCGTTCAACATAGTTCTCTTGTGACAACCACCACATGTGCTTCTTCCTGTCACGAGTGATCTTCATCCCAAACATGTTGCTTTCCTTGCCCAAATCCTTCATCTCAAATTCCCTGGAGAGTTCCCTTTTGATCTTTACAATCAACCCAGGATCATGACCAACTATCATCATGTCATCCACATAGATCAATAGGATAATGAACATGCCATCATGAAGACATCGAACGTACACACACGGATTCAGTGTAGTCCTCTAGAAGTTCTGTTTCGTCGTGAAAGCATCAAATTTCAATACCACTGTCTAGGGGCTTGCTTAAAGCCATAAAGACTCTTCCTCATTCTACAAATCATGTGTTCTTTCCCCTTCTCCTGGTATCCCTGTGGCTGCTCCATGTAGATCTCTTCCTTCAGGTCACCATAAAGAAAACTCATTTTCCCGTCCATCTGCTCTAACTCAAGGTTTAGGCGTGCAACAAGACCTAGCACCACTATCATAGAATTCATCTGCACAACTAGTGAGAAGATCTCATCATAGTCCACGCCCGCTTTCTGGTTGAATCCCTTCACAACCAATCTGATCTTGTACTTCTGTTGTTTGCCACCATCATCTATCTTCAGCTTGTAGACCCACTTATTCTTCAATGCTTACTTGCCTGCAGGAAGCTTAACAAGATCATAGGTATGATTTTTCTTCAGAGAGTGCATCTCTTCATTCATTGCATTACGCCAATGATCTCTCTCCTTATGCTCTTCTGCCTCCTCAAAAGTGCATAGCTCATCATGATCAGTCAACATCACGTACTGGGAAGTAGGATAACGAGATGATGGCTTATGTGCCCTCTCAGATCTCATGACCTGAGGTTTTCTTGCATATGCTTCTTGATGAGGTTGCTCCCCCTACCCAGGATCCCCTGGACCTGCAGTAGCGGGGTCTGCATATGGCTCATGCTGTTTTGAATGTGCATCTTCTCCATCTGCACCTAGCACTGGAGAAGGATCTGAGTTCTCATTGTTGTCGTCATCCATAGTAATCCCATCCGAGTCAACATCACAATTGTCATCCTCAGTCAAACTCTGGTTCTCATAAAAATCACATTTCTATTCCTGGTGATGGTCTTCTTCCTTGGATCCCAAAGTCGGTATCTGAACTCCTGATCTCCATAGCCAGCAAAAATGTAGGGAACTGCCTTGTCATCAAGCTTCTTCCATTGTTCCTTTGGTATAAATGCATAAGCTTTGCATCCAAACACCCTCATGTGAGCATATTAGGGATTTTTCCTAGACCAAATGCACCTTAGGGACCTAAGAATTCAAGGAACAGATGGAGATCGATTAATTAAGTAGCAGACAATCCGAACTGCCTCAGCTCAAAAAGTCTCGGGCAATTTCATTGTCTTCAGCATGTAGCGAACTCTCTCTGCAATGGTCCTATTCATCCATTCAGTGACACCATTGTGCTGGGTGTGCCGGTTCTGTTCTTTCATGCATGATCTTGTGCTCTACACAGTAGCTCTGGAAGCTATGAGAGGTATACTCCCCTCCATTGTCTGTACACAGATACTTCAACACTTTTCCTGTCTCACGCTCCACCATGGCATGAATTTTCTAAAGCAATCAAAGACTTGATCCTTGTCCTCAGCATATAAACCCACACCTTCCTTTATTCATCATTAATGAAGGTCAGAAAATACTTGTTTCCTCCCAAAGATGTTGTGTCCATAGGACCACCTCTTAGAGGGATCGATTGTAGAAGGTCTTCCTTCACCTTAGATCTGACCTTGAAAGGTGCATACATGTTCTTTTCAACCTCATATGAATCATAAGGTGATAATGTGATGTCAGTGTGTCATGGAATCACTCTTCCTGTTCAGAAGTTGTAAGCCCTTTTGGCTCATTGTCCGAGTCGACGATGCCAGAGATCCGACGTGTCAACCTCACTAGCATGTAGGATACCATACATGACCTTCATCCGAGTCTTGTAAAGCATGCAACACAACCTACCTATGGCCACGATAAGAGAGCCCTTGCTGATCTTGCATCAACTGTTGCCAATCTTCGGATGGTATACTTCCCTATCCAGTTGAGAATCAGATATGAGTCTGAGATGCAAGTCCACATCCAATATCAGTCTGGACTGAGATGGTTCTCGTGTCAATGATCTTGGAGTAACTACTATTACACATATTGACTCTCTAAAATCTCCTCTATATATGAAGTGAAGAACTCCATGTGTGGAGTCACGTGGTAGGAAGCGGGCGTGTCGATGGCCCACTCAGAGCCATCACCTGCATATAGACATTGTTCATGAACAGTGAGAATCAACATATCCTCATTTTCATCAACTAGTTGTAGCAATATTCTCATCTCCATCTTTGTTCTGATTATTTTTGGCTTCCACTTGCTCTCTTTTTCAGACTCTACAATCTCTCTTTCAAGTGACCAGGCTTGTTGCAATGATGGCACTTTCCTCTATCCTTGGACTTCTCCTTAGGTCTCTGTCATGATTTTCCCTGTTGTTGGGCTTGTCTCTTCTTTCAACTGTATACACATGTGAGGAAGAGGACTCTCCGGATGGTCATCATCTGATTTCTTCATTCAAGAGATGCTATTGACCAAAGGTATGGTCAACTTGCCATCCATAAGGAAGCTGCTCACGGTAATCACCAGAGTTTCCAACTGTCTCGTAGGGAACCCTGTATAAGAAGCGCCTACAATTCATAATCTAGCACCATGTTCATGGTACTCAATTTATTGATGAGTTGAAACTCATTCAAATGCTCAATAACCTTCATCACGTCCTTGTAATCCAGATTCACAACTTTCAAATAAAGAATGCCTTGTTAGTCGTTGTCTTCTACTCATAAAGCGTTGTCAGTTTCTCCCATAGTTTCTTCTGTCTCGTCTGCAACAGGGTGGAATATAGGACAAGTCCAATCACTTTCTGATGGTGCCGACTGCTTTCCTGTTCAGCTTCGTTCAGTCACCTGCAAGCATATCCTCTGGTTTGGATGTTTCTCCTTCCACCGAATCATGGAGGTCCTTGCAATACAAGATATCCTCCATCTTGGAATTCTAGATTTGCCAATTTGTGCTCATCAGCTTGATCATAGTGCCTTCGTCATCCTTCTCCATCTCGACAACGTGATATATGATACTACTTGTTGGAAAAATTGAGGGGTTCCCTTAACTTGTCCTGCAAAGGACGACTGGAAAAATTGAGGGTTCCCTTAACGTTCCCCACATGGAAACCAAGCAAAATAATCATAGAGCAATAATCAAGCAACCACAGAGAGGCAATAAATTTTACGTGATAAAACCCTCCTCGATGTGAGAGAGGGGAAACGCATGGGACACGACAGACTGCAACAAATCCACTATGTCGAAAAAATGAGAGGATACAATGTCTTCTCAGTTTTGTTTCTCAACAAAACTGAGGCTCGGTTACAAGAATAAAATCAAATAACTGTCACCTTGTAATTTGAGAACAAGATACCATTACTTCTCCTCGTCATATGATGTCCCTCCTTGAGAGTGGACCTTGTTGGTTGTTGCTCCTCGTGCCTTCGGAGCAGATGCTTGATGAATAACCCATTCATCACTCTTTATTCTTATATTTAGCTACAAAAACCTATGCAAATGCATGTAGATATGTGTAAATAGGAAAAGTTAGCAAAAGCATGCATGTTTGTAAATATAGATAATTAGCATGTTTTTGTGCAAAATAAAAGAATAAAGATGAAAAAGAAAAAGAGGGAAATATTTAGAAGAAATATTGAGCAACCTAACCCAAGGGAGGGCTCAGCATGGGCCTGACCGCATAAAAACAAAAGTAGAGAGAGATAGGGGCTCATATGTACATACTTATGTAAATAAATAAAATTATATTTTCCTCAACCAAAAATATGCTTGTATATATTTTGTATATATTTAGAACTATTAAAAACAAAATAAAAATTCAAAAATTAAAAAGACCAAAAAGACCCCTTCACCATGTACATAAGTCCATCATCCTTATTTATTTCACCTTGTAAATAAATAAAATTTATTTTCTAAACTTTTTGTAAATATCCTATGCTATATATTGTAAATAAAATAAGTAAAAAGAAACAAAACAAAAATCAAATAAAAATTACAAAAAAATTAAAAATGCAAAAATATGTGTACATATACAATGTATATAGTTGTATATAACTAATTATTTCACCTATGTATATAAATAATAAAAATAAAATAAAAATAGCCTTTTATTCCTCATTTTATCCTATAAATAAATAAAATATAAAATAGGAATAAAAATGTATAAAAATAACTAATTAAAAATCAAAATTAAAAATCATATATTGTATATATACCTATGTATAGCTATATATTGTATATACTTTATTTTTATTTCCAAAAATTAATTAAAAATCACAAAAAAATAGAAAAAATTAAAACAAATATTTTTTATGTTTTAAGTTTTTGAAAATTCGGCCATTTAAGGCCCCAAAAAAATCAAATAAAAAATTAAGCCTTGGCGGGCTCTGATTGGTCCACGGGGGACTGTTGACCCCCGGTCAACACCTCCCCCAGGACCACCAGAGCCCGGGTCTGTTCACCCGACCCATCTTCTCGGATTTTTCTTTTGATGACCCGAATCCCTTTCGCCCCAAATCCGGGTCCGCATTGATCACGTCACATCCGAGAAGCTCGCCGGAGCTTTCGCCTCGGGATCCGCGCATCAGCTCGCCCTACCCGCAACCTTCTTGCCGGACCCTCCACACTATATACTCTGAGCTCAGCCGCCTCCTCTCGCCATCTTTGGCTCCCTACCTTCACTCCCGTGACCTCCATCGTAACCACCGAGGTGACAGCTCGCGTTGGCCCTTGTTGCAGCGAGGAGGAGGTGGCCGGTCACTGATCCGGCAGCTTCGCGCCGCCGTGCTCCGCCACTCGACCGGAGCTCGAGCCTCAGGCCTTGACGCCCTTCGAGGCGACGACCAGGAGCTAGCTAAGCTCCAGCATAGTCTCCCGCATCACCCAGGTATCCATTTAGCTCGCCCATTTAGTGTAATTTCTCATTTCCCCCAAATCGCATCTCCGCCGCGTTCCGCTGATTCCGGCCACATCGAGTACCATTTCGATCATCGGGACACACCATCATCTTCGCCATCCACCCACGCACGTTCTTCGCCCAGTCATTCAACCCAGCTCGCCCCGGAGCTGGGAGTCGAGCTCCCCCATCCTCCGCTCGTCGGAGCTCATTCGCCCCGACGCCCCGTTCACCCTCACGCCGCTTCCTTGGGTCGAGGCACTTTGCCCTCGACCCGCGAAGCTTCTGGTTTGCTTTGCAGGTACCAAGGAGGCCATCTGAGGCTTCCCAACTTCAGTCCAGGAGCTCGTTCGCCGCTGACCTCGCCGGAGCCCCTCCAGGGCTTGGCTGGGCCATCGGATAGCACCCACAGCTGCGGCACACCGAGGCGGACCTGCTCCGATCTTCAGAGGCAGCTGAGGAGGTCCCCAGCTCGCGCACGAGGCCGGCGAACCTCGCCGGCCACTTGTTCTTCGAGGAGCCTCCAACACCGTCCGATCGCCCCTTCACTCCAGTCTCGATCGCAGCCGTCCATTCACTGAGGAGCAGCTACCGTCGATCACCTGGAGGGGCTGATCAGGACCGTTAGCAGCAGAGAGAGGAACCATCAGCACCTGAGGCCGTTCGATCTCCCACGTGTCCTCTCCTGCACCGTCGATCCGGCTCAAGGGCAGACGAAGAGAAGCGCCAGCCATCCAGGACCGCCCGATCTTCCACGTGGCGCGCATCCAGCCGTCGATGAATAAAGGGGTAAATTACTTAGGCCCCCTCGTAGTTTGAGTCTTTTATTTCTAGTCCTGTAAATATTTTAGTTATTTTATTTACGTAGGGTAATTTGCACTGAGGACCTTGTGCTTGTTTTTATTTGCATATATACCCCTGTGTATGTGAGCTCACGTGCTTCGTCACGTGCTTGTTTGGGTTATTTGCAGTATTAGTCCTGTAGTTCTGGCTGGTTTGTTAATGAATGATAACTTTTTGGTAATTGCATTTATGCCCCTGTGAGCCTTTTATTCACGCATGTGCGGATTTTAGTGGGATTTTTGCATCCAAGCCCCTGGACTTTTGGTACGAGTTACCAAAAGGTCCAGGAACTTGGTTTTTATTACCAAAAGGCCCCTGAGTGCCCCAGGCACGCGCCACGCGCGTGTTTAGCTGGGATTTTTGCACCTTGGCCCCCAGACTTGCGGGTATTTGCACTTACGTCCCTGTGCACAGTGCCCCCTCTTTGATTTTTGAATAAATATCAAACCACCTTCAAATTCGATGAAAATTTGACACATGGCTCCTGCCATGTTGTTGGATTTTTGAGAATTTTTGAGGACATTTTTTATTTCATTTAGTATTTTTAAAAATTCAAAAACATCCTTTTTAGCTACTGTCTAGGTTTAAAAATACCAAAAAAATATAAAAACACCTTCAAAAATTCCAAAAAATTAGTTACTGTTTCTTGTGTGTTGTTTGATTTTCTAGCCAATTTTGGCTATTTTTTCATTGCTTAAAAACCCTAAAAATCTAAAAACCCCTAAAAACTCATAAAAATTATAATAAATATTATAAAAATCGAAAAACAATAATTTAGGTGCCCAAATTTTCCTTATTCTTTCTAGATTACAGGAAAATTACCTCCAGGGCTTGTTGAGATCCATAAATATTTTATTTTTGGGTTTCAAGCCTTGCTGGACAGTACCTAGGCCTTTGAGCACTGTTTGATTTTTATAAAATAAAATATACATTAGAAAAATACCAAAAATTCACCAAAAACACTTAAAAACCTAAAAAACATAAAAACAATTTTTATTTAATTTTTGCTTAATTTTTGATGTGTTAAATAAATTGCTTAAGTTGGCTTGATTTTACTTTCTTTTATTTTCTTTATAATTCAAAAATCCAAAAAAATATAAAAATTATTAAAAACCATTAAAAATCCTTGTTTTTCCTTTTATTTTCTTTTTACTACTTCGTAGGCCCTAGGCCAACCCGTGCTCCTTGTGTTCGACCCTGGGAGCTATACCAGGTTAATCTTATAGCTAGACCGCTCGCTTTCGTGCTTGATTATTTTTATCTGTTTGAGTGGTTGATTTTTCTTA